>RJVU01053588.1:657913-757680 GCA_003731715.1 Anabarilius grahami | reverse complement strand
GGCAAAAGTTTTTCAATTATCTCAACAGCTTTACGTTCTTTTTTTTCTTTTCTTTTTTTTTTTTCAATCGCTAGGACACATTTCTCAATACTTAGGTCACTATTTCAAATCTCTTCACACATTTCTCATAACCAACTTTAATCTTGGCACAGCAGTTAATTTCACATTCAAAATTCACTAAATCTACCAAAACATTTCCTTCAAATCTCAAATCAACTCATTCTTCCAGAACTCTAGAAAAGGTTTTCACCCAGCAAACACACTTTGTCAGTCTTAAAACACAGACCTAAAAAAACAATAACATCAGGTAGCATAATAAAATGTTTTCTTTTGTAATTTTTTTTACAGTTTTTCTCAATCGATTTGGTACATTTCTCCAAACTCAGGTAACAGCTCTCAAAACAGTTAACACGGTGATCAGTACACTTTGTAATTGTCCTAAACAGATAGTAAATTCTCCTTCATTTCATACAAATCACAAATCAAAAGCATAATTTTCTCAAAACACTGTGCACAAAAATCCCAAATTTTATCACAGCAGTTCATACAGCCAACCAAATTTTTAATATAGCAGGAAAAACATTTGTAACTTTTTCATTGTTCTTCACAAAGATCACAAGCATTTTTGTACCATTTTCAAAACACAACAAACAAAACTCTGTGAATTGTAAAATAGTCAGTTGCACACCTTGTGTCTTCAATTAACGCCAAATTGTTATCTGATGAGTTAGTAATCCACTCAACACAGGTGTCTTACGTAATTACAACAACTACGAAAGGGGAAGAGAAGAAGAACAAAAAAGACAAATGAGGAGATACAGTAAGACAAAAAAAATAAGTATGAGCAGTGGAAACAGAAGAGGTTTAAGAGTGAGAGGTGGTGGCCAGGGTAGAGGGAGAAGAGGAAGAGGAAGAGGAAGAGGAGATAGAGAAAGAGAAAGAGAAAGAGAAAGAAGAGCTGAAGATGTAGGAGGAAGAGCTGAAGATGTAGGAGGAAGAGCTGAAGATGTAGGAGGAAGAGCTGAAGATGTAGGAGGAAGAGATGAAGATGTCGGAGGAAGAGCTAAAGATGTAGGAGGAAGAGATGAAGATGTAGGAGGAACAGCTAAAGATGTAGGAGGAACAGCTGAAGATGTAGGAGGAAGAGCTGAAGATGTAGGAGGAACAGCTGAAGATGTAGGAGGAAGAGATGAAGATGTAGGAGGAACAGCTGAAGATGTAGGAGGAACAGCTGAAGATGTAGGAGGAAGAGCTGAAGATGTAGGAGGAAGAGCTGAAGATGTAGGAGGAAGAGCTAAAGATGTAGGAGGAAGAGCTGAAGATGTCGGAGGAACAGCTAAAGATGTCGGAGGAAGAGATGAAGATGTAGGAGGAAGAGATGAAGATGTAGAAGGAACAGCTAAAGATGTCGGAGGAACAGCTAAAGATGTCGGAGGAAGAGATGAAGATGTAGGAGGAAGAGCTAAAGATGTAGGAGGAAGAGCTAAAGATGTAGGAGGAAGAGCTGAAGATGTAGGAGGAAGAGCTGAAGATGTAGGAGGAAGAGCGAGAAGAGCTGAGAATGTAGGAAGAGGAGAAGAGATTGAAGAGATGGATAGATTGGAGGGCAATGGTATAGTGGAAAGAGAAAATATAAGAAGAGGTGGACAGGGAGGAAGAGGAGGGCAAAGAGGAGGGCGAAGAGGAGGGCAAAGAGGAAGAGGAGGCCAAGGTGTAAGAGGAGGGAGGAGAGGTAGAATGAGGGTAGGGTACACGCGCGTTTCAAATGAAATCAGAGCCACACTTATTGAACATGTCATAAATCATGGTCTCTCACTGAGAGAAGCTGGCCAGAGAGTTCAGCCCAATATAAACAGATACACAGTGGCTTCAATTATCCGTACATTTCAGAGGGAAAACCGGTAAGTAACTATATCATACTACTTTTACAATGAGAGTCCATGTAGTCTTGTTTGACATAGGTCTAGATCTCTACAGTAAATGTTCCTGCTTGTCCAAACCTTTTTCAGAATTGAAGTTAGAGAACATTCGGGTGGACGAACAAGACTTTTTTCAGTTAAACAAGAGCATGCCATTGTTGACATGGTGGTCCAGAACAACACCCTCCGCCTCAAAGAAATTCAGCAAAGAATAACACAGGACAATCAACTGTTCCACAATATCCACCAATGCAGTCTCTCCACAATTGACCGTGTTCTAAGAAGAAATGCTATCCGAATGAAGCAAGTATCCAAAGTGCCCTTTGAGAGGAACTCCGTTAGAGTGAAGGAGTTGCGATTCCAGTTTGTTCAAGTATGTGCAACCCAATTACTGCAATTTTACTGTCAACTCAAAGATATATTTTTCCTGAATTTTAAGTATGTGTCTATAAACTATTCCATGCTACTATATGTGAAAAGATTTAGGCATATCTATGTATACTGCTGCTTCAAAGTTAGAACTCAAACTTCAGCAACAATTTCACAGTAGTATTGACTGCAATCAATGCCATTACTGTAAAACACAAATTTACTATATTTTACCTTGTGTTCTTTTTACTCTAGAGAATCTTGGAGTTGGATAGCAGTGCAACTCATTATGAGTACCTGTATATTGATGAAGCAGGCTTCAATCTTCAAAAAAAAAAGGAGAAGAGGGAGAAATGTGATTGGCCATCGTGCTACAGTCAAAGTCCCTGGACAACGAGGAGGCAACATCACTCTCTGTGCAGCAATTCCTACAACTGGTGTTGTGGCACACAATGCTGTCTTGGGACCATACAACACAGCAAGGCTCCTACATTTTTTTTAAACCTCCTCAATGAAATCCTCTTTCCGCAGGGTGATCAGGAGCAAATGGTGCGGAATTTTGTAGTTGTTTGGGACAATGTCCAATTCCACCATTCAGCACTAGTGCGAGAGTGGTTTGAGAATCACCCACAATTCAGGATGGTGTTTCTTCCACCATATTCTCCTTTCCTAAATCCAATTGAGGAATTCTTCTCCTCTTGGAGATGGAAAGTACATGATCGCAACCCTTACAACCATGTAAGTCTTCTTCAAGCGATGGAAGAGGCCTGTGGAGATATTGGGGCACAAGCTTGTCAAGGATGGATACAGCATTCAAGGCGTTTTTTCCCACAATGCATGACTCGTGAAAATATTTTCTGTGATGTTGATGAAATTCTCTGGCCAGATGTAATTGAGAGGCACGATCGATAAAATTATTGAGTCAATGAATGCAGTACATTTATCACTATTTTTTTTTTTTACCTATGTACTTATTTGCATAATATATATATATATATTTTTGTGTGTGTGGGGTGACAACTTATTGTTATACACCTGAACTCCTCATTAAAGAACTTAATGAAAAACATGTATTTTCATTTATTTCTTTGTGTATCTTCAGCTGAATTTGTTATAAAATCAACAGAGAACACACTTTTAGTTTTTATGTTAATATTGAATTTTAATAAATGCATTGTTATGATAAAATGCTGTGTTTCATTGTGCAGTCAATACTTAACGGTTTCGCCAGCATAAGAGTGTGTTTAGTTTGCTGTGTTAACTGTTTTGAGAGCTGTTACCTGAGTTTGGAGAAATGTACCAAATCGATTGAGAAAAACTGTAACTAAACAAGAATAATACTCTTCATTTTGTTAGTTGTGTTTGGACAAATGGTACATAAATGTTTGTGATTTGTGTAAAACCAATGAAAATAGCTGTGATCGTTTTTTTCCGATACATTAAAGTTTTGGTTGGATGTATGAACTATTATGCAATTTGCAATTTGTGTGAAATGGATGAAAACTTGCAATCTGTTTTGAGAACAGTGATCCGAGTTTGGAGAAATGTGTCAAATCAATTGAGAAAAACTGTAACACAACAACAACAAAAAAGGTAAACTGCTTTTAGTGAGTTGTTATACAAAACTATTTGACAAAAAACATCAACTCCATAATATCAATGAATGAAAAAAAAACTAAACACCCTGCTCTCCCCTTCCACAATCATTAGCACTTCTTCAGTTTACACTTTGCTTTAGTGTCTTACATGGTAAGTTACACACAGTAGAATTCAATTTGATGAATGTCATGATTCTTTCGATCTTCATACATTTTTTTCCCCTCCGGAGTTGAAACTGATGTAATAAAAAGCCACCATTTAAAACAATTATGCTTTATTCCATTGCTAGATAAGTTATTCATCTTTAAAATGTAGTGCTCATATTTGTATTCTTTATAATCCGTTGTGGCGAGGGGGGCGTGGTTCAGCGGAGTCTGCAGCGGGAGCGAGAGTCAGGAGATGAGCGGTGAGTGAGTGGGGTAAACACAAATGACGAACACCTGTCTCTTGTTTCAGTAATTGGTGTGGAGAGAGTATTTAACGCCAGGAGAAACAGGAGTGTGGGAGAGAGAGAAGGACTGCTGACTGAGGAACACTGGAGTGAAGCCCTGCTGTGGAGATTTACCAATACTGGAGTGAAGCCCTTTGTGGATTATTTGTTTTGTTGTTGTGCATTGCACAGACTTTGTGTTGGACGTTTTTCATAATAAACTCAGTCAGCAGTCAAAGTCGACCCCGTCCTCTTCCTTCCTTATTCAAGAACTCATTACACTGGTGCCGAAACCCGGGAAGGAAGACGGACTGCCGCCGCCATGCAAGCCTCGTCCTCCACGCCATTTGCGGATGTCATCGCCTCCCTCGCGGTCCTACACCAGGAACAGCATCAGGCCCTGCTGGATCTAAGAACCGACCAGGAGCGTCGGTTCCAAGCCATTCTACAGACCCAGCAGGAGGACCGCGAGAGGTTCCGGAGCTGGATCGACCGGGAGGTTCGGATGGAGTCCACCGCGCAGCCGTTTGTGCCCAGCCACCTGCACCTGAATAAGATGGGACAACTGGACGACCCCGAAGCATTCATCGACCTGTTCACAAAGACCGCTGAGGCGTGCGGCTGGCCGCGGGACCAATGGTCGATGAGGTTGGTCCCGCTGCTTTCGGGGGAGTCCCAGGTGGCGGCACAGCAGCTGCCAGTCCAGAACCTCCTGGTCTTCGACGACCTCAGGAGGGCCATTCTCCAGCGGGTCGGTCGGACCCCGGAGCAGCATCGGCAGCGTTTCCGCTCCCTGGAGTTAGGGGAGTCCGGCCGGCCCTTTGTGATGGCCCAACAGCTCCGGGACTCGTGCCGCAAATGGCTATTGGCTGAGGGAAGCGACGTGGACCAGGTCCTCGATCGCGTGGTGCTGGAGCAATTCATCACTCGGCTTCCTAAAAGAACGGCCGAGTGGGTCCAGTGCCACCGCCCCACGTCGCTGGACTCAGCCATCCAACTAGCGGAGGACCACATGGTGGCGTGCCCGGGGGTCAGCGAACCCCTCCCATCTGTCTCTCTCTCTCCCTCTTCTCCATCCCCTTCTCTCTCTCGCCCTGTCCCTCTACCCAGGTCCCGTCCGCCTGGCCCTCCTCGAGTCCTGCCCCGGGGGCGGGGTGGGTTTGACTAGAGTCCGAGAGCCCCGCCCAGGGGGGCGGGACTGACTACCGCCGGACAGGACCCCGCTCCCGTTTCTCCGCTCTCTCCACGCCAACCGTTTACCCCATTCCCTGCCACTAGAGCGGCGGGGAGGTCTGGGCCGGCCTGTTGGCGTTGCGGGGACCCGGAGCATTTCGTGGACAGGTGTCCAGTAATGGAGGTTGGGGCAATGGTCCGGGTCCCGGACGCCCCGCAGGCTGCCCCCGGTCAAGCTGGCTGGTACCAGATACCTGTGAGTATCAAGGGGGGTACCTATCAGGCCTTGGTGGATTCAGGCTGTAACCAAACCTCGATCCACCAAAGCCTGATTCCATCTGGGGCATTGGATACAAGCCGCGTGGTTAAGGTGCGGTGTGTGCACGGGGATGTGGTGGAATATCCTGTAGTGCCGGTCATTATCCAATTCCGGGGCCAAAAGCATAGAGTTGAGGTGGCAGTTAATCCGCACCTCCGGCATCCGTTAATTTTGGGGACAAATTGGCCAGCGTTTTCTGAATTGTTGGGTTGTTTATGCACGGATGCCTCTTGGGGAAAAACTGCACGGGATGGGGACGCGCAAGTGCAGGCGGGGGAGACTGATCAGGGACCACTGAGTGCTGCTTCAGGGGAACCGAGTGAAATCGAGAGAATAATTCTCTCGGAGCGTGATGACTTTCCCCTGGAGCAGTCTCAGGATGAAACGCTGAAACATGCATTTGAACGGGTCCAGACCATCGATGGTCAGCCTCTCCAGCCTGGACGCTCGCTTACCTGTCCATATTTTGCAATTATAAAAAATCGGTTGTATCGGGTGACCCAAGACACCCAGACAAAAGAAGATACAACCCAGTTGTTAATTCCAAGGAGCCGCAGGGAAATGCTTTTCCAAGCGGCTCATTCTAATCCAATGGCTGGACACTTAGGGCAAGCAGCAACACTAAATCGCCTCATGACCCGATTCTTTTGGCCGGGCATTCACGAGAATGTGCGCAGGTGGTGCGCGTCTTGTCGTGAATGTCAGTTGGTAAATCCACCGGCCACCCCAAAAGCGCCTTTGCGCCCCCTTCCATTAGTGCAGGTCCCCTTCGAGAGAATTGGTATGGACCTCATCGGGCCATTAGAGCGATCAGCTAGGGGACATCGCTTTGCATTAGTCATTGTGGATTATGCAACGCGATATCCTGAAGCAGTGGCCCTCCGCAACATTTCCGCTAAGAGTGTTGCGGACGCACTGTTTAGTCTAATCTCCCGGGTGGGGATTCCAAAAGAAATCCTCACTGATCAGGGCACGGCGTTTATGTCACGTACGTTACGCGAACTTTATGAATTGTTGGGCATTAAAACGATCCGTACCAGCGTCTTTCACCCACAAACTGACGGGCTGGTCGAACGTTTTAATCGCACGCTTAAAACCATGATTCGTAAATTCGTTCATGAAGACGCCAAAAATTGGGATAAGTGGTTAGAACCCCTGTTGTTCGCTGTGCGAGAGGTCCCGCAAGCCTCCACGGGGTTTTCCCCCTTCGAGCTTCTCTACGGACGCCAGCCCCGCGGGGTACTGGATGTCCTAAGAGAAACTTGGGAGGACGGTCCATCTCAGAGTAAAAATGAAATTCAGTATGTAATGGACTTGAGAGCAAAACTCCACACTTTGGGGCGGCTATCAACGGAGAATTTGTTACAAGCCCAGAACAGACAGAGCCGGCTGTATAACAGGGGAACTAACTTGCGTAAATTTGCACCGGGAGAGAAAGTGCTTGTATTGCTCCCAACGTCAAGCTCGAAATTGTTAGCAAAGTGGCAAGGACCATTTGAGGTCACACGGCAAATTGGGGATCTCGATTATGAGGTAATACGGTCTGATAGGAGGGGGGCACGTCAGATATATCACCTCAATCTCCTCAAAAAGTGGAATGAGGCAGAGGCAGTGATGCTGGCGACGGTGATTGGTGGAGAGGATGATCTCGGGCCAGAGGCGAATACTAAAACACAATTTCTCGCGCTGGCCCCGGGAGGAGATCATCTCTCGCCCTCCCAGCTCACTGACCTCACTAAATTACAAGCAGAGTTTGCGGACGTGTTCTCGCCCCTACCTGGCCGTACTAATCTGATTCAGCACCATATCGAGACAGAGCCGGGCGTGGTAGTTCGCAGCCGGCCGTATCGCTTGCCTGAACACAAGAAAAAAGTGGTTCAGGCAGAATTAGGAGCAATGCTTGACATGGGGGTAATAGAGGAATCCAACAGTAACTGGGCGAGCCCGATAGTTTTAGTTCCGAAAACAGACGGCTCGGTGCGGTTCTGCGTGGATTATCGCAAGGTGAATGCTGTGTCGAAATTCGACGCGTATCCAATGCCACGGGTGGACGAACTGCTTGATCGGCTCGGTACGGCTCGCTTTTATTCGACACTGGACTTAACAAAGGGATATTGGCAGATCCCCTTGTCTCCATTATCTAAGGAAAAAACAGCTTTCACCACGCCGTTTGGATTACACCAATTTGTCACCCTTCCGTTCGGGCTGTTCGGGGCTCCGGCTACCTTTCAGCGTCTCATGGATAGGATTTTACGGCCCCATGCTGCATATGCTGCTGCCTATTTAGATGACATAATTATATTTAGTCATGACTGGCAGCGGCATATGCAGCATTTGAGGGCCGTCCTGAGATCGCTGAGAGGGGCTGGGCTCACGGCCAACCCGAAGAAGTGTGCAATTGGGCGTGTGGAAGTAAGATATCTGGGCTTCCACTTGGGACATGGGCAGGTGCGTCCCCAAATTGATAAGACGGCAGCAGTTGCGACCTGTCCGCGTCCCAAGACCAAAAAGGAGGTGAGACAGTTCCTCGGGCTGGCGGGATATTATAGAAGGTTTGTACCTAATTATTCGGACCTCACCAGCCCTTTGACTGATCTCACTAAAAAGGAGGCGCCAGATATGGTCCAGTGGACGGAACCGTGCCAGCAGGCCTTTACCCAAGTTAAGGCTGCTTTATGTGGCGGGCCGTTATTACACTCTCCTGATTTTTCTCTCCCATTTCTGTTGCAGACAGACGCGTCGGACAGGGGGCTGGGTGCCGTCCTGTCCCAGGAGATAGAGGGGGAGGAACGGCCGGTGCTGTACATTAGTCGGAAGCTCTCAAAGAGAGAGACTAAGTACAGCACCATAGAAAAGGAGTGTCTTGCCATCAGGTGGGCCGTCCTCACCCTCCGCTATTATCTCCTGGGACGGGAATTCACCCTCTGTTCGGACCACGCTCCTCTGCAGTGGCTCCACCGCATGAAGGATACCAATGCGCGGATCACTCGTTGGTATCTAGCTTTACAGCCTTTTAAGTTTAAGGTGGTCCACAGGCCGGGTGCTCAGATGGCTGTGGCCGATTTCCTCTCCAGAAATGTGGCGAGGGGGGCGTGGTTCAGCGGAGTCTGCAGCGGGAGAGAGAGTCAGGAGATGAGCGGTGAGTGAGTGGGGTAAACACAAATGACGAACACCTGTCTCTTGTTTCAGTAATTGGTGTGGAGAGAGTATTTAACGCCAGGAGAAACAGGAGTGTGGGAGAGAGAGAAGGACTGCTGACTGAGGAACACTGGAGTGAAGCCCTGCTGTGGAGATTTACCAATACTGGAGTGAAGCCCTTTGTGGATTATTTGTTTTGTTGTTGTGCATTGCACAGACTTTGTGTTGGACGTTTTTCATAATAAACTCAGTCAGCAGTCAAAGTCGACCCCGTCTTCTTCCTTCCTTATTCAAGAACTCATTACATCCGTTTTTTCTGTTCTTCCATTTCTACAAGAAGAAATGCAGCATGCACACAGAGGACAGTTTTTAACATCTGCAAGATGATGCTGATGTTGGACATTTATGAAGAAAAAAAGCTCAAATCAGCTCCTTAATGAATGTGCAATGAACAGAAAAGGCCACAAACTTCAACAGCTTCTTAAACATTTGTGTTTTATTAATGTACATGTTTTACTTACATGTTTTACTTGCACTTTTCTGGATTCTTGAAAATGATAAATTGATATTTAAGAGTCTCAATAACTGTCTCATTTACTTTAGCCAATTTGAATTTGTCAACTAAATGCAAAGTGTTTGCTTGCTTTAACCAATGCATTCTTGTCAGAGTACAGAGTTCTTGTTCAGCAAATCATCTGCAAAGTTTGTCATCATTTCATTCCTATAAAGCATGTGGTTTTTACTTTTAATACATGAGATGAACTATGTGAGCTTTATCTCTAAAGGCAAGAAACATTTTAACAGTTGTTAAAAACATTTGATGGAGACATTCTCTTATCTCTAACATGTGAGAACAATACAATACACTATTAAAGAATATAATTTATTAAAATTTAAAAACAAAACATGAATTATCAGCTCCAGATACTCTCAACCACACCCTCATCCATTAAATAAAGAAAAATTATTCAAATTTTTTGTAATGATTTCCCCCCCCCATTATTTTTGTTCCACAAATAAACAACAACCACAAAACTTCTTTCTAAGCATTTTTGTGAACTCCACATTCTGGCTGTTTGAACTCAAATCAGCATCTCCATTTTTAATTTGTTCCCAAATGTAAACAAGCACTACACAGTTTTTGACCGTTCCAAATTTAAGACTCCATCACTTCACCAACAGTCCAACTTTTACCACACGTCTCGAGATGTCAGGGTTTTGTTTAAGAGACATGAGTGTGCTCTTTAAGATTGCGTCGTCCATCATGCGTGAACTGTGAACGGCCCGCCTGTGCGGGACTAACGTTATTTGTTCAGCACATTTTGTTTGTGAACAGTCAAAGTCCCGTTAAGACAAGTCATTTCACTCGGCGGCCATCTTTGAAACGCCTCTCGGGTATTCAAGCGCAGCTCCTATCTCTTTGAATGGGGAAACATCAAATTCTCTAAAGCTGTTTGCCAGGCTTTCGATTAAATTGCATATTTGAAATCACCAAATCTGACAACAACTGTCTCATAAATTTTGTTTCTAAACGTTCGAATCAAGACAAAAAACTGTATTTTTCAGGCTGGATCAAGCTAATGCGCATACGCAGTCCTAAATGCGCGTCTCTTGTGTCTCATTTCTGAGGCGCGCGTCTGACTGTTTCTATAGGAACCGGAGCTTCTAACGGCCGCTGCAGTGACGCGATGACTTTTCCAATCAGCGATTGGCTCTTATTTAGAAGGAGGGACTTATTCTGCCATATTGCGCGTTGCACTTTCTCCCATTCAAAACAATACGAGTGACACGTCTTGTGTTATTCTATAGTCTTCGGAACAGTCAAGAGAAACTGAAAGATGACTGCAAACCCGTGAGTAGCCAATTTCATTTTAGTGTTTCATCTGCTGATGACTGTGAGATTTATGGGCTAAAATAAACTGCTGGATGCAGATTTAGGAACTTTTCAAGTGTGTTCTTAATGTTAATCTGCATTATTTACTGTTGTCAGTTTACAATGTATAAATACAATACAAAGTCTCCGTGATGTTCCTCAGATTATTTTGTTTTCACCAGAATCTGAATACTCGTAGACTGCAATGACTTGGTGTGTTTGATGGTTCGACTCTGAAGTATGTCAAAAAACACCTCATTTTACATTTGATCCATTGTTGTTTTCCTTAATCGAATGCATTTTTAATATATGTTTTTATTTATTGTAATTTGTAGGCTGTATGAATCCCACTTAAACCGTACCTGTGAAGTATTTATCGAAGGACTGATGCATGGTTAAATTTGCATGTGTTTTGTTCATATGGAGCTGATTCAGGATTATATTTAGCAGTGTTTATTATTCATCATTCAGAGTTTTTTTTTTTTCAAAACAGTTCTGCATGTGTTGTTTTTACATAGAAGTCTTAAAGGAGATCAAGCAACAACAGCGAGCATTTCATTCAGATGGAAAATGATTATTTATTACTAATACAGGAAAAACCTTACTAAAATTGCCAGTTGACCTCAGGGCAAGTAAAGGGAAAGAGTCATTAATCTAAGACAATCAGTGTAGCTCGAGAAGACACCAGACCACACGTGTGCAAGCCGACGGAGGCCATGCATTTTTATTTTAGGATTTCAATGAGATGGTATGAACAAGGTGGATAATTTATCCATCCATTTTGTTAAAATCGAGCATTGCATTCGTTAACTTCACACAGTGATGAAGCTGCATATATTGTAATGGTTTCTGGACATAAATGTTGTCTATGATCAGTTATCTGATGTATTTGAATGATAATAGTTGAATTTTATTGATGAATTTTTATTGATTGTGTCACTGTATCATTAAGGGTGCATTGTCTCTTTGGAAAAAGCACTGCTCTGCACATTGTGAAGCCAAATTTGATGCTACGAGGGCTTGTTTTAAAGGGAATTACGGGCATTCCTTTCAGTTAAAGTGAGTCTGGTCATTTGGTTGGTGTTCAGTGTGTGATTAAGGTATTTTGGTTGAACATCAATATGCTTTGAGATACAACTCTTGGATTTGTTTCGTTCAATTTCCCTTGTCAAGGAGTATGTAATACACTGAGCTTTCAGCATTCATAGTAAGTGTTGATCAGCAGTAGTTTGATGGTCAGAAGATGTTTTAAATCTGGTTTTGTTTTGGGGGCTTCATTGCTGTTCTGTCCAGGCTTGGCTGTATGGATAGTTTTGCACAGAATGGAAATAAATTAGGCATCTCTACTCTTAAAGATAGAGATTGACACATAATTGGATTGACCAATTTTAATACTTCTTTAAGACCAGATGTACTAAAGAAAATAGCATAATTTGGTGAGTTTTTAAGTATTATAAATTAAATTATTTTTAATTATGTTGTATTGTTATTGTTACTTAATGATGTGTTAATAAACTTTAAGAAACATCTACGATCATTTCTGCAGTAGCGCAATCATTCACCCAATCAGCTAATTGTGTCAAATCATTTTCAGTTTTTTGCTATAATATGTTTCATCTAATTTTGTAACTAAACAGCCAGTAAAGTTTTATTTCTTCACATTTCAAAGGCAAGTCTGTTGAGTGACGTCACTCTTCCGGTTCTTTTGGAAGACATTTCCATTTGATTGGATTTTCCAAGAAAGTTTTGCATCTTCTGTGAGTCCCTTCTCCTTCAGTATCTGCTCTATCTGAAGAACACAAACAGACTTTTATAACTCGATATTCTTGGTAAGTTTCTTCACTATCAATATACATTCAACAAACTGTACATTATGAACTTGCCTTCAGCAGAATCTCTGCCTGTACTTCACGATCATTCACATGTTGATTTGATTTCACCTCCAGTCTCGCTATATTTCTCTTCTTCACTGTGAGACACATACAGTATACTCTGAGAAAAGACTCAATTCTCATCAAGCTTTGAGAAAAAATGTAAATCAAATATATTTTAAACCGTCACAGAGCGAAAAAACAAAGTAACCTGCAATCTAAGTGACAAGATTCTAAAATTCCAATGTTTAACAAGAACAAAGGTCCAGGCTGAGCTAAAGATCCTGTCGTTTTCCTGATGTTTGTGGGATTTTGAAGCCATTAAGAACATTTCATTTTTACAGGTCCGTGCACTAAAGTAGTAAAACATAAATGATCCAAAACTGTCACTAATTCAACCCACTACTCTCATTCTTCCGACAACAGGTGGTGCTATATTATAGGCAAATAATAAACAAATTCATCAACAACTTTAGAGCTTCTCTGAGTCATTGAGTTCCCAATTTGTATAAAACTTTTGCCATTTTGAGATTTATGTAACTTTTCCAATCTCCTCCAAGTGCATTACTATGATTTGCTTGAAATTCGGCATATTTATTATATTTAAATATTATTTCACTCATAACAAACATTTGTCAAAACAGTGTTGATTTGTTCAGAATGCAGTTCACCCAAAAAATGTAAACATGTATTCACCCTCATGTCGTTCCAAACCTGTATGACTTTCTTTGGAACTTTCTGTGGAACTTAAAAGAAGATATTTTGAAGAATGTTGGAAGGTAAACTGTTTCGGTTCCCATTTTTCTAATGTATTTTAAAATAATTTTTCAAATAAAACAGTGTTCCATGTTAAAATAGAGACAAGGCATTTACAATCCAATTTTTTGAAGGTAAAAATTAATTGCTGTGCACTTCTTTTCTGCACAGTGGCTTAATTAAAGCTTGTACCACCAGAAGTTTCTCTAATTTTTTCCATACAATTTTTTGTATTTCCTATTAATTTCTTATGACGGTCATTTTTGACCGCGAAGGGGCCAAGTGTGACTACTTTTTTTTTTTTGACTCTTTAACATATCCGAATTATGTCCATGATTTTTGTGTGTGTTCAACATAGCTAATGTGACAAAAGTCCAATTCTAATTTCAAAACGTAAAATAGTTTGGTCATTTTTAGCCAAAGAGGACCAGAGGGTTACGTTCCACAGAAAGTTCCAAAGAAAGTCATGTAGGTTTGGAATGACATGAGGGTGAATAAATAATGACATGAAAATGATTTTAATTTTTGTTTAGACTATCCCATTAAGTTTTTTTGACAGATATAAGCCAATACATTTCTTGCGCTTGACCTATATTGACTAAATGGGCTGTTTGGTAGACATTTTTAATGTTTGAAATGTATCTTCTAAAATAAAACTCACCAGTGTAGCAGATAAAAGCAGTTTTAGTTGGACACTCCAAATCATTCCACTTTCCAGCAAGAGATGTTCCCATACAGAACTGCTTGCCACCATAATTGTTCGGCTGTCCACTACCCCACAATCTGAACGTGGATTTGCTCTGATCGGACCAGATCCAAGCAGCATTCGCATCCTCCCGATAAAGACCAATCCACATTTCTCCTTTAAAATCTTTTGGTACAGTCTCTAAAAGCTCATCATAATCCATCTGGTCATCAATGGTGGCGAGATCAGTGTGATTCTCTTTGCAGTATTTCTGAGCCTCGGTCCAGGTCATGTTACCAGGAATAAAGTAAAACACACGAGGGTTCACACAGGCAATCAGAGCTGTGGAGAGACATTTTTTTTTATTTTTATGGCATTTACTTTATAATTTTACATTTTAAGGCAAGACACCCCAGCTGAACAAGGTAAAACAATGTGACTAATAGATATCACCATACTTACCCAATTGATTGATTACATTAAAGGCCCGTTCACACCAAGAACAATAACTATAAACATAACGATAAAGATATAGTTCTAAACATCGTTCTAAATATAACAAAAAATAGCAGAGTCCACACCACAGCTATAACGATAACGATAGAGAAACGATATCTTTCAGAACCATTTTTTTTCTAGCCGCTGAAAAAAAAATGCAATAAGAACAGCAAAAGCATTTTGTACACACTTTGAAACCGCAGCGCGTGAGTTTAGAATAAACACACCGTTATCGTTCTTTGGCGTGGACGCAAATATTGTTATAGTCATCTCTATAGTTCTTGGTGTGAACGGGCCTTAAGAATGGCAAAAAAAAGAAAAAAAAGCTTGCATCATCTAATTAAATATGCACTAGTTTCCATACATTTCCTCAACATAAATCTGAACATTGGATAAAACCAGGTAAGGGTCAAAATTCTTGGAGTTAAGGGTTTCTATAGAGGGGATTTTTAATATCTCTTTTTTTTATCGCTGCCAACAGACAGAAAAAAATAATTTTCACCATGTTTATAGGCATAAATGTTGTATAAATTCAGGCGAATAATATATGAACAAACAGAATATAGATGGGAATAAAACTGTGATTTTTGGAGTATGTACAGTTGAGCTCAAAAGTTTACATACCACCTGCAGAATATGCAAAAATGTTTTAACAAAATAAGAAGGACATTAAAAATTGCATGTTATTTTTTATTTAGGACTGTCCTGAATATTTCACATAACAGATGTTTACTTAAAGTCCTCAAGACAAAAAAATAGCTGAATTTATCAAAATGACCCTGTTCAAAAGTTGACATACCCTTGATTCTTAATACTGTGTGTCGTTACCTGGATGATCCACGACTGGTTGTTTGTTTTGTGATGGTTGATGTTGGTGATGGAGCTGTCCTCAGTGTGAAAAGATGGATCTCAAAATCATACAGTCATTGTTGGAAAGGGTTCAAATATGCAGAAGATGCTCGAAAACCAAAGAATTTGCAGAACATGGAGGATTTTTCTGAAGAACATGTTCAGTTTAACTGCTCAGAACAAAGGGACTCATGAACAACCATCACAAAACAATCGTGGATCATCCAGGTAACCACACACAGTATTAAGAATCAAGGGTATATGTAAACTTTTCAACAGAGGTCATTTTTATAAATTCAGCTTTTTTAAAAAAAAATTTTCTTGTGGACATTATGTAAACATCTGTTATGTGAAATAGTTTATTCAGGACAGTACTTAATAAAAAATAACATGCAATTTTCATGATCCTTCTTATTTTGATAAATTGATTAACATTTTTGCATATTCTGCAAGGGGTATGTAAACTTTTGAGCTCAGCTGTAAGCGCTGCTGAAGTGGAGAAAAAAATCAGCCTTTAAAGATGCTTTGCAATTGAAATCTACAGACACAAATAGATAAAGTGCAATAAAATAAACACTTAAAAGTGTGTTTTGGATGTTTTCAACAACCTTTTATGAACATGTTTATTCTAGCAATGATGCAAAGTACAACAAAACTTTCTTCTGTTCCAGTGAAACCTCCATCACTGTTCAAACCTAACTGTGAACGATATTTTTGTGATATCAAACCTGTTGAGGGAATACTG
Organism: Anabarilius grahami; assembly: GCA_003731715.1. Lineage (NCBI taxonomy): Eukaryota > Metazoa > Chordata > Actinopteri > Cypriniformes > Xenocyprididae > Anabarilius > Anabarilius grahami. Next base: position 741,456 of record RJVU01053588.1, on the reverse strand, counting down.
TTAATAATATTTTATAATAACATGATAATGTCTGATGTATTTCCCAATTTTTAACATTTGGGGAAATTGATCATTTTCAAAACCAGTGAAACTCACCTGATAACAACACAAAGATCAAATCAGTCTTCATGATGACACACCAACAAATTCTCACACTGATGCACAACTGAACTGCTCTTTTCAGGGACAAGAAAGGATGTGTAATCGTTTCTCTTTGTAAAGCCTGTTTCATGAGTTTGTGCTGCCCTGTTTAGGTGCTTGATAGTGACACATCAGTGTTGACACACGTTTTACATTGAAAATAACATTCAAACAATTTCAGCAGAGATTTCCATGTCCTCTTAAATCTGAGTGTATGTCTGTCTCTCTAAATATCTGTCTATCTCTAGGGCTGGATGAAAATGAGGAGCAAAACTGCAGCCTTCAGACATGCTTGCCATATTCCGCATTTATCCTTATCCTTACCCGCATTTATCCTCGCTGCTGGTGTTTTGCGTCTCCGTATAGCTTTGTTTTCTCTTACTTTTATTGAATCTCTTACTTTAATTCATTTTTGCTTATATTATTATTATTGCCTACCACATTAATCTGACGTCGCTAGCTTGTAATCTTTGAATCTAAATCGCTGTTACAACGCGTTTGCATCTCGCTAGCTTGTTAACTTGTCATAAGTCTCGCGCGCTCCTTTTTCAGCGCGTTCATCAAACAGCTGTGGTAACTCGGATCAGTCTACAAACATGGTGAGTCATGTCATCCTTTCCCAGTGTTATCTCGTGTTCAGTTTGTCACATGTTCAGTATAGCTCTCTCTGTCAGCGACGAGGGATTTACATGTCATAAATGTAGGGAAATAGTCAGGCTGACAGAGAGAATCTCAGAATTAGAGACACGCATCCAAACTTTAATCGAGGATAGTAAGAATGCAGGGGCTTCAGATACTGTTTTGGATGCGACTAGCTTAGTGAACTCTGTACATTGTTCGGTTCCGGCTGTAGAGCCCGCGCAGCAGGGCACTTGGGTAACGGTGAGGCGGCCTAGCCGCGGAAAACACCACTCTTCCGTTCCAGTAAGAACATCAAACAGGTTCTCCCCACTCAGTGACGCACCCACTGAGAATCCTGTTGAAAGTGCCCTAGTTATTGGCGATTCTATTACACGGAACGTGAAAATAGAGACACCAGCCACCATAGTCACATGTTTGCCGGGAGCCAGAGCACCTGACATCAAAGCAAATTTAAAAGTGCTGGCTAATGCTAATCGTAAATACTCTAAAATTATTATTCACGTCGGCACAAATGATGTTCGACTTCGCCAGTCGGAGATCACTAAAATTAACATTAAAGAGGTGTGTGAACTCGCAAGTACAATGTCAGGAGAAGTAATTTGCTCTGGTCCCCTTCCTGTTCGTAGGAGTGATGAGATAGTTAGCAGATTATCATCACTCAATGGCTGGCTGTCTAAGTGGTGTCCGCAGAATAATATAGGTTTCATAGACAATTGGAAAAGTTTTTGGGGCAGACCTGACCTGTTGAAAAGAGATGGTATTCATCCCTCTCGGGATGGTGCTGCTCTTCTCTCTAGTAATATGGCACATAGTCTTAGAACTAAAACATGACAAACTGGGGCCCAGGACAGGAAGCAGACAGACTGGCTAAACCGACCGTCTGCTAGCTGCCTCACGTTACAGAAGTCAGATAATTCCCAACACATAGAAACTCTCGCACCTAGATATTATCACATAGAGACTGTGTCTGTACTCCGAATTAGTAAAAACAAAAAACTTCCAAACCCATTTAATGGTAAAAATTTAATTGATGTTCAACAAATAAAAAATAGAGATAATAATGATAAACAAATGATAAAGCTTGGGTTGTTAAATATTAGATCACTTTCTTCAAAAGCACTTATTGTGAACGATATTATCACAGACAATAATCTAGATGTGCTGTGTTTGACAGAAACCTGGCTAAAACCGGACGATTACATTACTTTAAATGAGTCTAGCCCTCAAGGTTATGATTATAGACACAATCCTCGACAGAAAGGCAAAGGGGGAGGTGTTGCTGTAATTTATAGTAATATTTACAGTATCAGCCAGAAGTCTTTCAAATATAATTCCTTCGAAGTGATGGTGCTTTACGTAACATTATGTAAGTTGACATTTGTGCTGGCTACTGTATACAGGCCACCAGGACACCATACAGACTTTATCAAAGAAATTGCCGATTTTCTATCAGAATTAGTACTAGCTGCAGATAAAGTCCTTGTTGTTGGTGATTTTAATATCCATGTAGATAATAAAAAAGACTCATTGGGATTGGCATTTACAGACATTCTAAACTCTATTGGTGTTAGACAACACGTGTCAGGACCCACTCATTGTCGTAATCATACTTTAGATCTAATATTGTCACATGGAATCGATATTGATGCCGTTGAAATTCTGCAGCAGAGTGACGACATCTCAGATCATTATCTAGTCTCGTGTATACTACATTTAGTTAAAGCGGCTAAACTGCCTCCCTGCCATAAATATGGTAGAACCATCACTTCTACCACTAAAGATCGCTTTATAAATAATCTTCCTGATCAGTTTCATCGCCTTAGCATACCAGACAGCTTAGAAGACCTCGATGTTGCAACAGAAACTATTGCCTCTGTCTTTTCCAGCACATTAGACTCAGTTGCTCCTTTGCGTTTAAAAAAGATTAAGGAAATTAATCCAACGCCATGGTACAATGAGCACACTCGGGCCCTAAAAACAGCAGCTAGAAAAATGGAGCGCAGCTGGAAGAAAACAAAACTAGAAGTATTTCGCATTTCGTGGAGAGAGAGAATGATTGAGTACAGAAAGGCCTTAAAAACTGCTAGATCTGCCTATTTTTCAAAACTTTTAGAAGAAAATAAACACAACCCTAGGTATTTATTTGATACAGTGGCTAAATTAACAAGAAATAAAGCTTCAACTTCTGATGTTTCCAAAGAGCACAGCAGTAATGACTTTATGAACTTCTTTACTTGCAAGATTGATAATATTAGAGAAAAAATTATAACCATGCAACCGTCTACTACAGTATTGTGTCAGACAGTGCATTGTAGTGTCCCTGAAGAAAAATTCAATTCATTTACTGCTTTAGGAGAGGAAGAATTGTCTAAACTTGTTAAATCATCAAAATCATCCACATGTATGTTAGACCCTATACCGACTAAGCTATTGAAAGAGATGCTTCCAGAGGTCATAGATCCTCTTCTTAATATTGTTAATTCATCTTTATCACTAGGATACGTACCAAAAACTTTTAAGCTGGCTGTTATTAAACCTCTTATTAAAAAACCACAACTTGATCCTAGAGAATTAGTCAATTACAGGCCGATTTCAAATCTCACTTTTCTGTCAAAAATACTAGAAAAGGCAGTTTCATCACAACTATGTTCCTTTTTAGAAAGAAATAGTATCTGTGAGGATTTCCAGTCAGGATTTAGACCGTACCATAGTACTGAGACTGCTCTCATTAGAGTTACTAATGATTTGCTCTTATCATCAGATCGTGGTTGTATCTCTCTATTAGTGTTACTGGATCTTAGTGCTGCATTTGACACTATTGATCACAATATTCTTCTAAATAGACTCGAAAACTATGTTGGCATTAGTGGAATTGCATTGGCATGGTTCAAATCATACTTATCTGACCGTTATCAGTTTGTAGTAGTAAACGATGAGATGTCATATCAATCACAAGTTAAATATGGAGTACCGCAAGGCTCAGTACTAGGACCGTTGCTTTTCACTCTGTACATGCTACCCTTGGGAGATATCATTAGGAAGCATGGCGTTAGTTTTCATTGTTACGCTGATGATACTCAGCTCTATATCTCTTCGCGCCCTGACGAAACTTACCAATTCGCTAAATTAACAGAATGTATAGCTGATATAAAAAACTGGATGACCAGTAATTTCCTACTACTAAATTCAGAAAAAACAGAGATTCTAATTTTTGGACCGAAAACTTCTTCACGCAATAACCTAGAATACTGTCTAACACTTGATGGCTGCTCTGTTAAGTCTTCGTCGTCAGTTAGGAACCTGGGTGTGCTCTTTGATACCAATCTTTCATTTGAAGGCCATGTTACTAGCATCTGTAAAACCGCATTCTTCCATCTTAAAAATATATCTAAACTACGACATATGCTCTCAATGAAAAATGCAGAACAGTTAGTTCATGCGTTCATGACCTCAAGGCTAGATTACTGTAACGCTCTACTGGGTGGTTGTTCCTCCCGCTTGATAAATAAACTACAGCTCGTACAAAATGCAGCAGCTAGAGTTCTTACTAGAACTAGGAAGTATGACCATATTAGCCCAGTTCTGTCATCACTGCATTGGCTTCCTGTTAAACATCGTATAGATTTTAAAATCTTGCTAATTACTTACAAAGCACTAAATGGTTTAGCTCCCCAGTACCTAAGCGAGCTCTTAATGCATTATAGTCCTTCACGTTTATTGCGATCTCAGAATTCAGGCCAGCTGATAATACCTAGAATATCAAAATCAACCGCAGGCGGTAGATCCTTCTCCTATTTGGCACCTAAACTCTGGAACAATCTTCCTAGCATTGTTCGGGATGCAGACACACTCTGTCAGTTTAAATCTAGACTAAAAACGTATCTCTTTAACCTGGCATACACATAACACATTATCAATTTATATTTTCAAATCCGTTAAAGGATTATTAGGCTGCATAAAATAGGTCAGCCGGAACCGGGAACACTTTCTATAACACCAGATGTACTCGTTACATCAGAAAAAGAATGGCATCTACGCTAATATTAGTCTTTCTGTTTATCCCGAGGTTTACCGTAGTCAACCGGATCCGGGCCGTATCCAGCTGAGACCAAGGACCGGAGCCATGACACGACCACAACGCAGCCCTGAAGTATCAGCAGAGATCGAGTCGACTAGATCATCCATTGTGAAGGCCTCATCGACACGACAGCCAGTAGCACAGTTCCTCAACAAACCGTCCATACCGGCGTGATGAATACGATCCTCAACTGGATGGAACTGAAATAAACACTTTGATTGGTGCGATCCTATCAGACTTATGATAGCAACCTGATTCGTAACAAAGCACTGTTCGCCAGAGGAGAACTGAAGTGAAGTGAAGTGAAGTGACATGTGGCCAAGTATGGTGACCCATACTCGGAATTTGTGCTCTGCATTTAACCCATCCAAGTGCACACACACAGCAGTGAACACACACACCGTGAACACACACCCGGAGCAGTGGGCAGCCATTGCTGCGGCGCCCGGGGAGCAGTTGGGGGTACGGTGCCTTGCTCAAGGGTCTCACCTCAGTCGTGGTATTGAAGGTGGGGAGAGCGCTGGACATTCACTCCCCTCACCGACAATCCCTGCCGGACCTGAGACTCGAACCCATGACCTTTGGGTTACAAGTCCGACTCTCTATCCATTAGGCCACGACTGCCCCACTGCCCAACTGGCCCCCCGACTAAGCCTGGTTTCTTCCAAGGTTTTTTTTTTCTCCATTTTAACACCTATTTGCCACCTGTTTGCCACCTGATGTCACCTGATGGAGTTTGGGTTCCTTGCCGCTGTCGCCTTTGGCTTGCTTAGTTGGGGACACTTGACATTTGACTTGACATTTGATATTCAACAGTATTCTTGACATTTAATCAACAGTGCTTCTGATCTGCCTGCATTGACACTATTCTTTAAGAGCTGCTGTGCAGCCAAAATTATGTACCAGTTATCAATGTAAAGCTGCTTTGACACAATCTGCATTGTAAAAAGCGCTATATAAATAAAGGTGACTTGACTTGACTTGACTTAAAGAAATACACTTTATTTAAAAAAACAATCAAAACAAAACTGTAGAGCACCATTCTTAACCTTACATTCTTGTTTAAATACTTAACATAAGACATATAGAATATATATTTACATGTGGAATAAAGGTAGTTGAGATATACTGGAACTGGACATTTTATGAATGAATTATGAAAAAGATTCAATGTAAAAAATATTCCGTAGTTTTTACAAAATAATTTTGGCAGCTGTGGTTGCCAGAATAATTTTGTAAAAAAAATGCAGAAAAACTGTAAACACATTTACAGAACAAATTTTACATTTGTAAATTTTACAGTATAAAACTGTAATTTACAAACAAGAAAATTTGAATGTAAACCAGTAAATTCAACAATGCACACTACTACTAAAATCTGTTTTGTACCTTTAACATATACTGACAACCATCATAATAATGCAGGTGGTAAAAGAGAAAGCCACATGAAGAATCAGAGTTCATCACAAGTAGCTTTTCTACGAGCTGAAGTATATACTAATAGAAAGAAGGTGCAAAGAGTCATTCACGCAAACGCAAAACACCATCATGGTAACTCAGAACACTTACATAATGCAATAAACATTCACTAAACAACAGAAGATGTAACATAAAACCCTAATGTACATAACTGATAACAAAAATTATTAAGAAACATTTAAAGATTATTTAAACAAAATTCTTTCAAATGTGAAGTGTCACACAGGAAATTGTTGGAATATCAGTTTACAGATTTTGACTGTAAATTATACATTGATTTGTTCTTTTTTACTTCTAAAATTTTTTTAAATTTACAGCATTTTACTGTGAAAAGTACATAAAATGTCTGGTAAGAGCTTTTACAGGTTTTTCCTGTATATAGCACTGAACTTACTGTTAACCTATTTAAAAAAAAATTCCGTAGCGTTTTTACAATATTTACAGTTAAAATCACACTCTTTTTTACACTGTTTTCATATTGAATTCAAATAGTTGAGGACAGCAAAATTTGTTTATAATCTAACCATTTTGATAAATGAGGTGATAAAAATATGCAAGTAGCATTAAGTCTTCTCCTTTTATTCACTATCCCAGAGCTGCACCATTTGGTGTTACTGGAATTAGCTTACAAAAACTGATTTGCATTATGCCCTGTACTTCAATTTTGAATTACAGATGAGCAGATAGTCAAAGCAGAAGGTGTAGGGATTTTGGAAACAAGTCGCCTCAAGCATTGTCCACTCACCAGCTTTGATCTACAGCTTTTTTCTATTCTGTGTGGATGACTGATCGCCTTATTGGTGCGGATATCAGTAAGGACATTAAAACTCTCCTGAAAACAAAACTAAGTCAGATATATGAAATATCTGATCAGTTTATATACTGCTGTTGTTTTGACTTGATGAAAACAGTTGTTTTAAATGAACATTAAAAACATTTGGCAATGCTGAAATTTGTCATTATAAGATATGTAAATCAAATTAGGCAAAACTTTGTGAACTATTATACCTTGGCAAGGCTATTAATTGGCAAATAGCAGTAAAGTAAGGGATTTACAATACTACCAACATAAACATTGTTTCAGAGAGCAGATGCAAGGATTCAGGAGCTGTTGGTGAAATTAAGAAGTGAGAATATCAGCACAAAATTTTGGGGAAGGAAAGATATTTGTTTTTTGCTGCTATGATGAAGCATCCAGTGGCAGTCAGTCCCATAAACCTCTCAGTTCTTAATCTATCCTTGTTTACAGTGCAGTTAAATTAGTCCAGTGCAAATGGAAAGAGTTTACGTCAAGCAGGTCGGTTTAACGAAAGAGAAGAGAATTTCTGAGATCACAGACACATGATACTTGAGAGAACATTTACCTTCCATCCATTCAGATGATGAAGCGAGCATTAAGCCAAAGCTACACAAGATCTCCATGCAAGCCAGAGCTGTTGGAGAAAAAAACTTCAGCGGCCAGACTAAACGTTTGGTGAATATTGGTTTGTGGGTGAATACATATGCAAATTACTATTTTGTGTTTAAAAACGAATAGATTTGGCAAAATTTTTAGTTGATCAAATTATGATATTCTCACTTTTTTCACTATTAGAAGAAAACGTTCTTTATAAAACCTTTAAAGGGTTCTGTCAAGCGCTTCAAATATACTGTACAACCTTTAGCCCATTGGTCTGATCTTCACTAAAATAGGCACACAACAGCTAGGGACGGTCTTTGATTCCTTGAAGCATTGCAGAGTTATAAGTTAATTAGTTGGTCAGGCAATGCCCATTTTTACAAGTTGACCTATAGCTGCTGAACACAATGTCCAAGCTTAATGAAACTTGACACAGAGAGACAACAGGACACTCCGAGGATGCACAACAAGTTTTGTACAATACTGCCAATAGAAGGCACTAAAACAAACAAACAAAATAACATTATAACTCCTCTCAGCGGCTAATTACATCATATCTGAATGGCCTTCCATTACAAAAAACGGATATATGTGCACTGTGTGAAAATGAATATATGTACCAAATTTTGTGAAAATCAGCCTCAAGGTGGTGCTATAATAAGAAACTTTAGCTAATAACTCAACAACCGTGTGTGACAATGAAAATTCTTGTTTTAGATGCATTTAATCTAAATTTTAATGTTGAATATGAGTCCACACATTCACTACATATATTTTGATCAAACCCTATAAAATATAGCTTGTTGCCTTGTTTGTTTGTTTTGTTTTTCTTTTTATTACTCCTGCTCCTGATAGCTATTATATCCACTGAGGGGTGCAATTTTGATGAATTCTGTATTGTATTTAGTCTGTATGTATTTTGGACCATTTTTGCACTTTTTTCTGTGCATTTCAGCCATTTCGTTTTTAATTAGTTCATTTTTAATGGAAAGTAAAGATGCATTTTATTAACTTTAAAAAAGACAGACTACAAAACGGTGTATTATACAGTGTACACTACAGTACATGTTTTCATATCATTATAAAGTAATTCGTTTGTTGACTAGATGCTGCATTAGTGGAGAACAGCAGTATGTTTGCCGTCGAGGCTGAGAGGATGCTGACATTAGTACCTCAAGTGCTTAAAACAATGTGACAAAAACACCAACTGATTAATGTCACGATTGTTACCATCTATTTGCATTAGTTTATATCCATTTGTTCGCTGTTACGCATTCATTATCAAACTGCTCATTCACTGCTCAAACTGTGTACAGAACAATTTTTTATAATATTTTTTCTTCCTTTTGTATTTTACATTTACTTGCACTTTTACTTTCAATTAAAAGAAAGTAAGTTTCATTTAAAAAAAAAAAAAAGCTTTTTATACTTAAGTACAAAAAAATGTCACATACTTTAAAACTTTTACTCAAGTAACATTCTAAACAGTGACTTTAAAGGGTTAGTTCACCCAAAAATGAAAATTCTGTCATTTATTACTCACCCTCATGCCGTTCCACACCCGTAAGACCTTCATTAATCTTCAGAACACAAATTAAGATATTTTAGTTGAAATCCGATGGCTCCGTGAGGCCTGCATAGGGAGCAATGTACACTTCCTCTCTCAAGATCCATAAATGTACTAAAAACATATTTAAATCGGTTCATGTGAGTACAGTGGTTCAATATTAATATTATAAAGCGACGAGAATATTTTTGGAGCGCCAAAAAAACGAAATAACAACTTATTTAGTGATGGCCGATTTCAAAACACTGCTTCAGGAAGCTTCGGAGCACAATGAATCAGTGTGTCGAATCATGACTCAGATCGCGTGCCAAACTGCCAACGGCTGAAATCATGTGACTTTGGTGCTCCGAACAGCTGAGCTAATTTGTGTTCTGAAGATTAACGAAGGTCTTACGGGTGTGGAACTGCATGAGGGTAAGTAATAAATGACAGAATTTTCATTTTTGGGTGAACTAACCCTTTAACTTCTACCAAAGTCATTTTCTGGTAAGATACCTATACTTTTACTCAAGTATGGTTTTCGAGTACTTTATACTCCACTGTGTGTTCAATATTTTAACAAAAAATGTAACTCATCTTCTGTATGTGTGTGTGAAAGAGAGAGAGTGAGAGACAGATGAACATGATGGAGGACAGACACGGTTGATCATGTGATGTACATTTAAATGGCTCATCCTCCATAAAAACGTATAAAACTCAAACTCTCCATCCCTAAAAGACAGACAGATGCTTTTAATCAGCTATGAAGCTCTTCAAGTGCCTGTGGATATTACTGGGTAAAGTACAGCATACATCTGCTATTTTACTGGATTCACACTAATATTAACACTGTAATCTTCCCCTTTGTTCAGAAATCAAATGATGTTTCTAGTATAGTTTGCACTCATCTCGCTCTCTGCTGTGGATTTACTGCACATTTTCTTTTTTTATGGTTTGCATGAAATACTTAAAAAAAATTATAAATTGGGAATTTACTTTGTCACTGGATCTCTGGAATGGTTTTTACTTTGTGTTTCTAGGTCCGCTTTACAAAACAAATTTATCTTGAAATCAGTGCTCATTTGTGTATGTAAATGATTTCTCAAGAAAGTTATGATTCACAGGAGCGTCTTCTCGTCCCACTTTAGATGAGTATTCTGCATGCTGCGGATTATTAATATGTCAGTAGTTTCCTCCAGCATAGCCATTACACAGATCAATGCTGATACCATTATCATGCAGATGATGTTTTATTTATTAGAGACTATATTAAAGTGAATTATTTGAAGAAAAGTTTTACTTTAATTGACAGAGCAGCAAAACCTGGTTATCTGAACTCATTTGAATGTTTTTTTGTTGTTGTTGTTGTTTTTGCACAGGGTTTTTGTTGATTCAAGAAATGGTGAATGGAGCAAAAGGTAAGCATAAGATTTAAAATGTTTATCTTTATTCTAATCTGTTTGTTTGAACTGCCAGATATAATAGTAATACGGCAGATATATTTTTAAGCTTTTTTTAGGGACTTTTTCTTCCCAAACCACTTAACAGTGGGTCGTCCATGTTGAATACCTAATTGTAAAAGATTCTCGGTCTGGACAATAAATGCTCTGCTAGAATGCATGTTAGATTATACAGCTCTATACTGTTTGAGCTGAATCATCAAAGTGGAATAGAACAGAACATTATGGAATAACAAATGTTACATAACACCAGTAATTTTATATAGCCTATATACACTCACCTAAAGGATTATTAGGAACACCTGTTCAATTTCTCATTAATGCAATTATCTAATCAACCAATCACATGGCAGTTGCTTCAATGCATTTAGGGGTGTGGTCCTGGTCAAGACAATCTCCTGAACTCCAAACTTAATGTCAGAATGGGAAAGAAAGGTGATTTAAGCAATTTTGAGCGTGGCATGGTTGTTGGTGCCAGACGGGCCGGTCTGAGTATTTCACAATCTGCTCAGTTACTGGGATTTTCACGCACAACCATTTCTAGGGTTTACAAAGAATGGTGTGAAAAGGGAAAAACATCCAGTATGCGGCAGTCCTGTGGGCGAAAATGCCTTGTTGATGCTAGAGGTCAGAGGAGAATGGGCCGACTGATTCAAGCTGACAGAAGAGCAACTTTGACTGAAATAACCACTCGTTACAACCGAGGTATGCAGCAAAGCATTTGTGAAGCCACAACACGCACAACCTTGAGGCGGATGGGCTACAACAGCAGAAGACCCCACCGGGTACCACTCATCTCCACTACAAATAGGAAAAAGAGGCTACAATTTGCACGAGCTCACCAAAATCTGATGAGTCTCGATTTCTGTTGAGACATACAGATGGTAGAGTCAGATGGTTTGGCGTAAACAGAATGAGAACATGGATCCATCATGCCTTGTTACCACAGTGCAGGCTGGTGGTGGTGGTGTAATGGTGTGGGGGATGTTTTCTTGGCACACTTTAGGCCCCTTAGTGCCAATTGGGCATCGTTTAAATGCCACGGCCTACCTGAGCATTGTTTCTGACCATGTCCATCCCTTTATGACCACCATGTACCCATCCTCTGATGGCTACTTCCAGCAGGATAATGCAACATGTCACAAAGCTCGAATCATTTCAAATTGGTTTCTTGAACATGACAATGAGTTCACTGTACTAAAATGGCCCCCACAGTCACCAGATCTCAACCCAATAGAGCATCTTTGGGATGTGGTGGAACGGGAGCTTCGTGCCCTGGATGTGCATCCCACAAATCTCCATCAACTGCAAGATGCTATCCTATCAATATGGGCCAACATTTCTAAAGAATGCTTTCAGCACCTTGTTGAATCAATGCCACGTAGAATTAAGGCAGTTCTGAAGGCAAAAGGGGGTCAAACACAGTATTAGTATGGTGTTCCTAATAATCCTTTAGGTGAGTGTATATATTTTTTTTCATTTTAATTTGAAAGTTTTAGAAGGTTTTGGTTTTAGTTTTGTAATTTTTATGATTTGTATAAATATGTCTTTTAGTTTTAGTTATTTTAGTACTTAAAAAAAACAAACCAAAAAAAAAAAAAACACGAAAATAAGAAATGTTGCCTTGCCAACTATATAAGGAATATTGTAATGTAGACAATACATCCAGCTAGTTGTTATGCAGAATAAGCCCTGAAAGGGTGATCAGTACCTTGTACCACGCTGTGAGAACCAGTCATTACTTTTGCCGTTGTGCTGTGGCAAGCTTTACGCTTGCGCTTGAATGCTGATTAGGCTATATGCGCATTAAAGGCTCTTTATTATGATTGATATGGTTTATTAAGAAGTGTGCAATTAGTTGACTAATCGCTTAAAATGAATGACTACTATTAAACCAGAAAAATCTTTAGTTGAGGGCAGAACTACTTTATTCATATCCTTCCAAAGCAGTAAGCCCATATTAAATCTATATTGGCATTTTACAGTCAGATTATTCAGATAATTGTATTCCTGCTGTGACGAAGGTCGGTTTTTGTTTAATTCTAACAGGAAGTGGGGAAAATGTTAACGTAGGAGGTAAAAAAGAAATTGGTGTGGAAATGACATCAAGTTGTTGTTCATCAATAATCCTGTAGCTCTCAAATTTCAGTCACACAAGTGCATGTTCAAATTCTGTGTTAAGACATGTCAGAACTTTATTCATTTTCTAGGAAATATGGCAGTAGATGGAACCGCTACACAGTCGTCAACATATATGGTGCCATCTGAGAACTGGTCTGCAGAAAATGCCATTGATGGTAATCATGATCTCCAGCAGTTGTACACGGGATGCTCGTCAACCCCTGGTGAGACTAACCCATGGTGGAGGCTGGATCTGCGTCATATTTACCAAGTTAGTAAAGTGGTCGTCACTAATAGACTAGACTGCTGTGCACAACCAATAAACGGAGCGGAGATTCGCATCGGAAACTCTTTGGAGAACAATGGCAACAACAATCCCATGTGAGAGAAATGCAAAGATTCAACATTCTATCTCCTTCATCAGTTTCTTTCTCTGTCTGTAGATGTGCTGTTATTCCTGCTATTCCAGCAGGAGAGTCCTACAACTACTCATGTGATGGGATGGAGGGACGTTATGTGAATCTGATCATTCCTGGAGACATGAAGGTGGAGGTCTATGGAGAAGGCAAGACATCGTCATATTTTTTTCAGCAAGAGACAGTGAGGAGGTTTAATGAACACAATGTCAACCAATTAATATATTTACATGTGTGAATGCATCTTTGTTTAGGTCCCTGTTTAAAAAGATAATTTGTAAAAATGCAGTTTAACTCCAGCAATGATTTGACTGTAAGAGCTTGCCCTTGGTGGGGATTGGACCCAGGTCTCCAGTGTTTTGAGAGTGAGTGGTTACTCACTGAGCTAACTCCCCACAGTTTAACCCAATAGCAGAAGATCAAAAGAGCCAGGAGACTTAAGTCATCAAAAAAACGAGTAATCTTTACTAGAACAACAAAAAGGTACAAAATACAAATAAACTAGGAGAGCCGAGCTTCTATAAAACAGAGAAAACAAAACAGACACAAGGGTCCAAAAAAATACATAACAAGAGATACACTTAACTTGAAAACAAGCAGCAGGAAACTCCGGTAGACTGGCTCAAGACTGAACACAATGGCAGGGAACAGACTGACTTTTAAAGGATCAAACACAGGTGTGGGAAATCAGAGTGATGAGAAGGATAATGAACATAATTGGGGTAATGGCGCCCCCTTCTGGAGTGGAGAGGCTAGAGTTCATGATGTGAGCGCCATCCACAGTTCTGGAGGAAGCATGACATAGAGGGCTTAAGGAGAGTGACCCCTACTGGCCGGGATGAAAATAGCACTCTGGAGACAAGATCATTACAGACTGACCCTTTACTGAGAGAAAATGTTCTGAAACAGGTGAGAGAAAGAAACAAATTCAACCTCAACTTTAGTATAGGGAACACATATAAACTATTAACTACAACTTTTCCCTCAATAAACTCTTAATTTGCTGATTATTAATAGTTAGTAAGATAGTTGTTAAGTTTAGGCATTGGTAGGATTAAGAATGTAGGATAAGGTCATGCAGAATAAGGCATTAATATGTGCTTAATAAGTACTAATAAAAAGCCAATATTCTAGTAATATGCATGCTAATATTAAGCAACTAGTTAAAATACCCTAAATAAAGTGTTACCATGGTTACTGTAAAATACCAGCAGCTCTCGATTGGTTTCCATCTTCTTCATCTTAAAAAAAAAATCTCATAGTCCTGAAGTTGAGATGTACTTGAAATGAAATGCAATGAAATCCTTAAAATGTCTTTGTGAACATTTTAAGGCTTGTTGTGATTGTTTTTTGCTGCATTTGGAGATTAACCTGAAATGTCTCAGTTACAAAGGTGACCCTCGTTCCCTGAAGGAGGGAACAGAGATGTACGTTGGACAGACTCTACTTCGAGTGTAACTAAAATGAGCCAATGCACATTGGCATGCAATTATTTGCAGCAGCTGCTCTGCCCTGCTCTGCACGGGTATATAATGAGCAGCAGGTGCATTACATCTTTAGGTTCTGCTGAGGAGCCGAGCTGGCCACGCAGCGGGGTACAGCGACTGTGGCCACGGGGACATACGTCTCCGTTCCCTCCTTCAGGGAATGAGGGTTACCTTTGTAACTGAGACGTTCCCATTCAATCGGTCACGTTCGACATACATTGGACAGACCGACGAATAGGAAACCCTACCAAAGCCCCACAGTCACTGCCCCCTTCCAGTGCTCTGTGCAAGCCCCTCAGCCTGCAGCTCTACAAATATCTGTTAATGAGGTGCCATGAGCCAGCGCCCAGGAGGATGCAACCCCTCTTGTAGAGTGAGCATGCAACCTGAGCGACAAGGCACGCCTTGTGATTGACAAGTCAAGGCGATGTATCCACTATCCAGTGGCCCATCCTCTTATTGGAGACAACCTTTCCCTTATGCTGACCTTAGTAACAGACAAGAGCTGGTCTGAGGTTCTGAGGCTTTGAGTTCTGTCTATATACAGTTGCAGAGCACAGACTGGACAGAGCAAAGCCAGGGCTGGGTTTGCCTCCTCCGGGGGCAGCACTTGCTGGCTCACTACCTGGTCCCTGAAGGAAGTGGTAGGAACCTTGGCACATAGCCAGGCCGGGGTCTCACTACCACGTGGCCATCACCTGGCCCGAACTCTAGGCATGATTTGTTGACCGAAAATGCCTGCAGTTCCCCTACCCTCTTGATAGAGGCCCTTCCTAGTCACCCTCTGTTCATAGATTTGTGTAATGGTCCTTAGATCAGCTCCAACAATCTTGCTGCACATTTTTATGATACTGGTCAACTTACTCCTATTCCTAACATTTAAATTACCATACCAGCAAATAACAGAGAAACTTAAAACAGATTCAATGAAACAAGAGTAAAACATTCTCATAAAAGAAACATCCATATTAAAAGTTCTAAGTTTTCTCAAAAAATAAATACGCTGAAGAGCTTTTCCTCTGATACTATCAGTATTTGCTTCAAATTTTAGTTTGTCATCAAGTATAGTCCCTAAATATTTATACTGTTTAACCACGTCTACTTGTTGGCCCTTAATGACAACAGGTAGCACGGGTACAGAGTTCTTCTCACGGAAATCAATGGACATCTCTTTAGTTTTAGAAGCATTAATATTTAAAAAAGAATCCTCACACCATTGAATAAAATGATCAACCACTGGACCATGACTCCCATCTGACTCAGTGAGAAGAGACACAATTACAGAGTCATCAGCGAATTTAATAATGTGTCTTCCTTCAAAAACACTCTGACAGTCATCAGTGTATAAAGAAAACAAAAGAGGGGATAAAACACAACCCTGAGGTGTGCCAGTGGATGATAACACTGCATTAGACAACACCGTTAACACGCAAGTGTTCTGAAGTGCTTGAAGCACATTTTCAGGGGTCTTCTCGGCGAGAAGAACACCACTTGCCGAATAGGTTCCACTTCAAGACGTAAGCACGTCTCGTAGATGGTGCTCGAGCTGAAGTGATGGTGTTAAGTACCTCAGGGGGTAAGTCACATAGAACCTTTTCGTCCCGTCCAGGGACCAGACATGGAGTTTCCAGAGGTCTGGATGCGGGTGCCAAAGAGTGCCCTGTCTCTGAGAAAGAAGGTCTTTCCTCAGAGGAATACGCCAGGGAGGGGCTGTCGTGAGGAGCATGAGTTCCGGGAACCAGGTCCAGTTGGGCCAATATGGTGCAACAGCAAGACCTGCTCCTCATCCTCCCTGACTTTGAAAGTGAAAGTGAAAGTGAAAGTGAAGTGACATGTGGCCAAGTATGGTGACCCATATTCGGAATTTGTGCTTTGCATTTAACCCATCCAAGTGCACACACACAGCAGTGAACACACACAGCAGTGAACACACACCCGGAGCAGTGGGCAGCCATTGCTGCGGCGCCCGGGGAGCAGTTGGGGGTACGGTGCCTTGCTCAAGGGTCTCACCTCAGTCGTGGTATTGAGGGTGGAGAGAGCGCTGGACATTCACTCCCCTCACCGACAATTCCTGCCGGACCTGAGACTCGAACCCATGACCTTTGGGTTACAAGTCCGATTCTCTATCCATTAGGCCACGACTGCCCCCTTGCACAAGGTCTGTGCAAATAGGCTCACTAGGGGAAACGTTTGTTTGCGTAGGCCCCAGGGAGTAAAACAGCTGGCAGTGAGGGGTTTCTGGAGAGGCAAACAGGTTTACCTGAGGCTCCCCGAACTCTCTCCAAATCAGCTGGATCACCTGGGGGTGGAGTCACCACTCTCCTGGGAGCGCAGCTCGGGAGAGCTCGTTGGCCACACGGTTGAGCAATCGGGGACATGAACAGCCCGAAGCGACCTCAGATGCTTCTGACTCCAAAGCAGGAGATGGCGGGCGAGCTGCGACATGTGACAGGAGCGTAGATTGATGGGTTGATGTACGCAACTGTCGCAGTGTTGTCCATACGGACCAGCACGTGCTTGCTCTGTAAAGGCCTCTTCAGGCGGCTCAGTGCAAGACGTACTGCTTGTCCACACCCCTGATACTGCATGACTGTTATACGTGGCACCCCAGCCGGTGGCAGAGGCATCTGTGAACACCACAGCATGCCGGGACACCTACTCTAGGGGCACTCCTGCCTGAAGAAACAAGGGGACCAACCATGGGCTGAAGGCTTGGCGGCACTCTGGAGTGATTGCCACTCAGTCCGTGCCGTGTTGCCACGCTCATCTCAGGACTCGGCCGTGAAGCCAGTGCTAAAGCGGTCTCATATGAAGCATACTGAGCAGGGTTATGGCTGCCATATGCCCCAGGAGCCTCTGAAAAAAATTCAGTGGGACCCCCGTCCTGCCATTGAACAAATTCAGGCAGTTTAACACCGACTGAGCACGTTCTTCTGTGAGACATCAGAATCAGAATCAGAATCAGAATGTGCTTTATTCGCCAAGTGTGCACAAACACACAAGGAATTTGTTGTG
Source organism: Anabarilius grahami (assembly GCA_003731715.1). Classification (NCBI taxonomy): domain Eukaryota; kingdom Metazoa; phylum Chordata; class Actinopteri; order Cypriniformes; family Xenocyprididae; genus Anabarilius; species Anabarilius grahami. The sequence continues at coordinate 723,672 of RJVU01053588.1, read as the reverse complement.
GTTTTTACAGAAGCTCTTGGGNCAAAGTGCAGCAGAGTTGGAAAAGTCCTTGTTCGTGCGGGTGAGGAGAAGCAGTTCGTCTGTTTTATTTGCTAGGGAGCGGAGATTCGCTAGATGAATACTCGGCAGCGGAGTCCTAAACCCGCGCTGTCGGAATTTCACGAGCGCACCGGCGCGTTTCCCTCGTTTCCGTTGTTTGGAGCGCTTGTATACAATCGCAGCTCCTCCAACCAGAATGTCCAGTAAAAAGTCTGAATGTTCAAAAGTCGGCAAAAAGTTATTTGGTGTGTTGTTTCTGATATCTAGGAGTTCGTCCCTAGTAAAGCTGATCGGAAAAAAGTTACTCAAAACAGGACAAACAAACAAAAATAACAAAAGTACCAAGACGCTACAAACCGGGGCGGCCATCCGCGGCGCCATCTTGTAATGATCGTCTCTCCCTGCTGCCTGTTCGACCGAATCCAACTCCGAGAAAAGAGATCCTCTGCGCAGGGTAGAGTTTGCCTGCCCAACCGGCTGAGGTGACCGAGCACCAGGTCCCTGTGTTTGCATAACTGATCCCGAGACTGAGCTAGTATGAGCCAGTCGTCGAGATAGTTGAGGATGCGGACGCCATGTTCTTTCATGGGAACAGGGGCTCCCTCCACGACTTTCATGAAGACGCGGGGAGACAGGGACAGCCCGAAGAGGAGGACCTTGTACCGCGCAGGAATGGCCTGCGTCGAGGGAGAATCGAGACATTAAAGTACGTGTCCTTCAGGTCGTTCGCTGCAAACCAATCTTGGGGACAGATGCACTCGAAAATGTGTTTCGGCGTGAGCATTTTGAACGGTAGCTTGTGAAGGCTCCGATTCAAAACTGGTAGGTCCAAGATCGGTTGTAACCCACCACTTTTTTTGAAGTAGGGGCTGTAGAACCCTGACCTTATATTGGCTGGAGGGACCGGCTCTATCGCAACCTTCATCAGCAGAACCGCGATCTCTGCACGCAAGACATTGGAATCGACAGTTTCCAACGTCTCTACAGCTTCACTGCAGTGAGCCAGACACCCGTGAACTTGGGGGGACGACGGGTGAATTGAATCACATAGCTAAGCCTGATGGTCCGAAGGCTTACAGAGACTTTGCAAGCTGGACCATGTGGGACCACAGGCGTACCCGCAGTAAGGCAGCGAGGTGGAACATAGGGACGCGGCTTGGAGGGACTCTCTTTTAGAGGCGGCCCACAGCGGGGTCTGAGTGTGCTGTGCAACACTTAATTGGTTCCACGGTAGGCAGGGGGCGCATGAGGAGGCCTGGTTGTGTCCTCAAACTGCGTGCTGCTGCCCGCTGGCGATAAAAGAGGAGGATGAGTTTGGTGAGGTTTCAGGCCTCCCACTGCTCCCAACTGCTCTTTTTTTTTCTTTTTCTTTTTTGAAAATTTGGGTACCACTGTAACTCCTAGAGGTGGAAAAAAAAATTCTGGTAGGTCCAATGTGATCCAGGGAAGAGCAGCCCCACCCATCTCCGGGTCTGACAGGGAATGTGCAGCCTGTAGTGTGCACTCACTCTCGTTGAAGGTGCAGCTGTAAGAATAGCCTTTTAGCGCTCACTGAAGGCGCACGCACACAAATGAGAGGACTCAATCACCACCATAGCGGCATCAATCAAATGAAGAGAAAGCTTCTTCCTTGAAGAACTGGCTCTTTTTAGAAAACACTGCTTGCAGATTAGAGACAGGAATAAAGCAAACCATTTGGCTCTGAAGCAAAAAGCTAAAGATGCAATGCACCTGCTGCTCATTATATAGCCGCACAGAGCAGCTGCTGCAAATAATTGCAAGTTTTCTGTATGCCTAAAAACCTTGATTAGCTGGTTCAGGTGTGCTTAATTCAAGCTGGAGCTAAACTCTGCAGGACAGTGGCCCTCCAGGAGATAGAGTATTCACAGATGTGACACTGCGATGGTCTCAAACTTTTAAACAGGTGATCCAGCAAGTGAACACGGCTAAACATGAGTCTTATAATAACTTATAAAATAAGCTGCACAAATAGGAATGATTATTAAATTGTTATGATATGTAAAAAGCAAATATGTTTTATTTACAGGTCGCTGTGGTAAAGAAGATTAATACTCTGGAAATCAACACTGTCTTTAATCCACTGAATTCACATTCATTAAAGACAATAAATCTAATTCTAAGGACATTGCCTGAAATTACTGCATAATTATGTGTTTACAATATATAGACTCTTAAAGAACTTCTGATTACTTTCCTGTTACTGTTATTCACATCTTTAAAACTATTAAACACATTGTGTAATTGTGTATTGTCAACAAATAGAAACAGATATAATGAAAATAATTGAATAAATGTAAAATGTATGTTTACACAACCCACAGGTGTAATTAAAATGAATGAATTTTGTGTATCACTGTCAATATTTTTATTGTAATATCTATATTTTGTACATTTAATTGTTTCATTATTTAAAATTAAATTGCTTGCCATTTTATGTTGTTGGAGCTGTAATGAGGTGAACAGGATCTCGCGTGAATGGACAGAAAACAGTGCATGTATGCGGAATAAGCTACTGGATAATGGTACTCTGAGTTTGGTTATGGTTTGCATTCTTTTATTAAAGTCTATTTTGAATCCTTCATCCTGTTGTCTGCCTTCACCACGCTTTGGTGCATGACAATCAGCATGTTCAGAAGTTCTTTAAGAGTCTATATATTGTCCCTGTAAAACAACGACCAGATTCCACTGATAAGTCCTGCTGACTCAAACTTACAAACGAGTCTCTTCAAACTCTTTTTCTCTGATAGCGCAGTACCAACATCAGCAAGCTGTTCAATTACACTGGACTGATATTCTACATGAACAGGGTAAAATTAGCTCCATCACTGACTACTGATGGCAGGGCAGTTTTTTTATTTTTTTTCAGTGCATGGCAAAAGAAAATGCAAACACCTCGGAAATGCCAGATAAGTTGAACAGGAAGTGTTTCAATAATGCCACAAAGCAAAGGTGTGTGATTGTTTTAGTCTCTTTGTTTAGATCAATGTGCTCCTTGTGCCTTTGCAAACAAACTGAATCACACTGTTAATACAGGACTTAATTTAATTGTTGAATAAACATTTAACAAGCGCTATATTATAATGTGTCATTACTGCTAAGCTAAAAAATGGAAGTTTAAAATCCATCTGTTAAAGCAAGAAATAAGTTACAACGAATAAGTGAATTTGAGTTTAATGTGGGTATATTATCAGTAATGAAGTAATCATTAAAAATGTGTAATCTTTCAAAAAGCCATTTATATCAGCCATTTATATCAACGTGATTCAGAGATGAAGCTCATAATACTAATGTTGTCCAGTTCACTAATGGAGCCATTTGTCTGTTTTAATATAGTACATATAATAATAATACTTCCATAAAGAGACACTTAAAGACTTTTTTTTTATTGAAAAGTGATATGTCCATTGTATACTATGTCATCTACACAAGCCATTGTGCTTGGACCCCAATGATCACCTCAAGTTATACTGCATGTGTTTCATTTACCTTCTGTGTCCTTGCCTACAATGCTTCAGTGAAAGGACTTGAAATAGCAAACGGGAAACAATAAAAGGCATGACTTACATTGCATCCAGCTAGCCAACTCTGTCCAAGCTCATTGATGCATATTTTTTTCTTCATTTTAACGCCTAGTACAAGGATTTTTTATAAACACAAAATCGAATTGACTCATCTCGGAAGAGATGTTGTGCATATTTGAAAGTATATAAAATATATAAAAACAATATTGATTCATTAAAATCAAAAGTGGGAGGGTCTGCTGCGCCACGAGGACAATCTGAAACAAGCCAATTAGAGCTTAGCTTCAAGTCACCCATTTGTCCAGCGGCCCACACAAAACAAATGGAATACAATCTACCAGTCAAATAGTAGGACTAAGTGTTATTTCTTCATTATTTTGCAATATATATTTAACTTATTTTTAACATATTGAAGTAGCCTTCATCTCTGGTTAAACAAGATTACCGTGTAATTATCCAATTCCCCTCATCCCTGCAGTTCTGGAGAAAAACAATATATAATATAGACAATTGTATGTACAGTTATGTGTGCAAATTTGAAGTATAAATAAGTTTTTTAAGTAAATAATGTGTAATAGTGTTGTGTGTTCCATGTTTGTCAAGTGTTCATGAGATGGATTGCCTGAGGGAAGAAACTGTTCCTGTGTCTGGTCGTTCTGGTGCTCAGGGCTCTGTAGCGTTGAACAGATGGCAACAGTTCAAAGAGGGAGTGTGCTGGATGTGAGGGGTCCAGAGTGATCTTCTTTGCCCTTTTTCTCACTCTGGATAAGTACAGTTCTTGGAGAGTGGGGAGGGTTGTGCCAATGATTCGCTCAGCAGAACGGACTACCCTCTGTAGTCTTCTGAGGTCAGATTTGGTAGCTGAGCTGAACCAGACGGTAATTAAAGTGCAGAGGATGGATTTAATGATGGCAGAGTAGAACTGTTTCAGCAGCTCCTGTGGTAGGTTGAACTTCCTCAGCTGGCGAAGGAAGTACAACCTCTACTGGGCCTTTTTCACAGTGGACTCGATGTGATTGTCCCACTTCAGGTCATGGGAGATGGTGGTGCCCAGGAACCTGAATGACTCCACTGCAGTCACAGTGCTGTTCATGATGGTGAGTGGGGGGAGAGCAGGGGGGTTTCTCCTGAAGTCCACGATCATCTCCACTGTCTTGAGCGTGTTGAGCTCCAGGTTGTTAAGACTGCACCAGACAGCCAGCTGTTCAACCTCCAGTCTGTAAGCAGACTCGTCTCCGTCCCGGATGAGGCCGATGACTGTGGTGTCGTCCGCAAACTTCAGGAGCTTGACAGAGGGGTCTTTAGAGGTGCAGTCGTTGGTGTAGAGGGAGAAGAGCAGTGGGGAGAGGACACAGCCCTGAGGGGCGCCGGTGCTGATGGTGCGGGTGCTGGATGAGAATTTTCCCAGCCTCACTAGCTGCTGCCTGTCTGTCAGGAAGCTGGTGATCCACTGACAGACAGAGGTGGGCACGGAGAGCTGAGTTAGTTTGGGCTGGAGGAGTGATGGGATCATGGTGTTAAAAGCAGAGCTGAAGTCCACAAACAGGATCCTCACATAAGTCCCTGGACTGTCCAGATGCTGGAGAACATAATGCAGTCCCATATTGACTGCATCATCCACAGACCTGTTTGCTCGGTAAGCAAACTGCAGGGGGTCCAGTAAGGGTCCAGTGATGTCCTTCAGATAAGCCAGAACCAGTCTTTCAAATGACTTCATGGCCACAGACGTTAGAGCCACAGGTCTGTAGTCATTTAGTCCAGTAATTTTGGGTTTCTTTGGGACGGGGATGATGGTGGAGCGTTTGAAGCATGTGGGGACTTCACACAGCTCCAGTGATCTGTTGAAGATCTGTGTGAAGATGGGGGCCAGCTGGTCAGCGCAGGTTTTCAGACAGGTTGGTGAAACACTGTCTGGGCCTGGTCCCTTTCTTCTCTTGTTCTTTCTGAAGACCTGGCGCACATCATCTTCACTCAACTGAAGTGGAGGAGTGGGGGAGAGGGGGTTGTTGGAGGTGTTAATGGTGATTTTTCAAACCTGCAATAAAACTCGTTCAGATCGTCTGCCAGTTGTTGATTCGCCACAGAGCTGGGGGATGGTGTCTTGTAATTGGTGATGTCTTTCAGACCTTTCCACACTGAAGCTGTGTCATTAGAAGAGAACTGATTCCGAAGTTTATCAGAATAATTCCTCTTTGCCACTCTAATCTCCTTTTCCAGTGTGTATTTGGCCTGTTTGTACAAGACTCTGTCCCCTTTTCTGCGAGCATCTTCTTTGGCCTGACGGAGCTGGCTGAGTTTTGTATTTTGGAAGTTCACGTGAGAGAATCGCTTTATTAAAGTCCCCGAGAATGATTAAAACAGAGTCCGGGTGTTGTTGCTCGCTCTCTGTGATCATATCAGCGAGTATCTGTAAAGCCGAGCTCACGTGCGCTTGCGGAGGAATGTAGATGCTCACCAGAATGAACGAGCAAAACTCCCGCGGCGAATAGAACGGCTTGCAGTTAATGAAGAGTGTTTCAAGATCGGGACAGCACATCTTCTTTAACACAGTTACATCTGAACACCACCATTCGTTGATGTAAAAGCACGTCCCGCTGCCGCGTGATTTCCCCGTTGGTTCTGCGTCGCGATCTGATCTAAACAGCTGAAAGCCCGGCAGACTTAACACGCTGTCCGGAATGACATCGTTCAGCCAGGTTTCCGTGAAGCACAGAGCAGCCGAGAAAAATCCTTATTTGTCCGGGAGAGCAGGAGGAGTTCATCTGTTTTGTTGGGCAGAGAGCGGAGATTCGCCAGATGGATGCTAGGCAGCGGCGTTCTTAATCCGCGCTGTCTGAGCTTCACGAGAGCGCCGGCGAGCTTCCCCGTCTGCGCGTCCTGAAGCGTCTAAACAGCGCTGCCGCTCCTCCGACTACAACATTCAACAAAACGTCTGAATAATCGAAATCCGGTAAAAGATTTTGTGGTGTGTACTGCTGAATGTTCAGCAGTTCATCCCTGGTAAAACTGATGGTGTTTGAAAAACAAAAGACAGGAAAAACTAACAAAAACAGAACAAACACTGAAGAGCTAAGCACTGTGGCTGCCATGCGCGGCGCCCTCTTACGCAAGATGCCTCTTCCATCGGTCATCTGTCAAGCAAGGAGGGCATCAAGATGGACTAGGTAGATGGATCCATGATTGGCCCACACCTACTACTATAAAAGAACAGACAGGTGTAACAACCTCAAGCAGGCTTTACCAGCGCTCTGCTCCTCATCCATCCTGAGCCCAACATACCATTCATTGTGAAAGTGGATGCCTCCACCACAAGGGCAGGAGCGGTGTTGTGGCAGCAGCAGGGAAACCCACCTAAACTCCATCCATGCACCTTCTTTTTAAAGAAACTCACCCCGGAGGAAAGGAATTATAAAATCAGTGAAGTCAAGTCCCATAGCGCTTTTTACAATACAGGTGTTTCAAAGCAGCTTTACAGTGATAACAGGAAAACTATGCAACAAAGTTTGTTTCAGAAAATAGTTTCATTGTTTAGCTTGGAAAGGAGGCACTGGCAAGAGAGCGCTCACCATCCGTTCACAGTGCTCACCAATCATGACTTTGGAAAAGGATGCCAAGAATGTGCCATTATGAAGACTCCACATCATCTACCAGCCTCCTCACGCTGCCCGTTCCGTGTCGCCCCGGTCACACATAGGAGTAAACTTTGTCACCGATCTGCCTCCTTTAGAAGCTTATACCTGTATCTTTTTTTTAAACTGTTGACAGATTCTCTAAATCCTGCTGGTTGGTACCCCTCAAGGGTCTCCCTATGGAGTCAGTAGATCTGTTAATTAATTATGTATTCTGTTATTTTGGCCTTGCTGAAGATATTGTTTCAGATTGCGGACCACAAGGGAGGGAAGGGATTCTTCACTCTCCTAGTTTCTCGAGTTTCTTGCCTGGGCTGAATACGCCCAAAACTCCCTCAAGCTGTTCCCATGGTCTAAGTAACCTTCGGCTATTCCAGCTGTGATTTCTGGATCTAGGAGAGTGAAAGAGTCTGGGACAATGCACATCATCATCTTCACCTCCAGTGATCCCGACTTCCATTGTTCCTTGTGATCCTCCCATCTCTTCTGAGGGTCTCTGCTCCTTCGTCTATCCCCATCGTCACGCTTCTTTGTCAACACTCACTGACCTACTCACATGGTCTTCACTTACCTGCAGCAACTGAGGTGTGTGCATTCCAGGATTCAGCCGTCTCGATCTCTCACCACCCTTGCAAAGATAAAAGACTGGTTAATTCATTAAATTTATTAGTTCAACCTGCCTACTGCCATATTTACTCACCTGTTTGTTTATGCTTCTCTGCTGCAGATGTTTCTGCTGTTAAACGGCTAACCATTACAATACAACTTTCACAAGTTCGTGTGCCCATATAATCTTAGCGTGAGAGGTAAACAGATTTGGCTTGCTGTCTGCTATAGAGGGGCTCGGAAAGAATATCCTACTCGAGCTCCGATTGCCCCCCTATTACAGGCAAAAAGAAGTACAAAAGTAGGAGAAGGGGAGGAGGAGGGATGCCAAAAGAACTAACAACAGGAAGAGGTAAGATGCTGGTTTTATACCTTGGTATTAATTGGAAGATTAGATGGGCATACTCCTCCTGAAATTACGTTTATTAACTTCACTTCACGAGTTCGTGTGCCCATATAATCTTAGCGTAAGTGGTAAACAGATTTGGCTTGCTGTCTGCTATAGAGGGGCTTGGAAAGAATATCCTACTCGAGCTCCGATTGCCCCCCAAAAACATAAATGCAGATTTTAGACAGCAAGCGAGAATTATAGGCTTTGAACAGATCATGATTATTGAAGGAATCGGCATGTGAATTATTTCAATAATCCAGAAGACCCCCCAAAATTGGAGAAAAGAAGGAATGGAAGATGGCACTGCAGCGGTAGTATTGAGGTAGGTTGGTCACTGTTTCAGCAGTTTTAAGTTAGGTGAGGAGCTATGGCGGAAGCAAGGGATCAAGTGGAGCACTGCAGCGGCAGTATCAAAATTAGGCAGAACACTGCAGTGGCAGTATCAAATCGGGTGGAGCACTGCAGCAGCAGTATAACATTTAGGCAGAGCACTGCAGCAGCAGTATCAAATTAGGCGGAGCACTGCAGCGGCAGTATCATGTGAAGCACTGCAGCGGCAGTATTAAAATTAGGCGGAACACTGCAGCGGCAGTATCAAATTAGGTGGAGCACTGCTAAATAGTTAATTGTAGCAGTATTGAACATTAAATATGTCATTTTCCTGTGGTATTTACCCAGGAAGGTACAATCAGAACATCACTTGCTGAACTTTAGCTGGAATTTTGTTGTTTTATTTGGCATAATAACCTGGTGAAACAACAACTCAGGATTGACAGAACCAGATAAATTAACAGATTGATGTCTCAGATAAAACAAATAATTAATAAGCAGATGATTACATTCAAAATTTGACAAAACATTCACATTTTTTACCCAGCTCTGGAATTTAACTTACCCAAAACACAAATACAACATCCCTTAACAAAAGAGAAGGAAAACATGATGGAATAAATGCACAGTAAAGACATAAAGACAAGACTGAGGAAATAGTGAGAAAATTCTGCTACCATTTCTGCATTTGCCCAGTAAACAGCTAAACAGTTAGGTGGTTAGTTAGGTGGTAAGTGTTTATTTCCGCAGTTTTGAAACACAAGTCTGTTTAGTGGCATCACTCTTCTTGTCCTTCTTTTGGAAGACATTCCCATTGGACTGGGTTCGCCATGAAAGTTTAGCATATTGTGCCAAATCCTTGTTCTTCAGTATCTGCTCCATCTGAAGAACAGAAATTACTTTTAAATGATATTACTGTTGGCTTTTTCCAATGGAATTGCAATGGTATGGAGTCCCTATTGGTTCATTCTCTTATAAATCAGAAACAGCTCTAGGTGAGTTTCTCTATGGTGACGTGTGTGTGTGTGTGACTCACCTTCTCTAAAATCTCTTTCATCACTGCAGGATCATTCACATTTTGACTTGATTTCACCTCAACTCTCACTAGCTGTCTTTTTCTCTCTGTGGCAACATGTAATTTTAAAATAGAAAATTTAATTTTTTTAAATAGACATTATTTAAAATGTTATATTAACTTTTGACCAGCAGGTCAGAAAAAATAAAACAAAAAGTCAAAGTATGGATATACATTAAATAAAAAATCACCGATGTAACATGCAAAAGGAGCATAGTCTTCACAGTTGCGGTCATACCAGTAGCCATCATAAACATTAACACACAACTGAGCATTCGGTTGTCCAGATTTCCATTTTCTGAATGAGGAACTTCTCTGATCTGACCAGACAAAGACACCATCACCTCTAGTTCGATATAGTCCAAGCCAAACATTTCCCATTCCTGCAGTTTTCAGCAGCTCATCGTGATCCGCCTGGTCAACAATGGTGATGAGATCAGTGTAATGCTGTCTGCAGTACTTCTGTGCGTCCATCCAGTTCACAGACACCGGCACATAGACAAACTCATGAAGCCATGAGAATGTCACACGCATCAGGGCTAAAGACAATGTACCACAAAATGATGGAAAATCATCGTAATTGAGGAATTAAACATTTACAAAAACCCTGAACTAACCTGACAAAATCAGCAAGAGTAAATCAGTCCTCATGATGAGTGATTCACCTATGAGATAAACACATTTATTCAGTTTTCAATTTATCAAACTGCTCAAAGCCTAGTCAAATGCCTAGATAACATCAACCCCCTAAAGATTTAGACAAAACCTCTTTAATTTGATGACGGGTACAATTGTTTAAATCACAAACAGGCCAATTAATGACAATAATTTAACCAAAGGCACTCTTCAAAATGACCAAACTACATCCAGAAAACACAGTTTAAATATCCAGCAGAACTGCTCTATTTCACTTTCAGAGAAACATATGTCATGTCTCCAGGTTCCAAATTATAATTTGGTATAGTTATATTTTCTGAAGAAACTCTTTGAATTTGAAGAACAGCATTAAAACGTTGATATAATTACTAGAATGTTTGTCTGTTCCTTCAAATCTCAGCTTTAACCTTAACAATTTGAGATTAATATAAAAAGAGCTTCTTCAAAGAAGAGCATCATCTTCAACACACTGAACAAATAAACATTATGATCATTTACCTGCAGCAGCGGACAGACTTGATGTCGACTGAGTCAGTGTTGGTGTTCTTCTCACTATATTCAGCTTTTACTCTTTATGTGTAAGTTATCTCTTATGCAAAACCTGTTGTCTGTCTCAGATGCAAAATCTTTCAGAGTGAAGGCACTAATTTCCATTTGGACGTTGTTACAACATGAGGTTCTTCATTCAAAAAAGCATGGAAATAGCCTTCTTGTATCACGTACTTTATATCTTTGTTACGTCCTTATGTGACGTTTAGTGGTGGTGTATAGGGTGTTTTCTTGTATTTTCTTTCTCCCCCTTTTTCTTTCTGTCGCTCTCTCTCAGGTGCAGATGCAAGCTGATTGGTTGTCTTGGCTACCAATCATCCGGGAAAAAAAAACGTATTGGATGGGATGACGTTAGGAGACGATCCAATCGGAACGCTGTGCGACAGGGGAGGGAGGCTATATAAGGGAAACGCCAACGTGCAGACGGCAGCTGGCTCATTTGTGTGAACTTGAGTTTTTTTTTGTTTTTTGTATCTTGTGGTTTTTCTTACCTTCCTGGTTGTTTTTTTTTCCCTTCTAGAGTTATGTTAGTGTGCTTTGATTACCATGTAAATGTTGATTTTCCGAGTTCCCCTATTGATTCCCTATTTGTGAATGTTTGAAAGCTTTATAAAAGTGTTGAACTGAATGGAGGAGAAGGGTTAGGTAAGCATGTCACGTGACCTACATGGTGCACACACTTAGTTTGATTTTTGTCTAAATACATTAGGTTAGGGATCTGTGCCACCTGTTGTAATTTTGGTTTGCCAGTCAGTGTAGGAAAGATACGACGTCTCGGACGTTGAAGATTTTTCTTTCTTTATTTCTTTTGTATTAGTTAGATTTAGTGTATAAATGGATTAGAAAGATTACTTTTTGTTTTATTGTTTTCTTTCATTTGGCACGGTCTAGTATCCCTTTGTTCCTCCTTAGTTCTTAAATATTGTGAGTTTGCCGGTGTTTCTGTTTTGCTCTGTAAAATTGTTAATTTTTTTCTTTTCCCTTTCTTTGTAAATAATTTCAACTTTAATACTTAATGCATAATTCATAATAAATCACAAGTTCACTTGTATTTCGCATCGCCGTCTCCGTTTATCTCTCATCTCATTTCCCGGTATTTTAAAATGACAGCGACCTCGACTGGCCTAATGTTCCCCTTCTTCCCTATAGATAAACTACAGCCAAGGAAGGGTCGTAACAATCTTAAAGGGTAACCATTAACATAATCAAACTCCTCCTTAAAGGATGTATTTGAAAAACTGAAGGCGTAGAAGTTTCTATGCATATAATTAATAATAATATTTATAATTATTATTTACAGTATACATTAGACTTTTTACTGTGTATATGTTTGTGTGTGTGGTAGATGAGTACAGCAGGCTAACGTCAGTGAGATATCAATACCCCAATCACCATCTGTACCATATCCTTTCTATTCATCCTGTGGAAACTGCCACTGGATCAATAATACTATTACAATAAAAAAACACCAGTGAACCATCAATAATGTACATTGATAGGAGGTTTTGTCCATAATTCAGAAAAATGCTTGCTCCAGTGAAAAAGTCCACCCCCCGTTGTCCTCACACATCAAATTCCACATTTTGTTTAGAACTGTTTTGTTTTGATTCAAGATTCAAAATTCAAGATTCAAGATTCAAGATTATTTTGTAAACAGTTCTTGATCTGAACATATTCCTATCCTGATTCAGACTTGTCTTTCACTGGAGAAAGCAATATTATAGTTAGAGGAAAATGGTTTAAAGTTAAAAACATCATAATTATGGATTTGTTTCTTACAAACACACAGCTTTCAGAGTTGTGTGGATTATTGTGATGTTTTTATCAGCTGTCGGGACTCTCATTCTGATGACTCCCATTCACTGCAGAGGATCCATTGGTGAGCAAGTGATGTAATGTTAAATTTCTCCAAATCATTTTTCGGCAAATTTTCATGTTTGGACGAACTATACCTTTAACATTTGAATTTTTTATGCATCACAAAATTTATGCCAGAATTTACTTTTTTTTTCTTTTTTTTTTTAAATTACAGTAACTATAATGTAACTCCTTTACATGTAGGCCCTTCTAAGAAGTCTGACTGGCTGGCAATGTTAGCATGCTATATGGTGGATTAACTTAATAGAGACAGGTTCTAAAAAGTGCATCTAGTACGACATTAGGTTCAAGTATTTGATTAATTTGCATTATTAAGATGAAACTAAGCTTTCCTGTAGCTCAGTGGTTAGAGCATGGCACTAGCAATGCCAAGGTCATGGGTTCGATCCCAGGGATTGCACATACTCCGATAGAAAAGTATAGTATAATGCAATGTAAGTCGCTTTGGATAAAAGCGTAAAATGTAAATGAAACTAAAATCGAATGGTTGAAAACCTCAAATAGGGGCATGGTATTGTTTCAGCTTATGTCATCTAAATCTCACTCCAGCTAGGCAAGCAAAAAAAAAATCCTTGTGTATTGTGTACATATAAATATTTAATTCATGTCAGTACAAAATGTAAAAGTAAAACAAATTAAGGTTGTCAAGTCTTTATATTTTTACTGATAAAACTGTGATGTTATAGTAACTTCATTTCTCATACTGCTGTGCTGATCTTCTTTATGTCTGGTGATTGGCTCCATCTGAAATCACATACTTCCTTATTATATAGTAATTGAAAAACAGTATGTGACAAAAGAAGTATGTCTGAATTCACATAACTCATAAAAGAGTAAGCAAAAAGTACCCGGATGACCATGGGAGAGGATTTATGAATGCCAGTGAATTAACACTGAAGCTGGTAGGTCACATGATAATAACAATATGGCAAATGTAGTACGCCTGGATTACATTCATACTACGCACACTCATACTATATAGAATGTGCTTTTTTAGTGGTTGTGCAGTAATTACTTGTCCAAAATAAGTACATTCTCAAGAGAGTATGCAATTCTGGATGCAGCAATTGTATTTAGTACACAAGATAGACCCTGCGTTCCATTCGGAAGGGCTCATCCCTATGCCCTAATCCCTTCAAAGGGTTTACCCTCCGGAGTGAGAACTTCGAAGGGATGAAGGGTGTAGGGGTCAAAAACACTTTTTTTTTGGAACGCACTTCTGCATCATCTTAACGAGGCAATCAAGGACGAGTAGATTGTGTTATTTATTTATTTATTTTTGGTTTATCGTACCATGTATATTGTGTCCATTTGAATGGACTGATAAAGGGAGCTGTAAAGTATTTTTGTTGAAGTACAATGTCATTTTGACCATAATAATGTACCAAATCTAACTCGTGTAAATATTACAGTAGTATAGAAAAATACTATTTATATATTTATAGGTCAAATATGCAGTTCTTTGATTTTTATAGGTAAAATCAAACTCCTAACGTCCTATACCCATTCTGTGACGTCACAGAACTTCCCTGTGCAAAGGATCATGGGGACCCGAAGTGTCCATCAGTTGTACCCTTAGAAATCCTTCATTCCGAAGGGCCCTTTGAAGTGGCCAGTTTTGAGCACTTCGGTTTGGAACGACCCTTCAATATGGTGGCCATGATTATTTTCACTCCGAAGTGCCCTTCGGAGGGCGATATATCCCATTTGGAATGCACCGTCAGTATATGGGGGGTAGGAACTATAGTTCTGGGAGTTTTTTTCTCCCTGGGACCATTTCCACCAGACGAACCACTAGCTTACTAACCCTGAGTCCCAATGTCCATACTATCCATCCTAAATATAGTATGTGAGATTAAAATAAGTGTGTCCCAAAGCATAGTATGTTGAAAAGAGTATGCCAAAAGTCCCCGGATGGTCTACTATTTCCGGTAGATTTTCGAAGTGTGGATCCGTGCACACTATAAAAGCTAACATTGCCCACAACCCATTGCGCGTTGGACAAGGATTCAGTTCAGAACTACAAATGCGAGTAAAAAGTGTTAAAAAACTACAAAACATGGCGGATATGCGCGATCGACGCTGAGAGGTTTGAGTGACTAATAATCAGTTCAACCTGATAGAAAATATTTATTTAATGTTATCTGTGTTATTTTTTATCTGCAAATACCAATGTGGACTTTTATAAAGATCAGATTGGCCATTAACTTTTAAATGCATCATTATGCATTAATATGAGGAGACTTCTCCACATGAAAGACCCGCGACTGCTGATCAACGTGCTGCATTTCTCTCTGATACGGTAGGAAATTAGCTAAATGAAATGTGGACTATGTAAGATGATTGACAGGCCAGTTTACGGTGACAGGATGCGACAGAGAGAAAAGACGCAATTGTATGACGTGATAGTATGTCCCAAAGCTTGTCTACTCTTTTGCTACACACTCAAAGTAAGTACACTTTGTTCACAGAAAGAGTACATACTTTTAGGGCGTAGTATAAGTAGGCGAATTGGGATGCAGCACAGGTGTATCTCCAAGTTTGCTGCAATGCCTCGCTGGCTGGATTGAACTTCGGTAAAGTTGGTTTTATATTCGCACATTCGGACTTCTGATAAATTAAGACTTTCCAATAAATGTGCAATAAATTAATGTTTGCGAATTTTAAGCAGCGACATGATAGTGACAACCAACGATTGTCAACTTACAACATTTTTCACAGTCGATCAAAATAGGCAAGTATTGTTTTAATGGCATATTTACTTGTGAATGTCCACTGAATGTCCAATGTAGTGTGATTAACAAGCTATTGAATACGGATGTCCGAATGTGCGAATATAAAACCAACTTTACCGAAGTCTGGATTGACCTGTGTTTTCTTGATTGTTTTGTGACTGTTTGAATATGCAATTGGACACATCAACGTGAGCGTTGGAATATCTTTTTGGAACAGACTTTTTACACGGGTAAGAGATATTAGCTTCAGCTGATATTGGAGATACTATTGGATCAGTTAGAGACTGAGATTCTGCTAATCCTGCATTTATCATCAGTGTGTGAAGGGGTTTGGACTATGTATGTTATGGATTGTTTCTACAATACACTAGCTTTGCATATGAAAGTGGTTGAACTGTATTTATTTGTTTCTGTGTAATCTTGATATTATTGTGAGTTGTCGCCGATGGAGGGAACGACACGTTGTGTCGAATGACGACACTAGCGGTCACACTTAGAAACTGAAGATACATAGTAACAGTTTTAGTGAAGCAGATGTCGGCAAGCCATCGAGTGCCGGGTAACAAATGCATTCGCAACATCGCAACCTGTGTGGAGTTCTATGTGTGCTGCAGCTGGACATGAGGAGGTGAGAGACTCCTGTCAATCATGTCCAGGCCGCAGATTGTGTGACCTTTGGAAATTTGGGTACTTTTGAGATCGCAGCAAAAACAAAATTAAAGGGAACCAAATATTCTTCTCCCGGCCCTCTACAGGTGGGCGCCTTTGGCGACACACAGACGAGCACACCCTCAGTGGCCTGGTGGCATCGAGCTGAGGCAAGATGTGTTTAATCACCTCAGTCTGTTTCTTTACTGCCGAGCACAAAGTCCTCGTCACTGTTGCCGAAGAGGCATCCTTGTGAGATAGAGCATTGAGAAAGCGAACTTTGTCTATCACTTGATGGCTGCTCTGTTAAGTCTTCGTCTTCAGTTAGGAACCTGGGTGTGCTCTTTGATACCAATCTTTCATTTGAAAGCCACACTTCTAGCATCTGTAAAACCACATTCTTCCATCTTAAAAATATATCTAAACTATGACATATGCTCTCAATGACAAATGCGGAACAGTTATTTAATGTGTTTATGACCTCAAGGCTAGATTATTGTAATGCTTTACTGCAGTGTTCTTCATTATTTTTATGAGTGCCACACTGATAGGACAAAGTCAATAGGAGAGCCACTTTTACAGCGAAATATCAAAGGTTGCATCCAGTCATAAATAGCATGTCTGCTGATCAGTCTGTCATCCATGAGATCATTCTTTATCATTTACTAGTCAAATTTGTAACTGAGACAAGATTATTTGCTTTAATGACAAAGAAAACAGGATAACCTTAATGCTGGAAAGAGCGGAAACATGCATGCATTTCCTTGACTTTCTTCATGATGTATTTGTAGCTTGTTGTTGCAATCTCTGTAAGGCATGCAAGATGTTCATTGGTGAGGTGGTTTCTCTGTTTCCTCTTTAAAGTGTTCATGGTTGAGAGTTTATGTTTGTATTTAGCTATTTAAATGCTACAATAATTTTTTTTTCGTGCATATAATGCGAAATAGGTAGGATTAGTGGGATTAGCCCTGCTTGTTTTTAATGTTTTTATGAAATATCTGTATTGACTGCTTGATCATATCACTGTATTATTTACTGCCATGCGAGCCACAAAATACAGCTTGGCGAGCCACGCAGTGAGTAACACTGCTCTACTGGGTGGTTCCCCAGCACGCTTAATAAACAAACTGCAGCTGGTCCAAAACGCAGCAGCTAGAGTTCTTACTAGAACCAGGAAGTATGACCATATTAGCCCAGTTCTGTCAACATTGGCTCCCTATTAAACATCGTATAGATTTTAAAATCTTGCTAATTACTTACAAAGCCCTAAATGGTTTAGCTCCCCAGTACCTGAGCGAGCTCTTAATGCATTATAGTCCCATCAAGCCATGCTGGCAAAGATGGTGATGCCTTCGGTGCAGATACTGAAGCTTGATGATCAATTTACTTTCCTGCAGGACAGCTGTCCCAAAGTATACATCCAAATCTATTTAAGCTTGGTTCAGGAATCAGTCGTAGAATGTCCTTGAGTGGCCTGCACAGTCTTCAGATTGAAATCTCATCGAAAATATTTGGTGGAATTTGTAGAAAGCAGTGGTAACATGGACACCAAAGACTATCAGTGAACTGGAAGCTTTTTCCAGAGAGGAATGGGCCAAGATTGCAGTAGAGAGGTGACAGAAGCTTCTAAGCTCTTACAGGCAGGGTTTATTGGAAGCCATAAAGAATAAAATATTCTGCACAAAATTTGACTTTTGGGGGTTGAATACACTTTTTACACATAGTTTTAGCGCCAGTTTGATTTTTTTTTTTCATCAACTTTACATTCTCAGAATCACTCAAATGTGTATTAATAAACTTTGTATAATAGTTTACTGATGCCTATGATAAATTGTTTTCATATAATTGTGTTCTCAACAGCAAAATGTCTTGCAGGTTAAGGGGGTTGAATAATTTTTATTGCAACTGTATACCTAAAGTAGCTGTCTGATTGAAATGTGAGTGTTACATGTGCACTCTGTTTTGGACTTGTTTCTGGACTTGTGTTGTACTATTTCCCACCACTAGTTACTGCTTATCCACTAGTTACCTCATTATCACCACCAGCTGTGTTCCATCAACCACCTTGTTATCCTGTGTATATAAGCCCTGTGTGTCCAGTCATCCGGTATTGTTCGTGTATGCTATGGTGTATGTTTCTGTATTCTCCTGTTGGATTATCTAGTAAAAGACTTGTTTGAGCTTATCTCCTCGTCGTGTGCTTTTTACACCAGTAGATTGTAACAGTGAGTGCTTTCCCATTTAATTGTTGTGATGTCACAGGTCAACATAATATGGACGAGGTAGGTTTCTTTTGACATCTTGATGATCTTATTTAATCTTTATTGTAATTATTGCTTTTATATCTATATTTTCACTCCAATCATGTGCATAATGCTATTTTACTTTCCTGTGTGATTATTATTTTGTTTTGACATTTTTACCCTTTTTTTGAGGTACACATGTTTTCTGCACAGTGGCCGAGAGAGCTCAATGCACTGCAGCTGAATAAAACGTATGTAAATAGGGGGGAAAAAAAGCAAATTAAGAAAACCGTAACTATTCCTTTTGCATTCACAACATTGATCTGATTGGTTGAACAGCTGTAGTTATTCACTCACCACCAGAGGTCACCTGTTCACCATTAAGACTTTTTCACTACACAGTTACGTTACCCTGGACTACATTTCCCATGTTCCATTGCTCAAAGAAATTGGATTTGTTCTTGTAATCTTATGGATTCTAAAGATTTGGATTACAGTGAACGAATGAATGTCTTTTGTGAATTAATGTAACATTTTTGGTGTTTTATGGTTGTACAAACAAAACAAATATTACATGATGATATTTAAACGATTACAGAAATGTTACTCATGTTAAGGTTTTAAAGTGTAGGCTTGTTTAAAGTCTTCAAAACAAGTGCAGCACGAGTAAATGCTATTTCATATTAGTAGAATGAGTAACTGCATTTATTAAATTCGACTGAAAATACGTATATGCCTTCAGTAGAATGAACACGTTATTTCCACAAGTTTAATATTTGTAAATAAAATGTCTACACATTTGTACATCTGTAAAGTTGTTCATTCATAGGTAGTGTACATTTTAACGCTGTCAATATGTAAACAATTAGAGAAATTAAATATGGTGTGGTAGAACAACACTTTACGTAAAAACTATTGATGTTAGTGTTATAACTCAAGTTTACGTGCCGTTTTGTTGATTTTACATAACATTAAGTATCACAATTTAAAAAAAAAAAAGTTCAAAGCATTCATAATATTGTGGATGTTTATAAGAATACCTAACTTTTGTTACTTAAAACAGACAAAGACCTCATAAATATTACTACATTATAAAGCTCTTTAGATGTTTATGACTTTTTTTTTTTTTACCGTAAGCAGTAAAATCCCACTCATAAGATGTATGATACTATGCAAAACTTCAGTAAACAATGTCAAGATATGAGACTTGGGATATATAATCCATTGTAACTTAAGTGGATAAAATTGTTCATTTTGTGTTATAAATCATATTTTTAATAGTTACAACTACATATAGGCAAGTGTTTTTTTCTGCTGTTATGAATAGTCATGAGATGATACAGTACATTAATAAGGCATTATGTGTGCATTATAAGAATACTCTTATGAAGCATTATAAATTCAGGGTTCATCTTGTGTTATAATGCATCATACTCTTAAAAGTTATACCCACAAATAGCTAAGTATTATAATATATTGTAACTACTGTTAATTTATCAGATGATACAACATGTTATAATGTTGATTTAAAATGAATTAAAAATACCCTTATAATACATTATAAATACAGGCTTCATAGAAAGTGAGGGTAACTGAGGACAGCTAGGTAAGCCTCACTCCCCTGATCTCACGAGGTGCACTATCGACTGACATTAGAGACTGCGGTCTTTAGTGTCCTTGTTAGTGCTTCTGCCTCCCATGCTGGAGATGCCAGTTCGAGTCATGATCGGAGCGGGCCGAGTAGGACCGGAGGGGTTACATTGGTGCCGTGACCCGCATGGGGGAGTGAGGATTAGGGAGGTGAGTGTGACCGAGGACAGCTAGTTAGAGGTTAGGCTTACCGTGACTAGCGAGTAGGAATGAAGGGGTTACTTTCAAGCAGATGCATAGAGGGCAATATTGCATATTTATTTCAATGAATTATTGCAGATTTAAAAAAAAAATTTTTTAGAGAACTTTTAATGAACGGGCGAATGTGTTAATAGTGTACAAGTCCTGGGTTTCTAAATTGAATAAACAGAATATACAGTATGTAAATCTTAGTTACTGAAATATCATCTGCTTATTATGTGCTACCTTTTGTATATTTGCATATACAATCACAGCATGCTTATTAAAAGCAAATATCAACATTAAAAATGCAGAGATTCTACACCGATCCAATAGGCATTAGGATAAACAGTAATCCAGTGTTTTTGTGTGATTGTGGTGTTTAATAGTTTAACCTTGCCTTTCTCAGACATGGTCCAGAAATAAATGTCCTGAACGGAAGGGACTTCAGATGTGATTAGTAACTAACATTTGTAACTCGAACTTCTGTATTCTCTATGTGTTCATGAAAGAAACTGCTGCAGGTGCAGTGAAGAGAGAGACCGGTGAGTGTGATATAGATGGAAAGGAGGAGAGATAGAGTTGATCATGTGATGAACATTTAAAAGGGTTGTCCTCAATAAAACATATAAAACTCACACTCTCCATCCCTAAAAGAGAGACAGACGCCTTTAATCAACCATGAAGAAGCTCCTCAAGTGCCTGTGGATCTTACTGGGTAAAGTACAACATGCATGCATCTGCTATTTTACTAGATTCACACTAATATTAACACTGACATTGTTAAAATCATGATTTGCATTCATTTATCTCAGCTTGTACACTACTGTTCAGAAGTCTAGGGTTCGCAAGATTTTCACATTTTTGAAAGAAGATTGTTCAACAAGGCTGCTTTTATTTGATCAAAAATACTGTAAATACAGTGAAATATTATTACAATATAAAATGAATTATTCTATGTGAATACATTATTTGTAAAATGTATTTCTGTGATCAAAGCTGAATTTTCAGCATCATTACTCCAGTCTTCAGTGTCACATGATCCTTCAGAAATCATTCTATTAAGCTGATTTTCTGCTTAAACTTTTTCTGATTATCAATGTTGAAAATAATACCAAGTTCAAAAGAACAGCATTTATTTGAAATGGAAATCTTTTGTAACATTATACATGTCTTTACTGTCACTTTTGATGTAATGTGTCGGTGACGAATAAAAGTATCAAGTTCATAGCACTTTGGGGCAAAACTAGTCAGTCATCAACTTATGCAGACGCTGGCCCTAAACTTGCTCTTGATGGTTTGCTCACCACCTGGACCCACACAAACTCAGAGACCGACCCGTGGTGGAGAGTGGATCTACTGAAGGTATACAGAGTGAACAGAGTGACCATCACTAACAGACCGAGCCATGAATGGAGGATAAATGGGGCAGTGATTCGTGTCGGGAACTTCCTTGACATTTACAGCAACCCCATGTGAGGCTTTCTTTGACTGTTTTGATGAATGTGACTGAAGATGAACAGAAACTGATAACAGATGATCTCTCTGTCTGTAGATGTGGTGTAATTTCTACTCTTTCAGCCGGTGCCACGGGCACTTTCTCATGCGGCGGGATGGAGGGACGTTATGTGGTTGTTCATATTCCTGGAAATGAGATTTTTAGTCTTTGTGAAGTTGGAGTCTACGGGTATTTGGCAGGTAATTCATTTGTGTAGAGCACTTTACATTATTGAATTTAATAAATATATTTTTAAAAAGTCCAATAAAGGCATAATTTGCCAAAAAATTTAAATAGTCATGCTTTATTCATGCTCATGTCCCTCCAAATTAGTATGACTGCATTCATTAAAATACATCAGTACTAATCCCTTTCATTGTACTTACGATTCTGCGCCACACATACAGTATGACATTTAAAAACTTAGATTTACAAGACCTCTAAATGGGACTAAAGAGGTTGTCGGGGACATTAAACATCACGTCAAACTTTCACAGTTCTTAAACAAGTATAAAATTATTCCAACTCAGACTTTCAGGGAAAATGTTTAAATAAATACTGAGAGTTTTTGAGGCTTAATGGTGGTGACGTTGAAGTCATGTGACTGTGGCGTAGTTCATTCATAACCCACATTTTGCTTTTTACTTCTGCCGATTGTATTTAGGCTTCAAATTTGTGCTCCGTTGTAAAGATTATAATGACAAACAAAACGTGTCAGAATTTGTAAGAACTTTTGTTGGTCACAGCTTGTTTTCTCCAATAGAAAAACCAATGGAAAAATTCTATTGTGTTTTTGTTGAGGGAACCAGGGTGATGCTAAGATGAAAAAAATGCATCATCACTGCAGCACACTATTTAGGGAAGGGTGACACCGGCGGGATGAGGGGCTTGCATTAAGCATGAGCATGTAATGCTGACCACAAAAAGTTGGAAAGTGCAATTTAGGAATGTAAAGAAATGCATCACTTGTTACATTTGCACAAATTACCATTTCCCAGCACTAATTAAAACACACTTTTCATTCCAATGCAACGTTATTGAAGATGGAGAGATGGGTTGTTGTATGTTTTTTCAGAAAGCTCATTCACAAGTACTTGATAATCTTAGCATATTTACATCTGAAAGGGTACCATCTTACAAGCACTTGGGCATTTGGATAGATAATAAACTTTTATTCAATGTACATATTGCTAATCTAATCAGGAAGCTAAAAGTAAAGATTGACTTTTATTTTTGGAAATAAACCTAGTTTTACTTTTAATGCTTAAAAGAAACAAGTAGAAGCTACCTTCCTTACTGTGATTAACTAAGGTGACATTTTATACATGCATGCAGCCTCCTCCATCTTAACGAGCCTTGATTCAGTGTACCATGCATCATTACGTTTAAGTATTACAAATGCAAAATCCCATACTCATCATTGCATTATTTATGAGATGGTGGGTTTTACATCACTAACCATAAGGAAAACTGCATTTTCCTCCCACGCACCCTAGGCATGGAATAATTTACAAAAATTTTTAAAATTAGATAAATTTATGTCTATTGGCCATATAAACCTTACAAGGAAATCGGGCAGTAGATGGAGCCGCTACACAGTCGTCAACATCTGGGAGCTGGTCTGCAGAAAAGGCCATTGACAGTAATCGAGGTCTCCAGCAGGTGTACACGGGATGCTCCTCAACACTTAATGAGAATAACCCATGGTGGAGGCTGGATCTGCGTGATGTGTACAGAGTTAGTGAAGTGGTCGTCACTAACAGAAATGATTGCTGTGCAGAACAAATAAACGGAGTGGAGATTCGCATCGGAAACTCTTTGGAGAACAACGGCAACAACAATCCCACGTGAGACTCTTGAGGTTGAAAGAACATGAGAGCTTGAGTACAAATGTGAAGTATTAATGCAGATATGACAGTATTTTTAGATTCTCTCTCTCTGTCTGTAGATGTGCTGTTATTCCTGCTATTCCAGCAGGCGAGTCCTACAACTACTCATGTGATGGGATGAAGGGACGCTATGTGAATCTGATCATTCCTGGAGACAAGAAGACACTCACTCTGTGTGAGGTGGAGGTCTATGAAGAAGGTGTAACATTGTCATATATTTTTGTCAAAAAAACAGTGCGGAACACTAATATGTATTAATGAATGCAGCTTCTACTAATTCATATTACATGTATGAATGTATCTTCTAGTTCCCTGCTTAAAAAGATCATTTGTAAAGATGCAGTTTAACTCCAGAGCTGATTTGACTGACGCTTCAATGAAAGAAAACGTTCTGAAACAGGTGAGAGAAAGAAACAAATTCCTGAAGTTGAGATGCACTTGAAATTCAATGAAACCTTTAAATGTCTAAAGCTTGTAATGATTGTTTTTTGTTGCTGTTAGAGATTTACCTGAAACCTGAATTCTTGCTGATGATTGTATATAAAATGAAGGTTATTTCAGAAAATTCACAAAATACTTTTACTTTATATTTCTCTAGAGTTGCTTCATGAGAAATATAATGAAACTGTTTTAACCAGGGTTTGCAGTGATNTGAAGGGACGCTATGTGAATCTGATCATTCCTGGAGACAAGAAGACACTCACTCTGTGTGAGGTGGAGGTCTATGAAGAAGGTGTAACATTGTCATATATTTTTGTCAAAAAAACAGTGCGGAACACTAATATGTATTAATGAATGCAGCTTCTACTAATTCATATTACATGTATGAATGTATCTTCTAGTTCCCTGCTTAAAAAGATCATTTGTAAAGATGCAGTTTAACTCCAGAGCTGATTTGACTGACGCTTCAATGAAAGAAAACGTTCTGAAACAGGTGAGAGAAAGAATCAAATTCCTGAAGTTGAGATGCACTTGAAATTCAATGAAACCTTTAAATGTCTAAAGCTTGTAATGATTGTTTTTTGTTGCTTTTAGAGATTTACCTGAAACCTGAATTCTTGCTGATGATTGTATATAAAATGAAGGTTATTTCAGAAAATTCACAAAATACTTTTACTTTATCTTTCTCCAGAGTTGCTTCATGAGAAATATAATGAAACTGTTTTAACCAGGGTTTGCAGTGATATAATAAACTTTCTTTGAGACACGAAGATTTATCATCACATTCTGCTCTAAATCAGTTTAGTATGAATGTTATTTTCAGTTGGAATCTGCTCTTGCTGGTAGAGGACTCACAGATGTGACACTGAGATGGTCTCAAACTCCTAAACAGGTGATCCAGAAGGCGAGCGCTGATAAACGTGAGTCTGTTCTCACAACTGTACAATAAATAATAATAATAAACAATAAAATAAGCTGCACATATAGGAATGATTATACAATTATTATGAGATGTACAGTAATAAGCAAATATGTTTTATTTACAGGTCGCTGTGGCAAAGGAAAATAAAACTCTGGAAATCAACAATATCTTTAATTGACTAAATTCACATTTGTTAAATGCATTCATTCGTATTCTAAATACATTGCCTGAAATGTCTTCATAATTATGTGTTAACAACTTAAAGACTCTTAAATCACTTCTGCTTGCTTCCCTGTAAGTGTTTATTCATGCATTTAAGAACTGTAAAACATATTGTGTAACTGTATATTGTCAACAAACAGAGATAGATAGAAATAAATATACTGAAAAAATTAAATGTCAAAATTACATTCACACAACCCACAAGTGAAATTAGTTTTTGGATATTTACTGTCACTATTTAATTTGTATTATAATATCTATATATATTGTACATTGGATTGTTTTTTTATTTAAATTAAATTCCCTGCCATGTCATATTGGAGATGGATAAAGCACCTTCAATTCCATTGTAGAAAAGTGAAGCCGCTGTCATGACAGCAAAAAATGTCCTAAGATGCTCTGACATCTTGCACTCATTTTGTTGTTCAGAGCCCAATCGAGTCTGCACAGTATTGAGCATGCAATGGAGTCGCGGTAAGGTCCCGTCCACACTCCCGCAGAATCAATCGCAAGCACGCGCCCCTGAACTTTTTGTTTAATGAGTAATGTAATTTTCATATGATGGAAATTAAACAACTATGACAATTTGGTGGACAGATAAATCAACAATCTTTAGCTCATGCTTCCTAAAATTTATGGTTAACACCTATGGTTAATATACATTCAATATGTTAGCAACTAGTTATGCAACACACCTCTGCTTTTCTCATATAGAATCAGGTTATTTTAATGGATTGTCGTCAATTTGTTGTCCTCATTTTAGACAGAAATTCATTATTAACCTTATTAATTTATAAAATAAAAAGGAAAAGTTCAATTGATTTCACATTTACTTGTATAGCGCTTTCTAGATTTAAACTGGGAGATTGAGTCTGAACCCCGAACATTATCAGGAAGGCTATTCCAGAGTTTAGGAGCCAAATGTGAAAACGCTCTCCTTCCATTAGTGGACTTAGATATCCTAGGTACAACCAGAAGTCCACAGTTTTGTGGACTTCTACCGCAGGTGGTAGATCCTTCTCCTATTTGGCACCTAAACTTTGGAACAATCTTCCTAGCATTGTTCGGGATGCAGACACACTCTGTCAGTTTAAATCTAGACTAAAAACGCATCTCTTTAACCTGGCATACACATAACACATTATCAATTTATATTTTCAAATCCATTAAAAAGGATTATTAGGCTGCATAAATTAGGTCAGCCGGAACCGGCAACACTTCCTATAACACCAGATGTACTCGTTACATCAGAAAAAGAATGGCATCTACGCTAATATTAGTCTTTCTGTTTATCCCGAGGTTTACCGTAGTCAACCGGATCCGGGCCGTATCCAGCTGAGACCAAGGACCGGAGCCATGACACGACCACAACGCAGCCCTGAAGTATCAGCAGAGATCGAGTCGACTAGATCATCCATTGTGAAGGCCTCATCGACACGACAGCCAGTAGCACAGTTCCTCAACAAACCGTCCATACCGGCGTGATGAATACGATCCTCAACTGGATGGAACTGAAATAAACACTTTGATTGGTGCGATCCTATCAGACTTATGATAGCAACCTGATTCGTAACAAAGCACTGTTCGCCAGAGGAGAACTGGCCCCCCGACTAAGCCTGGTTTCTCCCAAGGTTTTTTTCTCCATTTTAACACCTGTTTGCCACCTGTTTGCCACCTGATGTCACCTGATGGAGTTTGGGTTCCTTGCCGCTGTCGCCTTTGGCTTGCTTAGTTGGGGACACTTGCCTTTTGATATTCAACAGTATTCTTGACATTTAATCAACAGTGCTTCTGATCTGCCTGCATTGACACTATTCTTTAAGAGCTGCTGTGCAGCCAAAATTATGTACCAGTTATCAATGTAAAGCTGCTTTGACACAATCTGCATTGTAAAAAGCGCTATATAAATAAAGGTGACTTGACTTGACTTGACTTGACAATTTTGTGATCTTAAAGAGCGTGAAGGATTGTAGGGTGATAGAAGATTGGTCAAAGCTGCAGTTCGTAACTTTTTTTTGGTTAAAAATGATCCAAAATTAATTTGAGCAAGTACATAACCAGCCAGTGTTCAAAACTATCTCATTATCTTAGCTCGATTCACAACGGTAAGCTTGTAATAATGTTTTATAATGAGAGCGACCTGGTGGATTTCCGCAGGAAATTCGAGCATGCAGCAGTTCGTCTGTGCGTCATTACGTCACGCCCGTAAACAGAAAGAAGGAGTTCAGGCAAGTCGGTTGGGTGAGGATGCTGCCGGTAGTGGATCATTTATAGCCTGTTCTCACAGCAGCTGAAATAATTAAACTTATCATTTTGATGGCGGATTGTAATCCAGAAAGATCCAAATGACAATCATCAGTGACAACATGAGATTCAGCCGTGGTCAAAAAGCAAAAGACTTCGGACTGCGGAGTGGCTACAGAAATTGAAATCTACAGGTAACGCTAATACACACTAAATACACAGTCACGCAATGCTGATGTTGTTAACATTAACAATTTGAGAAGAAAGTATTACAGTAATAATAATTTGCACGTGATCCGAGCTAAGCGATCATTAGATTTAATCATCATTGGCAGCATGATTTATTGTAGGCTTAATGCTTTTTTCCTCAGTTGGTCAGAACAAAAGTGGCAGAAATGTTACTTACTTGTTCAGATGATATTTTTCCAGTGAAAATTCTTATATTGGTCATACTTTAAAGACGTAGAATCTGTGATTCTGAAGTACAGTATCCACCGGTGCGGTGACTGACAGCAAGCATTAGATTCATCCGGGCTGACGAGCTGTGCCGACGCACAACACACGTACAGATAACTGTTCCGCATATGACCGCAAAGAGGAAAAATGGCAGACTGCAGCTTTAAGTACACAGGAGCTAAACCATTTAGAGTCTTATAGGTCAGTAGCAATACTTTATAAACGATACAGATAGGTAACCAGTGTAGAGATGATAAAATTGGTGTTATATGATCATATTTTCTTGACCTGTTAGGAACTCTAGCAGATGCATTTTGTTCTAATTGTAGCTTGTTTTTTGAGGATGCAGGACAACTGGCTAGTAATCTAGTCTAGACGTCATGAACGTCAATAGATTTATTGTTTGACTTCACTATTCAGAGAATAGACAGTTTCTATAGACTGTACTACACTCACATGTATATCAATTAAGTGGGTAGAACACAGACTGTGATTTGAGGTTTGACTTACTAGTCATACGGTGCGAAGCATCTTGGATATGTTGTCCGACAGAAGATCTGCTCTGATTCTGCTGGGATGCAGGCCATCAACACGGAAGAGCCTAGGTCACTCCCAGAAAATATTCCAATTATTTATAAAGAGCAGCTTCTGTTCATTACACCAAGACATTAACCATTCCTTTAATGCAAATAATCTATTGAGAAGAGTGTAAGCAACACAAACGATACGTGACCACGTTACTAATGCGAGGCTAATGCTAGTAGCGGATGTTCAGGAAGTCGGATAAAACTAGCGATATCAAGGCAATTTCTTTATAGAGAATAATGTCTGGGATACGTTCACCTGCTGTAAAAAAACAGGCAATTAGGAATCCACTCGACAGAGCTCCAACTCAAACAGCGCAGCAGCAACAAAAGGAAGTGACGAAGTCTCAAGTTTCATATTTAATTTTCTTCTTGCACCAAATGTCGCTAAGACTGGAAGGGCATGAGCAGAAGTAACCATGCGCACACTTGCACCGGGGCCATCTTGTGCACCTAGTCCATAGAGCGTTCGTTGTTAGTTTCTTGGTGCGGTATTTGAATTTTAAACCATTATTATTATTAAACGTCTGACTGGAGGCGCCACTGGTGATTACTCACGCATTTCATATGCTTCAAACCTCTTGTGGAAGTCATTCTCAGGTTAGTCTTAGAACATTGGCTGATGTTTTATAAACTTTATTTATTTTGGGACTTACATTTTTCATCATTTTTTAACACTTTTGAATCACTGCTGCTGATACGAAAGTGGCGCTGAAGTCTCGCATTTTTTTGTTTTGCTTAATACGCTGATTCATAACGCTCCGAAGCTTCCTGAAGCAGTGTTTTGAAATCGTCCATCACTAAATAAGTCATTATTTTGTTTTTTTTGGCACACAAAAAATATTCTCGTGGCTTTATAATATTAATATTGAGCCACTGTACTCACATGAACTGATTTAAATATGTTTTTAGTACTTTTATGGATCTTGAGAGAGGAAATGTCATTGCTCCCTATGCAGGCCTCACTGAGTCATCGGATTTCAACTAAAATATCTTAATTTGTGTTCCGAAGATTATCGAAGGTCTTATGGGTGTGGAACGGCATGAGGGTGAGTAATAAATTACATTATTTTCATTTTTGGGTGAACTAACCCTTTAATAAGATTTATATTTTTTTATTTTTTTAAATGTGATCGGCCTAATTGAGAGACAACCGATTGATCATAAGTAGTAATACCACCAATCAGCGGCCGATCGATCAGGATTTACTATCACTGATCTCATTTCATTATAACTCTCTCAAACTGTATATGTTGGCTTTGAGGTTTTCCAGCAGGTTACGCCATTTACCCTTCTACAGTACAGTATATAGAGAAACATACATACATACAGTGTTTAAGTTTGCCTTCATCAGATGTTTCTTTGTCTTTTCTGATTCTATTTTTACTCTCAACTCAAGAATTACTGCCCCCTTGCAGGTAACGTGCTTGTGTGTGTGTGTGTGTGTGTGTGTGTTATGAAATTATGAGTCAAAATGGTGAAACTGTCAACAGAGAGTTATCCTGTAGTGTAGAGCCAATTTTTGGATAACATGGTTGCCATGACCCTGTGTGACTATGACCGCCAATGATCATTTAATTGTTTTCCATAGATTTATTTATCATAATTTAACCTTCTATGTGTCTGAGAGTTCATGAACTAACAATGATCTGCAATAGTTAGCTTCACCACAGGGATCAATAATGTTTAAACCTTTTTAAACAGCCAGTCACATTTATTTTTTATTTAAAAGAGCTGCGTGAAGACATTTCCATGTAAGACGGGGTCTAGAACAACATGATGGAGAGTAAATAACTATTCCTTTCGGCTTTCGAAACATTGATCTGGTTGGCTGAACCAGTGGTTTGGGGTGTTTAGAAATCCTGGAGACATAATATCTGTCCAGCTCATATTCGCAGACATAAATTAAAACAAATGAGACTTCATGTAATGGAGGACAGCTAGTGAGAGCTGTGCAGGTAAACCCCACTCCCCTGATCTAAAGAGGCGCACTATCAACCGAGTAGGACCGGAGGGGTTACGTTGGTGCCGTGACCCGGATGGGGAGAGAGGATTAGGGAGATGAGTGTAACAGAGGACAGCTAGTAATTGGTAGGGTAAGGCTCCCCTCATCTCAAGAGGTGCAATAGCGACTGATGCTAGAGACTGCGGTCTTTAGCGTCGTTGTTAGCACTCCCGCCTCCCATGCTGGAGACACTGGTTCGAGTCCCGATCAAAGTGGGGCGAGTAGGAATAAAAGGGTTACTTTCATGCAGATGCAAAGGGAAAAAAAGCACTATTGCATATTTTTTCAATAAATTAAGTATTGCAGATTTAAAAAAAATGTTTTTAGAGAACTTTTAATGAATGTGCGAATGTGTTAATAGTGTACAAGTCCTGGGTTTCTAAAATGAATATACAGAATATACAGTATGTAAATCTTAGTTACTGAGATGTTCTTTGCTTTGTATATGCAAATGTAAAAAAAGGTAGAACATAATGTGACAGCATGCTTATTAAAAGCAAATATCAACAAAAAAA
This sequence comes from Anabarilius grahami, assembly GCA_003731715.1. Taxonomy (NCBI): domain Eukaryota; kingdom Metazoa; phylum Chordata; class Actinopteri; order Cypriniformes; family Xenocyprididae; genus Anabarilius; species Anabarilius grahami. The sequence goes on along the minus strand of RJVU01053588.1, from coordinate 692,744 downwards.
AAATGCAGAAAATCTACACTGTTCCAATAGGCATTAGGATAAACAGTAATGCAGTGTTTTGTGTGATTGTGGTGTTTAATAGTTTAACCTTGCCTTTCTCAGACATGGTCCAGAAATAAATGTCCTGAACGGAAGGGACTTCAGATATAATTGTGTGATTAGTAACTAACATTAGTAACTCGAATTTCTGTATTCTCTATGTGTTCATGAAAGAAACTGCTGCAGGTGCAGTGAAGAGAGAGACCGGTGAGTGTGATATAGATGGAAAGGAGGAGAGATAGAGTTGATCATGTGATGAACATTTAAAAGGGTTGTCCTCAATAAAACATATAAAACTCACACTCTCCATCCCTAAAAGAAAGACAGACGCCTTTAATCAACCATGAAGAAGCTCTTCAAGTGCCTGTGGATCTTACTGGGTAAAGTACAACATACATGCATCTGCTATTTTACTAGATTCACACTAATATTAACACTGACATTGTTAAAATCATGATTTGCATTCATTTATCTCAGCTTGTACACTACTGTTCAGAAGTCTAGGGTTAGCAAAATTTTCACATTTTTGAAAGAAGATTTTTATGTTCAACAAGGCTGCTTTTATTTGATAATAAATACAATAAAAACAGTGAAGTATTATTACAATTTAAAATAACTTCTTCTATGTGAACATGTTGCAAATCATAATTTATTCCTGTGATCAAAGCTGAATTTTCAGCAGCATTACTCCAGTCTTCAGTGTCACATGATCCTTCAGAAATCATTCTATTAAGCTGATTTGCTGCTTAAGAAACATTTCTGATTATCAATGCTGAAAATGATATAAAGTTCAAAATAACAGCATTTAACATCTTTTGTAACATTATACATGTATTTACTGTCACTTTTGGTCAATTTAATGTGTCGGTGATGAATAAATGTATCAAGTTCATAAAGTATCACTGACCCTGAACTTTTGAACGGTAAGAGTTCATGCGTAGATCATGAATTTGCTTGTCCCTGGAATATTTTTTAGATCTACTTTACCAAACAAAATTTATGTTAAACGGATTAAACCCATTTGTGTATGTAAATGGCTTGATGGTCTACTTTTATTTCTGTTTGTGTCTTACGAAAGTCTGGTAGTGATTCCACAGAAACCTGTCCTTGTCTGACTTTAAGATCAAACAGTCTATTTTTGAAGATTATTATTAGTGTGTCAGTAGTCAGCCATTATCATGATGTTTCATTTATTAGCAACAATATTAAAGTCAATTAAATCAAAAATATTTTTCAGTGTGATTCGACAAACTTGGTTCTCTGAAACTCACTTGAATCACTTGAATTGTTTCTACAGGGGTTTTACTAACTGAGGCAATGGCAAATGGACAAGAAGGTAAGAATCCTTCAGTTTATTTACAACTTTGTTCTGTTTTGTCTGTTTGAACTGGCAAATAGAGAAGTACTTGGAAACTTAGCCCTGTAATGAAGCTCTGTGGCGGTTTGATGTCCATTTTTTTTTTTTTTACAGTCCCCGAGACCGGATAGTCAGAAAATACACTTTTTATTTAACAGGCAATATTTCCCATTAAAAATTAATCTTTCAGGAACAGTTTTACTCTTACGATTTTTTTTTTTTTTTTTTTAACGATCCGGAAGTGCTAAAATGGTAACTCGTTTCTGCATTTTGGCCTAAAAAATTGGTGTCATACCTGCACCACTCTATTGTGTCATTCATTTATGTAAAATAATTAAAATCAGTTTTCTCTGTACAAATGCTCTGCTAGAATGCATTTTAAAGTCGGCATGAAATGAAATTTCACCGTCAATTGCTAAATGCATGTTACTAGGGGAGTAACGGTACACAGAAGTAATATAATAATAGAATAGAATAATGAAAAATAAAACTTGTGCAGAGATAAATTTTTGCACTCCTGTAGTATTTTTCTGCCTAGCTCCGGTGACTGGCACATCTGCAATACATCATTTGAAACTGTAAAGGGTCTATTTTTATTTGTGTACACTCACAATATAAAAACAAAACGTTGTTCTTTTGTAAAATAAAGGAAACAAACAGGATGCCACTTTCTGCCTTCCATTATTGTCTGGTGATGTATACCGGAGAAGGAGAAGAACCGTCTTTTGTGGAGTGCGTCACAAAAATTAATCGAAAATCGGCATTCAGGCTACTAGCAAGCTCTTGCGTGACATCTGAACTCTTGTTTGGGTTTGGTGCATAGATCGTCTCTTCTTTTTCCTGTTGTGGCGGTTAGCAAACAACATTGCATTACCACACGCACCCCCTTCTGGATTGGAGTGTGTCTCACCTGTGACTGACTGTATTCGTCGTCTGACTGTGTGCTCCGAACCGTGACGTCCGTACCGTGACGGATCGGGATGAATACATGTACCGTTACACCCCTATATGTTACAGGTCTTCACAGAATTAATTCCAGGTTGTTCATCTATGTGTACATTACATAATTGTTTTTTGGCCTTGTAATGTTTGAACAAAATATCATAACTAGATCTTTTGGTGAAACGCCAGACTTCTCTCTGGTGATGTATACCGGAATCTCCAATCATTTAGTCCTCTTAAACTCCACCCCTTCAAGCTCGCATTCAGATCCAACTCTGTTTTTTTGAGAGCAACGTACCAATTTTTAAACATCTGTGATCAACAACTGATGCATTGAACCAAGTCCCCACCCTACATTTATTCTTTTTCAATAATCCGTTTCACTTGGATTATTATCAATCGGAATTACACTCGGATGTGATTAAACATCTGTGGCATTTTTCCGCCCTTAACCATTCATTTCTGGTAGACATGTTGCTGATGACGAGTAATAAAAATATGTTTTGTAAAATGCTTTAAAAGTTTTCTGCAAGACCTAATGCTAGATGAGAATAAAAATGGTGAATTCTTACTGACCTTCATCCCTGAAATATTTTCCAGAGAACGCAGCACTTTGGGGCAAAACTACTCAGTCATCAACTTTCGCAGGCTGTTTCGCTGAATTTGCTCTTGATGGTTTGCTCACCACCTGGACCCACACTAAATCAGAGACTGACCCGTGGTGGAGAGTGGATCTACTGAAGGTATACAGAGTGAACAGAGTGACCATCACTAACAGACCGAGCCATGAATGGAGGATAAATGGGGCAGTGATTCGTGTCGGGAATTTCCTTGACATTTACAACAACCCCATGTGAGGCTTTCTTTGACTGTTTTGATGAATGTGACTGAAGATGAACAGAAACTGATAACAGATGGTCTCTCTGTCTGTAGATGTGGTGTAATTTCTACTCTTTCAGCCGGTGCCACGGGCACTTTCTCATGCGGTGGGATGGAGGGACGTTATGTGGTTGTTCATATCCCTGGAAATGATAAGATTTTTAGTCTTTGTGAATTTGGAGTCTACGGGTATTTGGCAGGTAATTCATTGTTGTAGAGCACTTTTCATTATTGAATGTATTAAATACTATTTTAAAAAGTCAAAGGCATAATTTGTCTAAATGGGACTAAAGATCCCATTATCATCACCACAAACTCATCAATTCACTAGTCACTTTCACGGTTTATAAGCAAGTATTCTAACTCAGGGAAAATGTTTAAATAAATAAGGAAAGTGGCGACGTTGAAGTCATGTGACCTTGCATAGTTCCTTCATAGCCTACATTTAGCTTTTTACTTCTGCTTTCAATTTTGTGCTCATTTGTGAAGATTATAATGACAAACAAAACGTGTCAGAATTTGTCAGAACTTTTGTTGGTCACAGCTTGTTTTCTCCAGTTGAAAAACCATTGGAAAAATTGATGCTAAGATGACAAAAATTTAGTGAAGGGCGACACTGGCTGGATGAAGGGCTTGTATGAAGCATGAGCATGTAATGCTGACCACAAGCTGGAAAAAGGAACGTAGGAATGTAAAGGAATCACTTGTGTTACATTTGGACAAATTACCATTTCCCAGCACTAATTGAAACATTCGATGTAATTGAAAATGGAGAGATGGGTTGTTGTAAAAGAGGGCATTAGTTTTCTACAAGGTTGTTTTGGTACTAATGGTGTAATCATTGTGAATATACTTGTGAAGGACGTCATTAGACACATCACTGTGTTTGTTGACAGTTGTTGATGTAGAAATTACTCACTTAACCTCAAGCTGTTGTTCACTAATAATCTTCCCAATGACTACATACTTTGTGCATTAAGATGTGTCATGCCATTTCTTTTTTCATAAATGTTACTAGGAAATCGGGCAGTAGATGGAGCCGCTACACAGTCGTCAACATCTGGGAGCTGGTCTGCAAAAAAGGCCATTGACAGTAATCGAGGTCTCCAGCAGTTGAATACTGGATGCTCGTCAACCCTTAATGAGAATAACCCGTGGTGGAGGCTGGATCTGCGTGATGTGTACAGAGTTAGTGAAGTGGTCGTCACTAACAGAAATGACTGCTGTGCAGAACAAATAAACGGCGCTGAGATTCGCATCGGAAACTCTTTGGAGAACAACGGCAACAACAATCCCATGTGAGACTCTTGAGTTTGAAAGAACACGAGAGCTTGAATAAAATTTGAAGGATTAATGACAGTATTTTTAAATTCTTTCTCTCTTTCTGTAGATGTGCTGTTATTCCTGCTATTCCAGCAGGCGAGTCCTACAACTACTCATGTGATGGGAAGAAGGGACGATATGTGAATCTGATCATTCCTGGAGGCATGAAGACACTCACTCTGTGTGAGGTGGAGGTTTATGAAGAAGGTGTAACATTGTCATATATTTTTGTCAAAAAAAAAAAAAGATAATTTTTTTTTTTTAATGAATGCAACTTCTACTAATTCATATTACATGTATGAATGTATCTTCTAGTTCCCTGGTTAAAAAGATCATTTGTAAAGATGCAGTTTAACTCCAGAGCTGATTTGACTGATGCTTCAATGAGAGAAAACGTTCTGAAACAGGTGAGAGAAAGAAACTAATTCAACTCTGTAAAATACCAACAGCTCTCGAATGGTTTAAACAAAAACAAAAAAGACCACATAGTCCTGAAGTTTAGATGCACTTGAAATGCAATGAAACCCTTAAATGTCTTGTAAATATATTAAAAGGCTTGTTATGACTGGTTTTTGTTGCTTTTAGAGATTTACCTGAAACCTGAATTCTTGCTAAAGATTTGAGATGGTCCTCACTGCAGAACACAAGATCCAGGTGGTGGATCAACTCCTCCCAACTCCTCCCACTTTACATATTCCTAAACCTACCCATCTCTGCCCCCTGGATGTAAAGGTGCATTCACGCGGCCTCGTAATTCCTGTAGTTACGAGATTCTAGCTTGTAAAAAGCATTCACGTCCTCGTAGAGCTCGTAATTACAGCTTGTAAGATAGGAGTTTTCTGAAAGCTCCCAGATGTACCAACGTCACATGTTGTCATCTCAAGATTCCGGTAAATACTAGGTGGCGTGAACGCAGCAGAAACCTATCCATCTCTCCCCCCTGGATCTGGATCCAACTCCTCCCACTTTACATATCCCTTAACCTCCCCGACTCCGGCCCCTGGATCTCGAGTGTTCTGCAGGGGCTACTGGAAGATTTCAGTGATTGTATATAAAATTAAGGTTATTTCAGAAAATTCACTAAATACTTTTACTTGACATTGCTTCATGAGGAATATAATGACACTGTTTTAATCAGGGTTTGCAGTGATATAATAAAGTAAGTTTTTTTTTTGAAGATTTATCATCACATTCTGCTCTAAATCATTTTAGTATGAATGTTATTTTCAGTTGGAATCTGCTCTTGCTGATAGAGGACTCACAGATGTGACACTGAGATGGTCTCAAACTCCTAAACAGGTGATCCAGAAGGCGAACGCTGATAAACGTGAGTCTGTTCTCACAACTGTACAATAAATAATTAAATAAGCCGCACATAAATAGGAATGATTATAAAATTATTATGAGATGTAATAAGCAAACGTTTTATTTACAGGTCGATGTGGCAAAGGAAAATAAAACTCTGCGATTCAACACTGACAGTCTTTAATTGACTAAATTCAAATTTGTTAAATATATTTATTCTGTTTCTAAGTACATTGCCTGAAATTTCTTCAAAATTGTGTTAACAATGTAAAGACCCTTAAATCACTTCTGCTTGCTTCCCTGATAGTGTTTATTCACATATTTAAGAACTATGAAATATCTTGTGTAATTGTGTATTTTCCAACACACAGAAATACATATAATGAAAATAATTAAATAAACGTCAAATTTACATTCACACAACCCACAAGTGAAATTATTTTTTGGTATATTCACTGTCAATATTTCATTAGGGTCGAGCACCGACTAGTGTCAATTATTCTTTTTCACTGAAATGAATTGCATATTTGAAGGCCTAAACATGTTAAAACTCATGAAACTTTGCACACAGGTCAGAAGTGGTACAAATTTACATCTGATATGGGTTTCAGAATTGGGTGTGGCAAAATGGCTCAATAGCGCCACCTATAAATTTTCAACGAAGTGCCCCTCTCGCTACGTTTTACTTACAAGTATGAAATTCGGTAGACACATGTAACAGCTCAATACCTTCAAAAAGTCTGAAATTGAACAGGAAGTCAGTTATTTTTAATATACTCTGCAAAATTGGTGCAATTTTTCCATTTCCAGAGGTTGTACTTTAACAAACTCCTCCTAGAGCTACAAACCCGATTCCAAAAAAGTTGGGACACTGTACAAATTGTGAATAAAAAAGGAATGCAATAATTTACAAATCTCATAAACTTATGTTATCTATATTCTATTGTGAATAAAATATATCAAATGTTGAAAGTGAGACATTTTGAAATGTCATGCCAAATATTGGCTCATTTTGGATTTCATGAGAGCTACACATTCCAAAAAAGTTGGGACAGGTAGCAATAAGAGGCCAGAAAAGTTAAATGTACATATAAGGAACAAGTGGAGGACCAATTTGCAACTTATTTGGTCAATTGGCAACATGATTGGGTATAAAAAGAGCCTCTCAGAGTGGCAGTGTCTCTCAGAAGTCAAGATGGGCAGAGGATCACCAGTCCCCCAATGCTGTGGCGAAAAATAGTGGAGCAATATCAGAAAGGAGTTTCTCAGAGAAAAATTGCAAAGAGTTTGAAGTTATCATCATCTACAGTGCATAATATCATCCAAAGATTCAGAGAATCTGGAACAATCTCTGTGCGTAAGGGTCAAGGCCGGAAAACCATACTGGATGCCTGTGATCTTCGGGCCCTTAGACAGCACTGCATCACATACAGGAATGCTGCTGTAATGGAAATCACAACATGGGCTCAGGAATACTCCAGAAAACATTGTCGGTGAACACAATCCACCGTGCCATTCGCCGTTGCCGGCTAAAACTCTATAGGTCAAAAAAGAAGCCATATCTAAACATGATCCAGAAGCGCAGGCGTTTTCTCTTGGCCAAGGCTCATTTAAAATGGATTGTGGCAAAGTGGAAAACTGTTCTGTGGTCAGACGAATCAAAATTTGAAGTTCTTTTTGGAAAACTGGGACGCCATGTCATCCGGACTAAAGAGGACAAGGACAACCCCAGTTGTTCTCAGCGCTCAGTTCAGAAGCCTGCATATCTGATGGTATGGGGTTGCATGAGTGCGTGTGGCATGGGCAGCTTACACATCTGGAAAGGCACCATCAATGCTGAAAGGTATATCCAAGTTCTAGAACAACATATGCTCCCATCCAGAAGTTGTTTCTTTCAGGGAAGACCTTGCATTTTCCAACATGACAATGCCAGACCACATACTGCATCAATTACAACATCATGGCTGTGTAGAAGAAGGATCCGGGTACTGAAATGGCCAGCCTGCGGTCCAGATCTTTCACCCACAGAAAACATTCGGCGCATCATAAAGAGGAAGATGCGACTAAGAAGACCTCAGACAGTTGAACAACTAGAAGCCTGTTTTAGACAAGAATGGGACAACATTCCTATTCCTAAACTTGAGCAACTTGTCTCCTCAGTCCCCAGAAGTTTGCAAACTGTTATAAAAAGAAGAGGGGATGCCACACAGTGGTAAACATGGCCTTGTCCCAACTTTTTTGAGATGTGTTGATGCCATGAAATTTAAAATCAACGTATTTTTCCCTTAAAATGATACATTTACTCAGTTTAAACATTTGATATGTCATCTATGTTGTATTCTGAATAAAATATTGAAATTTGAAACTTCCTCATCATTGCATTCTGTTTTTATTCACAATTTGTACAGTGTCCCAACTTTTTTGGAATCGGGGTTTGTATAATCAGATCAACGTCATATTTGGTCAGTCTAATCTAAAAGCCTTTGAGACGTTAAATTGTGAAGATCTAGAGTTTTCACTGAAGGGTGTGTCTGTGAGGGCCTTGACAAAGTTTTATGTTTTGCCATGAAACAGGATGTTGTTGTACACACTCGGGCACACAATGACCGATCTGCCCCAAACTTCACGTTTTATTAGAGTCCTGGCCTAAAGACATCTACATGCCAATATTCAGTTACAGTCATAGCGCCACCTGTCATTTGGTTTCACTTTACTTGCAACAACACGTGTGCGTGTGTGTGTGTGTGTGTGCGTGCGTGTGTGTGTTCTGAGAGATTTACTCCTGCTGAGCTTGCATTTCAAGAATATGCAAAGACAATGAGCCCATTTACAAAAGCACACACTGTTCTTCAGGGAAAGATCAATGTGCAAATGGGATGGTCGGTACATACAGTAACAGCACATTCAAACAAAGCTTCAGCACATTCACTTTTCCTCCAAGTTCTGGAGGCCATTGGGTAACGCTTTAGATTACAGCCCGGAAAGTACTGCATAATTACAAAGAATTTACAGCGTAACTTTCAATAATTATAGTGTAACTATACAGTAAGTATGTGTAAGTATAGGGGAACAATATGTAAAGTATTGGGAATAAAGGGATAACAACCAGGAAAATAAATTATTTATACTGTAAATATTTTATAACTAAGGGGTACTTATACTGTTATGATAGACAACAATCTTACGTTTGGGAGCAATTTAGCGAGAAAGTGCACTGATTAAGTTGTTTCAAGGCAAGTAGAAAGAACTATTGCAATCTTTTTTAATACATGGGGAAATACATGTAGTTACAGGGTAAGTATGACATTGCGGGCCGTAAATTAAAGTGGAGCTTGTTACCCTCTTATTTCATGTAGTTACAGGGTAAGTAATTAATAAAATGCAAACAATCTGATATCACGGACTCCGAAACCTTTATTTGAAAAACAACTTTATTAAAAAATGTTATTTCTTAATCGTAATCGAGGTAAAATGTTCAATTAATCGAGATTTTAATTTTAGGTCATATCGTCCTACGGAGCCCCGCACATGACATAAAAAAAAATTATTAAATTGTGCACACAATTTACTAATTTGTTCCCTCGATTTACTAATTTGTGCGCACGATTTCCTATTTTGTTCCCTCGATTTATAAATCACATGATCGTGAAATTGTGCGCACGTTTTAGTAAATAGAGGGATTGAAATAGTAAATCATGCGCACGATTTAGTAAATCGAGGGAACGATTTAGCCTACTATTTTTTTCCTGTATGTCATGTCTGGGGCTCCATACGTCCAGCCCTATTACCCACATTCAGGAGTTGATAAAACATGCATGAAGCTAGAATAATTATGTATATATATTTATTTATTTTTTAAGCAAAGGCTTTTGGTATATTGCATGTTCAGATATTCATACAACAGAATATTCTGGGGGCCATGACAGTTTTGTGAAAATGATTAAAAATGCTGGCACTGGCTGGGTAAGAGTAAAGAGATTAATAAGCTCTGATGTCCAAAGTGAAATAGCACGATCACCTATATTCATTGTACGTGCCAGTGGTATAGTATACAGCTGCTTATTTGACGCTTATTTGTTTGTCTGTTTGTCTGTGTTGCTCCTAATTTGTTAAGTCTGTGTAAACTGACAGGAGTTACACAAATGACGCTCAAATACCCTGATCTATGCTGAACACAATATGTGTGCTGTAATTCTTTATTTTGCAGGTTCATGAAACTTACATAAAAATAAAGTTATACACAATAACTATCAGGTAACATGCTGATAGAAGCTCACGAAGACTCGGGTAAATCTCACAGAATGTACAGAATGATCTTGACAGCTGGTAAGTCCATAGTTACTCGTTATGACTTTCTGTCATGTAACGTGTTGATAGAAGCTCACGAAGACAAGGAAGAACAGGAATTTTTTTCTTTAATAACAAAACTCATGTAAATCTCACAGAATACACATAACACACTATACCATTGACGAAGACGAACAAACACTAAGGGAGAACTAAAGACTTAAGTACACAGAGCAAACAAAGGAACTAATGAGATAATTAACAGGAAGGTTGAAAAGGCACAGGTGAATGGGATGACTAATTAGACAAATTGGGGAAAACTAGGGCTGTGTCCGAAATCGCCCCCTATACCCTTAAGGCCGGAACACACCAAGCCGACGCCGACGAACTAGTGGCGACGAAAGCAGACTGCGGGGTTGGCTCACGTCGGCAGCGTCTGTGTCCACAGTTGCCCTGACACACCAAACCAATGCTAGACAGCCGACGGCCAAGTAGCACGTCCGTTCTGCGCCTGCGTGAGATGAAATGCCTTTCCGAACCAGCAGGTGGCAGTATCTGAACAGCCAATCAGAATGATCAGATGGCCCGACAGACAGACGAGCTCCGACGCCGATTCAACATTTCGAATCGGCTGAAAAAAAGCCGACGAGGACCAACTTCAGCCGACGGTGCGGAACACACTGAGAAAACTTAGTCGGCCGACGAACAAAAACTGCCAGACGGCCGACCGTTGGCTTAGTGTGTTCCTGCCTTTAAATAGGGCACTATTTGAAGGGACAGCCATTTGTAGTGGTGTCCGACACCATAGTGGACGATGTTGAGTGCAATCATTCAATCCCACAATGCACCGCATTAACGAGTGTACAACCGATGCATGCTCAACGGCTAGAGAATACCCATAATGCACAGTGAGAGTCCGCGCTAAATGAATTCCCGCATCTCACCAGGAGGTGGCGCCCAAAGCTGAATCAATCATCCATTCATTTCCAAACTGCGCTGGTCCAGCATAATATCATACAGGCATAAATTCCTTTTTAATTGATCATTAAATCATTTAAAGGTGCCCTCGAATTAAAAATTTAATTTACCTTGGCATAGTTGAATAACAAGAGTTCAGTACATGGAAATGACATACAGTGAGTCTCAAACTCCATTGTTTCCTCCTTCTTATATAAATCTCATTTGTTTAAAAGACCTCCGAAGAACAGGCGAATCTCAACATAACACCGACTGTTACGTAACAGTCGGGGTGTACGCCCCCAATATTTGCATATGCCAGCGCATGTTCCCAACATTAAAAATGCATTAGACAAGGGCAGCCAGTATAAATGTCTGGAGCAGCACACAGCCGAATCATCAGACTAGGTAAGCAAGCAAGGACAATAGTGAAAAATGGCAGATGGAGCAATAATAACTGACACGATCCATGATATCATGATATTTTTAGTGATATTTGTAAACTGTCTTTCTAAATGTTTCGTTAGCATGTTGCTAATGTACTGTTAAATGTGGTTAAAGTTACCATCGTTTCTTACTGTATTCACGGAGACAAGAGCCGTCGCTATTTTCATTTTTAAACACTTGCAGTCTGTATAATGCATAAACACAACTTCATTCTTTATAAATCTCTCCAACAGTGTAGCATTAGCCGTTAGCCACGGAGCACAGCCTCAAACTCATTCAGAATCAGATGTAAACAATATAACAGTATACAATACTCACATAATCCGATGCATGCATGCCGCATGCATGACAATCACTTTGTAAAGATCCATTTGAGGGTTATATTAGCTGTGTAAACTTTGTTAAGGCACTGTTTAAGGCAAGCGCGAGCTCTGTGGGCGGAGAGCAGGAGAATTTAAAGGGGCCGCAGCATAAATCGGCGCGTTTATAATCATGCCCCAAAATAGGCAGTTAAAAAAATTAATTAAAAAAAATCTATGAGGTATTTTGAGCTTAAACTTCACAGACACATTTAGGGGACACCTTAGACTTATATTACTTCTTTTAAAAACATTTTCTAGGGCACCTTTAATTAAGGTTTGTACATGCTAGTTTCCATGGCAGTGTTCAATGTAAATATTCATTACTGATAGAGCTGCCAGTTTGCTACATTTCAAATGATTATTAAACAGCAAGCACAAACTATACAAAATCGGCAGCCCTTTCTGGTGCACTCTGTGTCCTGATTCACTCACTCGTTTCATTCACTCCTTCAAGTGGACTATATTAGTGGAGTAATGTAGGGAATAGTGAATGAGGGTATAGGGGGCGATTTCAAACACAGCAAGGTCACAGGACTGAACCAAAAACACAATAGAGGAGGGAAACACAGATCAGACAGGTGAGTGTGACAGAAGGGAGGAGAGACAAGTTTGATCATGTGATGCAAATTTAAATGGGTCATCCTCCATAAAACCATATAAAACTCACTCTCCATCCCTAAAAGAAAGACAGATGCCTGTAATCGAACATGAAGAAGCTCTTCAAGTGCCTGTGGATCTTACTGGGTAAAGTACAACATGTATCTGCTATTTTACTAGATTCACACTAATAATTAACTGAGGTTTCTGCAGTCTTCCCCTTTGTTCAGAAATGTTGCTGTTTAGTTTACACTCATCTCTCTCTACTGTGGATTTATAAGATATTGTAACGTGTGAATTTCTTGCCAAACAAACCAAATCAAGATCAGTTGCTGTTATATACATTCACAGTTTTTAACCACACATTTTTATCATGTTTGCATTATGTACTTGTGATGTATGTATTATAATATAAAAACAAATCATATTGTGAAATTTTATTACAGTTAAAAATAGCTTTTTCTGTGTGAAAATATATAGTAAACTGTAAATTATTTCTGTGATCAAAGCCGAATTTTCAGTTGAATCTTCACATGATCCTTCAGAAATCATTCTAATATGCTGATTTGCTGCTCAAGAAACATTCATGATTATTATCAATGTTGACAACAGTTGTGCTGCATTATATATTTTTGTGGGAAATGTGATACACTTTTTAAAGGTTCTTTTATAAATAGAAAGTTCAAAAGAACCGCATTTATTTGAAATACTCTTTTTGTAACATTATAGCTTAAATTACTTCTTTACCAAACAAATCTTATGCTAAATAGATGCTCATTTGTGTATGTAAATGGTTTGATGGTCTGTGTTTGTCGAAGGTCTGGTAGTGATTCCTCATCCCACATTAGATTACAATATTCTGCTGGTTGCATTTATTATTATTATTAATGTGTCAGTAGTTTCTTCCAACATGCTCATTACACAGATCGGTGTGTCCATTGTCATTCAGATGATATTTCGTTAGTGACAGTATCAAATACAATTGAAAAAAAAAATAAAAAATGCAAATCTGATTTGTGATTCAACAAAACCTGGTTCTGATATTCACTTGAATCTTGATTCTACAGGGTTTTTATTGATTGAGGAAATGACAAATGGACAAGAAGGCGAGAATCATTTATTTTATTCAAACCTTTGTTCTGTTTTGTCTTTTTGAACTGGCAAATATAAAAGCACTTAGCTCTGAGGCAGTCTTATGTCTTTACTGTATATAATATATTACATCACCAAATTCATCAAACGAGAAATTTTAGAGATGCTTTTTTTAAAGGATAATTTTTTTTGCCCCTTCATTTTAAATACCTGTGGTATTATTTTATTTAATGCCTCCCAAATGCAATACTCCTGTTACGTAATGTGGTGTATCAGCAGTAGCAAACAATATTTTTTTTTCATCTGTTCTTGTTCTCCATTATTCGTTTCTGACAAATTACATTCTTTTTATATTTAATTGTTCTCTGAATCAGGTTAAATTCCCATTTCATCCACTCGTCGTACTTCTCCAATCATCCCATTTCTGGTTTCAAAAAACATAAATCTATTCTTTTCTCAGTTTTTCCAGCTACTCATTTCGTATAGCATCAGAAAACAGCAGCCCAAAAAGGTCTCTCCCAACAGCAGATTCAAGCACTCGGACAATGGTCATCCAAAGCTTCTAAGAGCTATATTAGGACTAACCATTTTCATATTAGGAAAGCCCAAGAAATCCTCATAAGTTAATCTTGTTCATCCTTTAACTGACTGGCAGGAGATGCCCATCCAATGCTTCGAGCTGCAGGCCCCCGTCAGATGCCGTATGAGCCCTCCTGGCTGGGTGGTTGGAATCATGTACGGCCCATTTGCCTCTGTTTGATTGACCGGCATGTCATCCAGTGCGTCGGCCTTTTCATTAGGGTGGTTTGAGAGTCTCATGCACCTTTCCAGCCGCTGGTTGTTCTCCTGCCAGTGGGGTGTACCTATCCGATGCCGTGAACTGCAGGCTCCCATCGGATGCTGCGTGGGCCCTCCTGGTTGGATGGATTTATGTTAGCCCTGTTCAGCTGCCACAGAGCTCACCCATCCGATGCCGTAAGCTGCAGGCCTCCTGGTCAGGCAGATGGAATCGCTTACACCCCATTTGACTGACTGGCAGGGCTTACCTGTCTGATACTGAGAGCTGCAGGTTCCCGTTGGACACTGCATGGGCCCTGCATCCAAGGGCGTAACCATGTCTTGAACATTGGGGGTGACTTTTTAAAAAAAATACAGCATAAAGAAACAAAACAGTGAACGAAATTGCTGCTAATACAATGTTATATCAGATATGTACAATAACAATTGTAGAAAAATAACATTGCGATGTACAGAAATCAATTTCAATAGTACATTGAGAACTCGTGTTTAATGTGATAGGTTCATAACACAATTTATTGTTAATTCCGAGATTTGTCCAATTAGTAAATAAATAATTCGATCCGCAAAGGATGTTTGAATTCCTTAGTGGTCTAGTGGTAGAGTTTTTGTTAACAGTATCAAAGGTTGCGTGTTCTAATCCGCCCTCGCATAGGTATTTTGGTAACGCTTTAGATTACAGCCTGGAAAGTACTGCATAATTACAACAAATTTACAGCGTAACTTTCAATAATTATAGTGTACCTATAAAGGAAGTATGTGTAAGTTTAGGGGAACAATATGTAAAATCTTGGGAATAAAGGGGTAACAACCAGAAAAATAACTAATTATTTATACTGTAAGTATTTTAGAACTAAGGTGTACTAATACTATAATGATAGACAACAATCTTAGATTGGGGAGAAATTTAGTGAGAAAGTGCACTGATTTAAAACAATCTGATATCACTGACTCTGAAACCTTTATTTGAAAAACAACTTAATTAAAAACAGGTCTACAACACTTGTTATAAATGTTTTTAAAAATCAACTTTTCATGTAAAATTCTAAAGTCCTGACAGGCATTAATAATAATAATAATAAAAATAATAATAAAAAACTGACGGCATCCGTCATCCGCGTGACGTTTCGCGTGCATGATTTTATCGGCACGCTTTCGTCACGCTTCAAGTTACGTCAAGCATGAACTCTCAACCCTCGCATGCATGTGCAGGTGACGGTCGAAACTTTACAATTTTAAAATATTTGGTATTTTTCTTACAAATACGTATCGTTTCACTTCAGAAGACATTGATTCATCCATTGGGTCGTATGGATTACTGTATTTATTGCTGTATGTGCTGTTTGATGCTTCAACTTTTAGGGACACATGAGCTTGCATTTATTATTTTATTTATTTTTCTAAAAACCTTTGTTTGTGTTCATCTTAAGAAGTAAAGTCGTATACATCTCAGGTGGCATGAGGGTAAAAGATGAGTAAACGAGCACATTTCAGGGTGTACTGTTTTTTCTTTTAATACAGAAAAGCAGATGACATGGAATTCCCTCTAAAGATTCATCAGTGGAAAGAAAGAAAAAGAAGAAGAGGAAGAAGTGGAGGAAGCCAAGCAAGAGAAACGAATGAGAAGTGTTGTAACTTTAAATCTGTTTTGAAATAATTTGTTTTTCAAATAAAGGTTTCTGAGTGATAACATTGTTTGCGTTTTTTTTAATTACTTACCCTGTAACTACATGAAACAAGAGTGTAACAAGCTCCACTTTAATTTACTGCCCGTAATGTCATACATACCCTGTAACTACATGAAATAAGAGGGTAACAAACACCACTTTAATTTACTGCCCGTAATGTCATACTTACCCTGTAACTACATGTATTTCCCCATGTATTAAAAAAGATTGCAATAGTTCTTTCTACTTGCCTTGAAACAACTTAATCGGTGCACTTTCTCTCTAAATTGTTGTCTATCATAATAGTATTAGTACACATTAGTTCTAAAATACTTACAGTATAAATAATTTGTTATTTTTCTGGTTGTTAACCCTTTATTCCCAAGATTTTACATATTGTTCCCCTAAACTTACACATGCTTACTTTATAAGTACACTATAATTATTGAAAGTTACGCTGTAAATTCGTTGTAACTACGCAGTACTTTCCGGGCTGTAATCTAAAGCGTTACCGTTTTTTTTTTTTTTAAAGCATTAAAATCAAAGATGTCTATCAATGGTTGTATATCAAGAGCAGGGACACGTTTGTGTGCATTTGTTTTGTAATTTTACTGGAAAAATAGAACCTCCGCAACAGCGTTAAGCGATCGATTGAAGCGCCCGTCTGTGCTGTGAAGACTGTGTGCATGAGCAAAAAGAGAACGTAAACTCCGCCTACTTTTTAATTTGATTGGCCATCTCAATCATTTTGACACTGACGAGCATTCTTAGATCGCTGAGGCAGACAAGACCTTAAAAATGTAACTTTTAAACCTTTTTGTCATCCTAACAACATGCAGAGTGCTGTAATGAAGTGCAGCAGAGCAGTGTAAGAATTTCTAATATTGGGGGGGACGATTTGGCCTTTTCTAATTATTGGAGGGGGACTTGTCAATTTGGGGTATTGGAACTCTGGGTTCGGGCCACAATCCGAGCTCAGATGCCCTCTCCCCTGACAGCACGCCAAATACGCATATTCCATACCTTATCTGACTATATGTAAGTGCAAACTAGTATGACGATATTTCATCAACAAAGTTTGGGAGGAACATAATCAGATAATCTAATCAATCAGTGCAAGAGGAGGCATATATAGAGAGCCTGAACTGAGTGTGCAGTCATATCTTTCATGTACGTTTGGATTTGTCTTTCTTGGCTTGCACCTTGGAGGGAGTGCGTTCGTTTATGTTTTGATTATATATAGAGAGCCGACATGCCTCGTTCCACAACAGTTTTACCAGCATCCCTTCACCTCAACTCCTCACTCTCGATTATCCTTATCCCAGCCAGGGATGGGGGGAGTACTCTGGGTTCTGGGCAAATTCCATACTCCATATTCCATACCTTCTCTGATAATATGTAAATGCGAACTAGTGAAGCGTGTCAAGACCTGTCTGAACTGTATTGATTTTTCTAGGAAATGAGGCTGTAGGAGGAGCCGCTACACAGTCGTCAACATCTATTGGGTTGTGGACTGCAGATAGGGCCATTGACGGTAATCCAGGTCGAGGGATGCTCCTCAACCCTTGAGGAGATTAACCCATGGTGGAGGCTGGATCTGCGTCATATTTACAGAGTTAGTGAAGTGGTCGTCACTAACAGAAATGACTGCTGTGCAGAACAAATAAACGGAGCAGAGATTCACATCGGAAACTCTTTGGAGAACAATGGCAACAACAATCCCATGTGAGACTCTTGGGGAAGAACATGAGAGAAATGTGAAGATTCAACACTCTGTCTTCTTCATCAGTTTCTCTCTCTGTCTGTAGATACGCTGTTATTCCTGCTATTCCAGCAGGAGAGTCCTACAGCTGCTCATGTAATGGGAAGGAGGGACGTTATGTGAATGTGATCCTTCCTGGAAACGTGAAGACACTTACTTTGTGTGAGGTGAAGGTCTATGGAGAAGGTAAAAGATATTTTTGGCAGCAAAACTCAGTGAGTAGCTTTAATGAACACAGAGTCAACTAATTCATAAGCTGCATCCCAATTCACATACTATCTGTCCTAAATAGCATTACAAATTAGAATTGTCCCAAATAGTGTCTCAAATCATAGTATGTTGAAATGAGTATTCCAAAGAGATCCGGATGGTCTACTTTTTCCGGTTAGAATCTGAAGTGCAGATCCATGCACACTCTAACAGCTAATATTGCCCACAACCCATTGCTCCTTGAACAAGGATTTGATTAGTACTACAAACATGAAAACGTGCAAAAAAAAAACAAAAAAAAAGCTACAAACATGGTGGACTAGCGAATCTGACCATTAAGTAGATAGCTTTAGATAAAAGGGTTTGAGTGATTAATAATCAGTATCTAACCTGAAGAAAAGATACTTATTCAATGTTATCCTCATGAAAGACCCTGGACTGGCAGATCAATGTGCTACTACATCTCTTCTCGGTAGGAAATTAAATTTAATTCAATTGAATGTGGAGGATTTTAACTGTGACAAGATGATTGACAGGGAAGTTTAAACAGTGTCAGGATGCCCGTAACTAAGCGACAGAGCTGTCTGTTAAAGACACAGATATGACGAAGTAGTACGTTCCAAAGCTTGCCTATATACTTCTGCTACACACTCAAAAGAATGCACTTTATTCTTCACAAAAACAATGCATAGCATAAGTAGGTGAACTGGGATGCAGCTATAAATTTACATGTATCTTTGTTTAGGTCCTAATTTAAAAAGATCCTTCGTAAAGATGCAGTTTAACTCCAGTAATGATATGACTGACCCTTCAATGAGAGAAAAGCTTCTGAGAGAAAGAAACATATTCAACCCTCATGATTACTGTAAAATACTGGCACAAAGTGGTATGATAAAGTTAGTTTGAGACATTTCTTTGAGATTTGAGCATATGTCATCTTATTCTGAGGCAAAAGTTATAACCTGTCTTTGCACATACCAAACCGTACCAAATTCGTGACACTAAAGTCATGACAAAAACCGAGTAATTTGAACTGTTACTTGCTACTGTCTAATCAGTTTAGTATGAATGTTATTTTCAGTTGGGATCTGCTCTTGCTTATATAGAGGATCCAAAGATGTGACAGTGAGATGGTCTCAAACTCCTAAAAAGGTGTAGTACAGAATCTCTGGATCAAGACACAGTTGAAGAAGCAGAAACAAGCGATAGAATCATTGCTAACGGACATGTAAAATAATGCAATCTTTAAACATTAAATGGCATATAAGCAGGGGTTAAATTGGGCCGGGGCCGTCCGGGGCCGTCCGGGGCCGTCCGGGGCTGAGCCCCGGCACATAGGCTTGCAGGGCTCGACATACACTTGTCCGGGACTGCGGGACAAGTGGATTTTTTGATGTGAAAGAGAATTTTACTTGCCTGACCAGATAAGTAGCTTGATTAAATTGTCAATAACAACCAAAACGCGCGAATGATTGAGACTCACAATTCTCTTGAGGAGAATTCAAAACAAATGAGCTCTGCTCACACAAAGAAACTCTGTTATCATGTTGCAATAAAAATTCAATATGTGGTTTTTTTATAGATAGCTATTTATGACAAATGAAGTTAAAAATCACACGACCGAAAGTGCTGAATTCCTGAATATCACCTAGGTTGAAATTGACAATTTCACACAACAGTTCAATAAACAAGTAGTTAATATTAATTACTTACATTTTAGGTGCAATATTGCCTGTTTTTTGTTCTATTGTAGCAACGAAAATAGTTCCAAATGTGACCGGGGATTTAAATTCACCACCAGGAACACATTGAGGGGTTCTATTTACTTTGTTGTTTATTCATTTAGTGTTTTCAAGAAAATTATTTATTATCAAAAGTGGCTTCTCAATTTAAATTGAGAAGAAAGTTCACAAAAAGATCTCGAAAAGCGAAACTAAATTTAGATAATCAAAACGAGCACTTTCACAGAGCTGATGACACAAATTGAACCGTCACAGCTCTACAGTGTCATTTCCAAAATGCAAGAGAATAGAAAAATTACAGAAATCTCAGTGCAAATAAAAGACAATAAAACCCTTATGAGTAATGCAACACAAATGAAAATGTTACAACACAATACGGCAGTGGGAATAATAACGATGAGCTCCTACATAACATCACGTACACTTTTACAAAGGCTGAAATCCCCAACATATGTTGTTCACCGTGGATGATCACAAAAACTCCACCACTTCCATAGAACACTCGTTGCTTGCACTGCTCGCAATCTCAACAGATATTTTTAGAGTGAGAGCGCATGCGCACTGTCTCATACGCAACACACACAGTGCCACCTGCTGACCACTCCAGGAAAATACAGGCAACCACTGTTTATCATAACTGAATACATTGAACACAATAAGAATAAAATAACAGAATATAACATGCAAGGAGAGAAACAAATTTTAAGGTTATTTACCACCCGGTTACACAAACAAAGCAGAACCAGCGCATCTCGCAGCTACGCTCAGCCGTTTCGAATGATTCAGTGTTTTGAACGAATCGGTTGAGTGAAGATTCAATGGCCCAATCTGCTTCATTCTTGATTCAGCATTTTGAACGAATAGGTTGAATGAATGAATCAGTGGCTCACTCATTAAGACGGTCACTTGCTGCCATCTACTGGCGGTTTAATTTCATGTTTAAAAGTATAAATTTTTCTACCAACATTTCTTATTTGTATATTCAAAAATATTTAAAGAATGTTATAACATTATTGAATGTAGTTGTACGTTTTCAGTGTAAATTATTTAATTTGGTAACAGCCCTATAGTGTCTTACTGTTTTAATTTATCAAATTTAAGAATTTGAAATAAAAGATTAAACATAAATTTAATTAGATTGGGGGAAATGCCCTTTATAAAGGTTAATAAAATACCCCAGGGTAAATAACAAAATATGCAGATTTAAATATGTCACTGCTGATAAAACACTGATGAGAATGTTGCTTGTTTCACAATAAATTATATTTACAACACACAAAATAATCCTATTTTTACCCCCAGGCAAGCTACTTTTTTACTCTGACAAGTAGATGACCAATTTAGTTGTCCAAAGGACAAGCACAAAACAAGGCTTAATGTCGAACTCTGTATTTTGTATTTATATTCTCTCCTTTAATGGTAGCATCACTCTTATATTTGATACTGACACAAAGCAGAAGGCACAGGCCTACAGAAAGATTTGATCGTCATCAGATGTAGCTTTCACTCTACCAGCATCTTCTATAGAATGATTTTGATCAGCATTTTATTGTTCATAGCAGAGGGCTCTCTCAACTTATTCTATTTTAGTTTGTCAATTGATACGATTTTGTAGTCTTTGCATACACATGCACCGCTGAAACCACAGAGCCCCCCCACATAACAAATCCCAATTTAACCCCTGCATATAAGTAATAATACATTTTAATTATTTATATACATAAAAATACATAAAAAGCAGGACAAATACAAGAAACAATACAATATATAGTCTGGAGTGAAAATATTAGACAGCAGTCTAAAGAGAATGAGCAAAAAGGGGGGCAGTCGTGGCCTAATGGATAGAGAGTCGGACTTGTAACCCAAAGGTCATGGGTTCGAGTCTCAGGTCCGGCAGGGATTGTCGGTGAGGGGAGTGAATATCCAGCGCTCTCTCCACCCTCAATACCACGACTGAGGTGAGACCCTTGAGCAAGGCACCGTACCCCCAACTGCTCCCCGGGCGCCACAGCAATGGCTGCCCACTGCTCCGGGTGTGTGTTCACGGTGTGTGTGTTCACTGCTGTGTGTGTGCACTTGGATGGGTTAAATGCAGAGCACAAATTCAGAGTATGGGTCACCATACTTGGCCACATGTTACTTCACTTCACAAAAGTAAGTAAAAATGAAGTGAGCGAGTGGTCCCTCATGGAGTGGAGACACCGACCGAGCATCCCGCATCAAACTGCATTTCCAATGCCATGTAGTCCAGACGAGTGCAAACTCCAGGAACTTTAACAGCAAACAGGAACATTCAATGACCACGGACACCACACCACAAAATCCTCCCATCAAAGATGTAGATACTGTCCGCAGCACTGTCAGGTTGGCAGGCCAGCAGATTCAGAGTCAGCGGGAATCACAGAAACATGGTCACAGTTGAAGTCCATTTTAAAAGTATATAAAACAAACATTTTAAACAAGAAGATAAAAAACAGCCAAAAAGCTGCCTAACATAAGTGAATGAAATACTGAACCCATAAAGAGGACACAGCTGTGAAGCTTTGGGGGTCTTGATGGACTCAATCTATTTTTAAGCTTTTTTTTTTTTTTGATAAATTCATGAAGCTATTTTTTTGCAGAGGCTCTGCTCTTTCTTTTGATATATTGCATGGTCAGATATTCATGCAACAGAATATTCTAGGGGGCCATGACATTTTTGTGAAAATTATCAAAAAGTCTGGCAGTGGCTGTCAACTTTTTTTTTTTTTTTTTTATGAAATGGATAAGCTCTGATGTCCAAAGTTAAGTTAAGCAACAGAAAAAAAAGCATGATCACATATAAGCATCATGCGTGCCGGTGGTATAGTCTACAGCTGCCTATTTGACACTCATTTGTTTGTGATGCACCTAATTTGTGAGCTCTGTGCAAACTGACAGGAGTTACACGTGACGCTTAAACACCCAAACATTTTTGCTGAACACAATATGTGTCAGGTGCCATGGTGGATAAACACTCACAATGAGGAGGAATGCTGAAAAGAAGACTTTAACAAACAATCCAGGAAACAAGGGAAACGCCATCACCACAAACATATTACATTAGGCTTGTTTGAGATGCGCCTAGCCTCGCCTGAAATATAGGTGAGAGTAGGCGGCTGCAGTGAGGGGAGGAGTGAAAAAAGTGCAGGCAAGACGGACAGTTCTCTCTTCTCGTAGTGGATCAGACACCTACGAGATCAATGGCGGATATCGCAGGATTCACACTCGTGCTGATAAACCTGATGTAATTTAAGTTCTGCTGCTTTTATATGAAAATAAACAATTCAAAAGATGTGTGTATCACTCATTTTAACTTTAATTATAGACATGTTTTAATATATATATATTTTATAAATGACAACAATCACATAACCCATAGAGAGATCGCAGTGTCAGAGAGTTTGGGAATATTTGCACATTATTTTTACACATGAAAACATGGTATTAGAGTTTTAAAATCAAACATTTCAAAAGAGATCAATACATCACAGTTGTTTAAACCAATAATCTTTAAGCTGTGTCGTCATCAAGTCGTTTCCCATCGTGCTTTTGGTCAGCGCAGTCGGAGAACAACTGCGCTCGACTGCAGAATCCGATGAGGCCGCCTCGCCCTCGCGAGACTTTTTTGACACACGTCGGCATGACATCAGAGCAAGGCGGCCCACCCTCGGACACATTAGGCTTGTTTGAGATGAGCAAATTCTGCACAGAACCGATCACCGGTGATCACTGTGAGATGAATGCCGGTTAGAAATGTGTAAGAGGGTGGGCCGCCTTGCTCTGATGTCATGCCGACGTGTGCGCGAGGGCGAGGCGGCC
This sequence comes from Anabarilius grahami, assembly GCA_003731715.1. Classification (NCBI taxonomy): domain Eukaryota; kingdom Metazoa; phylum Chordata; class Actinopteri; order Cypriniformes; family Xenocyprididae; genus Anabarilius; species Anabarilius grahami. The sequence goes on along the minus strand of RJVU01053588.1, from coordinate 669,138 downwards.
TCATCGGATTCTGCAGTCGAGCGCAGTTGCTCTCCACCGACTTGTCCATCTCAAACAAGCCTATTGTCATATATTACAGACGAGAGCCGACAAGGGCTGAGGGAGAACACAGGAAATATATACAGGGCAAACAAAGGGGCAAACAAGGCTAATTAATAAGAACTAATGAACTCAAATCAGGGTAACCAAGGGAACAAACTAGTGGCGGGAAAACTGAGAACAAAGAACATGTGACAAGGGAAAACAAACACAGAACACTGAAAATATGTGTGCTGCAATTCTTTATTTTGCAAGTTCATGAAACCTACATGAAAATAAAGTTGTATGCAATAACAACTGTGCAGAAAATTCACATTGATCCAATAGACATTGGGACAAGTTAAACGTATACAGTGTGTTTGTTTGAAACGCGAGAGACAGACGAGTGTGACAGAAGGGAGGAGAGACACGGTTGATCATGTGATGTACATTTAAATGGGTCATCCTCCATACAATGTATAAGACTCACACTCTCCATCCCTAAAAGAAAGACAGACGCCTGTAATCGAACATGAAGAAGCTTTTCAAGTGCCTGTGGATCTTACTGGGTAAAGTACAACATGTATCTGCTATTTGACTAAATTCACACTAATATTAAGTGAGCTTTCTGCAGTCTTCCCCTTTGTTTGGAAATGTTGCTGTTTCTAGTTTAGTTTACACTCATCTCTCTCTACTGTGGATTTATAACATATTGTAATGTGTGAATTTCTTGCCAAACAAACCTGCTGCTTTATACATTCATGCTCATCTATAATAAAATCATTTTTTTAACCACACATTTTTTTTATCGTTTGCATTATGTACTTGTGATGTACATATTATAATACAAAAGCTAATAATATTGTGAAATATTATTACAATTAAAAATAGCTGTTTTCTATGTGAATATTAAACTGATTTAATTGATTTATTTAAAGTAATTTATTTCTGTGATCAAAGCTGAATCTTCAGTGTCACATGATCCTTTAGAAATCATTCTAATATGCTGATTTGCTGCTCTGTTCAAAACAGTTGTGCTGCTTCATATTTTTGTGGGAAATGTGATACATTTTTTAAGGGTTCTTTTATAAATAGAAAGCTCGAAAGAACCACATTTATTTGAAATAGAATCTTTTGTAAAGGCAGGAACACACCAAGCCGACGGTCGGCCGTCGGGCAGTTTTTCTTCGTCGGCCGACTAAGTTTTCTCAGTGTGTTCCGCACCGTCGGCAGAAGTTGGTCCACATCGGGTTTTTTTCGGGCGATTCGACATGTAGAACCCAAGAGGTTACATTGCAACACCGGCGCCCATCAACAGCTCTGCATTTCCACAATTTTGTGGTGAAAGCGAGTCGGCAGTCCACTAGTTTCTATAGCAATATCAGCTGCTTTGTTAAAAAAACGTACATTAAAGCTGAAATCCAACCTGAATGATGACAACACAGAATAAAATACTATCACTAGTGATCATCAAATCATTTTAACAGTTTATTTACACACTTTGTGTTCAAGTCTTCCACTTTTTTCCACAAAACCTTTGCTCTCTAGAAACCCAGTCAGTTTGGGTTAAAATCTTTAAAAGGCTTATAAACACTGAATTATTACCAACATATGAAATTAAATTAAGGACATGCATCAGAAAAATGTTGGACAATAAATATAACAGCTTGATTTTGCAGTGTTGTCTAATGTCGTTAAAGCAGAAGTGTCCAAAAGTGGGAATTATGCGATAACGGACACAATGCATCATGTATTATAAGATCATTATGTTTGTAGCGTGATCCATACAATATATTTCAATTCAGACCTAGATACTGTTATTACTATTAATCAACTTGGTCTGAAATATATTGTTCGCTGCAAACATGATGATCTTAAGTTTATTAATTATTAATTTACTATTAATGTGTAAAGTTGCATAAAATGGAAATACTCAAAGTAGGCTAATACGTTACCTCAGATGGATGAATGGTTGGATTCCACAATTGGTAAAATAAAACATATATAACACGATACAACATTTACTGTAGGATCATACAATTTACTGGTGACTTAATTTAAAACACTGTTCTATTGAGCTTCTGATTTGGCAGTGATTTTCGCAGATTTTGGGTGCCTAAGATGTGAAGGATTCAATGGTCCAGTTAGTATTTTCAGGCCATAATGGCGGCCGTGCTACCGGAGCGCCATCTAGTGGCTGTTACCCAAAAAGTAACAAAGTGTCGCCTCTTGGGTTCTATACTCTTTGATTGTCGCTTCTTGTTAGTGTATATTCTTTCGGAGCTCATCGGTCCGTCTGACCATCTGATCATTCTGATTGGCTGTTCTGCTACTGCCACCTGCTGGTACGGAAAGGCATTTCATCTTACGTAGGTGCAGAACGGACGTGCTACTCGGCCGTCGGCTGGACACAGACATTGCTGACGTGAGCCAACCCCACAGTCTGCTTTCGTCGCTGTCGGCTTGGTGTGTTCCTGCCTTAAAGGGTAGTTGAAATTTCTGTCATTTATTACTCACCCTCATGCCGTTCCACACCCGTAAGACCTTCGTTCATCTTCGGAACACAAATGAAGATATTTTAGTTGAAATCCGATGGCTCAGTGAGGCCTGCATAGGGAGCAATGACATTTCCTCTCTCAAGATCCATAAAGGTACTAAAAACATATTTAAATCAGTTCATGTGAGTACAGTGGTTCAATATTAATATTATAAAGCCACGAGAATATTTTTAGTGCGCCAAAAAAAAAAAAAAAACGACTTATATAGTCTTACGGGTGTGGAATGGCATGAGGGTGAGTAATAAATGACAGAATTTTCATTTTTGGGTGAACTAACCCTTTAACACTATAGCCTGAGTGACTTTTCAGTTTTTTTTGTTTTGTTTTGTTTTGTTTTTGTTTTTTAAGATCTAATTCAAATCTTATGTTAAATAGATGCTCATTTTTGTATGCAAATGGTTTGACAGTCTGTGTTTGTCAAGAAGGTCTGGTAGTGATTCCTCATCCCACTTTACATTACAATATTCTGTTGGTTGTAGATTATTATTATTAGTTTCCTCTGACATGCTCATAACACAGATCAATGTTTTATGTTTCCATTATCATTCAGATGATATTTTGTTAGTGACAACATCAAAGTAAATTAAATCAAAATTGCAAATCTGAATGTGATTCAACAAAACCTGGTTCTCTGATACTCACTCCACAGGGTTTTTATTGATTGAGGAAAGGGCAAATGGACAAGAAGGTAAGAATCATTTATTTTATTCAAACTTTACTCATGTTGTGTTTTGTCTGTTCGAACTGGCAAATATAAAAGCACTTGGAAATGTATTAAGCTCTGAGGCGCTTTGATATCCCTTTTTTACTCTATATATATCACATCAAACCCATCAAATGAGAAATGTTGGAAACCAATAAAATAAAAAAGGATCATTCTTTTACCCCTTCATTTTAAATACCCGTGGCATTTGTGCAGCCTTAACCCTTAGTTTCTGACCCCGTGGCAGACATGAGTAATAAAGATTAGTTTGGTAAGATGCTTTAAAAATCCTCAGTGAGACCTAATGGTCGATGGTGACAACTTTCTCTTTGTCCTTGAAACATTTTCCAGAGAACGTAGCACTATGGGGCAAAATTAGTGCATCATCAAATTATGGAAAATGGCTACCTACAGATGCTATTGATGGTTTGCTCACCACCTGGGCCCACACCAAATTTGAGACTGACCCGTGGTGGAGAGTGGATCTACAGAAGGTATACAGAGTGAACAGAGTGACCATCACTAACAGAAACGATTATGCTTGGAGGATAAACGGGGCAGTGATCCGCATCGGGAACTTCCTTGATGTTTACAACAACACCATGTGAGGCTTTCTTTTGATTAATGTGGCTGCAGATGAACAGAACCTGATAACTAGGATATTGGCTATTAGTACTTTTAAAGTAAAATACTGTATTAATGACTTTTTCTGCATGACCATATTCTATATCCCTTGAAGGGTTAGTTCACCCAAAAATAAAGATTATCCCATAATTGACTCACCCTCAAGCCATCCTATGTGTTCAAAACTTTATTCTTTCAGCCAAACGCAATCGGTGTTATGTTAAAAATATTCTGGCTCTTCCAGGCTTCATCATGAGAGTGAATGGGGCTCAAGAATTTGAAGGCAAAAAAGCACATCCATCCATCATAAGTCATCCATTCGACTCCAGGGGGTTAATAAAGATTTAAGAGATTTTAAACTATAATCACTGGCTTCTGGCAGCGGTCGTACGCAAGTCGAGTTCCAGAAGAAGAGTGACCTCTGACTTGACGCATGATGTAGGATGTAGGAGTAGCGTAAACTTATGTGAGAGTAGACACCTCTTGCGGTTCAAACTAATAAGGCTGGGCAACAAACTTAAGCTCCTCTAACATTTTTCATTTAAAAATTCTTGTTTTAGACTTCTAATTTGTGGCCGGAGATTTGTTTTGCTCTATCCTCTGCGCTTCTGGTCAGGTCCCCCAGAATTTTATTCATATTTCATATTTCATGATTTCATATATTCATGTACTCCTACATTTACATTTACATTTACATTTATGCATTTGGCAGACGCTTTTATCCAAAGCGACTTACATTGCATTATACTATACATTTGTATCGGAGTATGTGCAATCCCTGGGATCGAACCCATGACCTTGGCATTGCTAGTGCCNAGTTCCAGAAGAAGAGTGACCTCTGACTTGACGCATGATGTAGGATGTAGGAGTAGCGTAAACTTATGTGAGAGTAGACACCTCTTGCGGTTCAAACTAATAAGGCTGGGCAACAAACTTAAGCTCCTCTAACATTTTTCATTTAAAAATTCTTGTTTTAGACTTCTAATTTGTGGCCGGAGATTTGTTTTGCTCTATCCTCTGCGCTTCTGGTCAGGTCCCCCGGAATTTTATTCATATTTCATATTTCATGATTTCATATATTCATGTACTCCTAATCCATATATAATCCTCATCATATTTTCAAGTATTTACTTTTTATTGTACTCCTTTATGGTTATTATTATTTTATATTTAAGAGTATGTATGCTTGTTATATTCAATTATTCTTAAAGTGGTCCAATGTGACAGGTCACGTTGACATGTTTGTGGTTAGATATTGGACGTTTGCCAAGTACTGCAGAAGTGATGTTTTCGGAATTAGTTGCTCATTTGATCATGTACTTTTTATATCAAAATATGTCCATTATTAATTCTGCTGACATGTGATAATGTAAGATCTGCAAAATTCCCTTAAGGGTGTCAAAACAACCCCTATATATATTTTTGACACTTGTCCAGTCTATGACATAATGGGTAAATCCATTTGACCTTTTCTGATAAGAACAAAACATAAGTTTGAGTGGGATGTAAATTTCCCTATGCTTATGGTATAAAATGGACTGAGTCGTTGATATTTTAGCTTTTTCCTTTGCTTTGCTTCCCTTTGCCTTTCTGCTTCTCCTCTTCTATCTCTCATTTCATTCTGCAAGTGTCTTAATTTTGTTCCTTATTTCTGTATATTCTGATCTTCATCTATTAGACACAATACTCTGGATTTTAAAATACTCTAAATTTTATTATTAACTATTAATTACTTAATGAATTTGTTGGTCTCTATAATTTTTAATGAATAAATTTGTTATTCCATATTCAAATTTAATCTCTGACATAATCATTGCTGGACTGCCTGGATCTCATTTTCTCAAGTTTTTGCATCAACTTCATTTCAGAAGGCCTTTATTAACCCCCTTGAGCCGTATGGATTATTTGGTAACACTTTATTTTAAGGTGACTTATTACACGTTACTACATGTACTTAGTTATGCATAATTACAGGTAACTAACCCTAAACCTAACCCTAACTGTAACTCTATAGTAAGTACATGTAGTTAATTAATATTACTCAGTACTTATTTGAGTAAGTACAATGTAACTACGTCACCTTAAAATAAAGTGTAACCGATTATTTTTATGAGTCCTCAATTTTGGATTTCAAAATCATGGTTGCTATTCACTCCCATTATAAAGCTTGGAAGAGCCAGAATATTATTTTAATATACTGTAACTCTGATTGCGTTCATCTGAGAGAAGATGGTCATGTACAGCTAGGATGGCTTGAGGGTGAGTAAATTATGAGATAATTTTAAATTTTGGGTGAACTAACTCTTTAATCTTACCCAATATCTAAACTTAATTAGGAGTTTATTGAGGCAAAAGTCATATGATTAATGGTGAGAATTGGACTCTAAACTAAAGTGTGACCCCGATAACAGATAATCTCTCTGTCTGTAGATGTGGTGTAATTTCTACTCTTGCAGCCAGTGCCACGGCCACTTTCTCATGTGGTGGGATGGAGGGACGTTACATGGTTGTTCATATTCCTGGAGTTGAGGAGTTTCTTACTCTTTGTGAAGTTGGAGTTTACGGGTATTTGGCAGGTAATTCAATATTTAATGTAGTACTTTTTATTACGCACCTCTCTGAAATGCTTGATTCCGAGGTCTGAGTTGCGTCATTCCAAGGTGTTTGTTCATGTCTCTTTCTCATTCGAACAGAGCTGCCGCCATCTTGCCTCTCAATTTCCGACTGTATTTTAAATTAAATCGGAGGACTTTCAGTAGGCCTATGTTAATATTGCTATAGTTTTTGTCTTGTTGCCAGAACACTTTTTTTGTACGTTAATGGTAATAAATGTTTAAGATTTTTTAAATGGTTTCCTTTTAAATATACATTTTACATCCCCATCATTATTATGTGGTGAAAAGCTGTGTAATAAGTGGTAGATGTCCGTCTTTGAACTTGTTTGTTCGTCTTGGCTCAAAGCTGCTTGCTAGCAACTTTTTTTCCTAGAGTAAGCTTTGTTCAATGAGCTAAAAAAATATTTCAATTTGGACTGTTGATTTAATGTGTAAATTAGATTAATTAATCACAGTGAAAAATAATGTTAAAATGAACACATTTAACGCACTTGCCCCGCCCCCAGACCTAAGTAGATCATGTGACATTTCATACAGTCGATTGATGGCAAACATGGTGCACGGAAACAACTCACTACGCGATGGAGCCTATAGAATACAGTTAGAATGTCCCTAAAATTAAATTTCCTGTTTGAGATTCTGTGTTTTTTTTAAAGTACTGATAGTGTAATGAGGTAGGCACCTCTAATTATTGTTAAAATAGTTGAGAAGGACAACATTGGGCACAACGTCATTGTGTTTGGTGCAGAAATTATGCACTTCACATCAGGTTGTTTTTCACTAATATTCTTCCTCTCCACTTCTATGCACCCTTGGTGAATATGATCAAAGATGACTGTAAAAATAAATCTGCATTGTTTATCCTTTTTGATCTTTATTTCATAAAATTAGCAAAAATCTAACCTTTCATTGAAGGAAAAGAATTGGAAGTTGGGGAAATATCACATTATGAAGGATCTGTAGAGATTCTGCATGAAGGAATGATCTCTGATCTCTTGTCAGGTGTTCACCAAACTCCTCAGGCATTTTAGGTGAAGACTGTTATCTTGGCAAAAGGAGATTGCAAAAAAGTACCAATAATTGTGGCCAATGTGTTTTGGAGAAAAACATTTCATAATGTAATTTCCCCCCTACTTTCAATTCTTTTTCTTCAATGATAGATTTTTGCTAATTTTATCAATTAAAGATCAAAAGGATGAACAATGCAGATTTATATTTACGTTTTGTCACGTATGTTTTGGTTTTGTGTTCATGTTTATGATTTCATGTCTTTTATTTTGTAGTTTGATTTATGTTGCTTGTTTGTGTCATGCTTCCCTTGCTCCTCATGTTCTTCCTTAGTCTATGTGTCATGTTCTCATTGGTTATGGTCATGTGTTTCTGAGTTCTGTTCTGTCATTGGTTCTCTTGTTCCTTGTGTCACTTCCCCATTGGTTCCCATAGTCATGTGTTCTCTTGGTTCTTGTATTTAAAACCATTGTCTTCCACATGCTACTTTTGTCGTGTATTGTTAATGTAACCCTGCTGTCGATGAGTCATATGGTCAAGTCTGTTCAGGGTCAAGTCTGTTCAGGGTCAAGTGGTTGATTTGTTTGTTTGTTCACTTTGCCATAATAAACTGCACTTGGGTTCATCAAGCTCACCTTCAGAGGACTGATCGTTACTGAATACACGACCTACTGCTATGGACCCAGCAGTTGCCCTTCTTTGTCTGTGCCGGGGAATCGTCCCCTGGAAGAATATGTAGAATATTTTTGTGAACTCTCTCTCACCTGGTTGACTTCGATGATATTGCGCTAAAGGACATTTTTTGTCATGGACTTAATGAACCCATTCGATCATGGATGCCAGGGGTGAAAATCCATTTCTCCCTGGCTCAGTACATTGACCATGCCCTTCTGTTGGGTGGATCCTCATTTACTGTAGGAGTAGCGGATAAGGAGCCTCGCAACCCTACAGCATCCATCACACCAGAGAGTCTCCACATCCCGTCCATCATGTCAGGAGTTGTTCACGTCGCCACGCCAAGTCCAGTTCACTCCAAGCCAGCCAGGTCAGCTTCTTTTCACGTCATGCCTACCAAGTCAAAAACTGCTCACGTCGTACCTGCCCTACCAGAGACTGTTCACGTTATGCCAGCCAGATCAGTGCCTGTTCACGTGATGCCTTCCAAGCCACAGACTGTTCACACCGTGTCTGCCAAGCCAAGGCCTGTTCCTGTCATGCCTCCCAGATCAGGGCCTGTTCACCCCATGCTTGCCACACCTGCCACGCCAGGACCTGTTCACGCCATGCTTGCCCCGCCTGCCACGCCAGGGCCTGCTCCCGCCATGCCTGCCAAGCCAGGGCCTGCTCCCGCCAGGGCCTGCTACCGTCATGCCTGCCACGCCAGGGCCTGCTCCCGCCATGCCTACCAGGCCAGGACCTGTTTACAACATGGCCTCCACATCAGAGACTCATCCCAATATGGCTGCCATACCAGAGTCTCCAGAGGATGCAGCGCTGACTATTATGGCCACAGCAAAGCCCCCTCACTTCACGTCTGCCCAAGTTTCACCTAAAGATTTTTTTTTTGGGGGGGGGGGCTATAGGTGCCAAGCTCCTGCGGCTGCGGAGCTTGGTCCACCACTGTACCACGGCCCAGGTCCTCCAGTACACCGGGACACTATGCTCCACGGTCCTAGTCTGCCCACGCTCCATGGGCCAGGTCCACTCATGCTCCTCGGTCCAGGTCAGCCTACGCTCCACGGCCAGGTCCACCCACACTCCTCAGTCCAGGTCAGCCTATGCTCCACGGCCCAGGTCTGCCCACGCTCCTCGGTGCACATCCGCCCACGCTCCATGGCCCAGGTCTGCCTACGCTCCACGGCCCAGGTCCGCCCACGCTCCACGGCCCTGGTCCACCTCTTGTGCTTGACCCAGGCCCGCCATTGCCATGTCCTGTCCCCCTGCACGGGCCTGGCCCACCATACCTCCCCCAAGACTGCCTCTGCTCCACCACCCTCCTGGACTGTCTTTTTTTTTTTTTTTTNTTTGGGCGTCGGGAGCCACCCTTAGAGGGGGGGATCTGTCACATATGTTTTGGTTTTGTGTTCGTTTATGATTTCATGTCTTTTATTTTGTAGTTTGATTCATGTTGCTTGTTTGTGTCATGCTTCCCTTGCTCCTCATGTTCTTCCTTAGTCTATGTGTCATGTTCTCATTGGTTATGGTCATGTGTTTCTGAGTTCTGTTCTGTCATTGGTTCTCTTGTTCCTTGTGTCACTTCCCCATTGGTTGCCATAGTCATGTGTTCTCTTAGTTCTTGTATTTAAAGCCATTGTCTTCCCCATGTTACTTTTGTCGTGTATTGTTAATGTAACCCTGCTGTCAGTGAGTCATATGGTCAAGTCTGTTCATGTTCAAGTCTGCTCAACATCAAGTCTGCTCATCGTCAAGTCTGTTCATGTGAAGTGGTTGATTTGTTTGTTTGTTCACTTTGTCATAATAAACTGCACTTGGGTTCATCAAGCTTGCCTTCAGAGGACTGATCGTTACACATTTATATTTATATTTATCTTTGATATATCTAAAATCCCAATTTTGAGAGGATAAAACAATTGAGTCAACATCTCACAATTCTGCCTTTTTTTATTTTTGTTCCATGGCAGAAATAAGCTGCATAGAAATCTTATCTTATTCATACACACGCTTGTTCAAATTGTGCATATAGATGGGTCACTAAAGGTTTTTATTAATTTGTCAGGAAATCGGGCAGTAGGAGGAGCTGCTTCACAGTCGTCCACATCTTCTGGGAGCTGGTCTGCAGAAATGGCCATTGACAGTAATCGAGGTCTCCAGCAGTTGAATACATCATGTTCATCAACTCTTAATGAGACTAACCCATGGTGGAGGCTGGATCTGCGTGATGTGTACAGAGTTAGTAAAGTGGTCGTCACTAACAGAAATGATTGCTGTGCAGAACAAATAAACGGCGCTGAGATTCGCATTGGAAACTCTTTGGAGAACAACGGCAGCAACAATCCCATGTGAGACTCTTGAGGTTGAAAGAATGTGAGACATTTAGCACAAATGGAAGAATTAATGTGAATTTGAAGATATGACAGTATCTTTATATCCTTCATCAGTTTCTCTCTCTGTCTGTAGATGTGCTGTTATTCCTGCTATTCCGGCAGGAGAGTCCTTCAACTACTCATGTAATGGGATGGAGGGACGTTATGTGAATGTTTATATTCCTGGTGATCAAAAGGTTCTTTCTCTTTGTGAGGTTGAAGTCTACGGGTATTTGGCAGGTAATTCATGCCATAGTTAAATCTTGCTTTAAAAGGATAGTTCACCAAAACTGAAAATTATACTTTATTCATGCTCATGTCCTTCCAAACCAGTATGACGGTATTCATGCTTTAATAATCTCTTACATACAGATTATTCTGACAGATGTATTCCTGTGAAGAAGGGTGGAGTTTGTTAATGCTAACCTCAGGAATTTGGAAAAATCAGTTTAGGAAGCAAAAAATGCATTCATTGCATTCATTTTTAACACGTTAAACAGTCCACATCAATCGCATAAATGAACATGTTCAATTTCCCAGCAATAATGGAAACAATGTTATTGAAGATGGAGATAGTTTATTGAAAGAAAAGGTAAAACTATTAATCCCTTGAGGGGAAAATTCCATGTCAGACTTGAAATACAGGTCCTCAAAA
>RJVU01053588.1:638686-652216 GCA_003731715.1 Anabarilius grahami | reverse complement strand
CATAATCTCTGTAATTCTACAGCTGTGATCCTTGGAGAGTCTTTGTCCACTCAAACTTTCCTCCTCACCGCACATTAGGACGATTTAGACACACGTCCTCTTTCAGGCAGATTTATTGATTGGAACTTCTTAATTATTGCCCTGATGGTGGAAATTGGGATGTTCAATGCTTTAGCTATTTTCTTACAGCCACTTAATATTTTGTGAAGCTCAAAAATCTTTTGCTGCACATCAGAACTATATTCTTTGGTTTTACTCATTGTGATGAATGATTAAGGGAATTTGGCCTTTGTGTTTCATCATGTTTATTCTCATGTTATTCATGTTAAGTCATGGCTGGACAATTTCATGTTCATGGTCACCTGGTGTGCTAAAAAAATGCAAACATGAATGGGAATACACTTCAGAAATATTTTACTCATAAAAAAATTCTATGGGTGCCAATAATTGAGGCACCCATAGAATGATCTATTGATCTATTTCATAATGTGATTTCCCCCCCCCCCAGGGCACTGCACATACACACGACCCACAAGTGTAACTTAACTTGATGTGACAGTTTTCTGTATAGTTACTGTCCATATTTCATTTTTATTTTAAAATCTATATGTTGTAATTTGTATAGTGAATGTATTGTTATCTATATTAAATTATCTACCAATTCATGTTGTGCCTTTTGGAGCTGTAATGAGGTGAACAGGATCAGAATAGCATGTATTTGAAATAAGCAGTTATTAGTTGTATGGAGGACTGCTACAGAAATGTTCAGTTCAGGTGAGGAAATATATAGAGGGTGTTTAGGTATTGCCTTCATTTGGTCTTTCTCTGTCTTTTATGATTTTACTCTCAACTCAAGAATTATTGCACCCTTGTAGGTAATGTGAATGTGTATATGAGTCATTCTACATTTCATGTGCACTGATGATAATTATATTCTAGTAACAATTTCTTCCCAAAAATCAGTTTATCCAGTAAAGGAAAGCAATATTTTAATTTTACACTTCGTGTTTGTTTGCTTAAAGGGGCTCTATGTAAGATTTTTACTTAAATAAAGCATAAAAATACCCTAATATGTTTGCAGATATTTAGGAAACATGCTAAGTTCACCTACTTGTTTCTCAGAAAGACAAAGCTACAGCCAGATATTCTACTTTGAAAATGTTCGTTCCATGTCGGAATGTCTTTGTTTTGGTCTGTGCGAAACCTCGCGCTGCAGTTTATCCAATAGTATTTCGACATCACAGGTTACCAGTTGGCGGAAAACACAGCATATTGTAGCCATGGAAACCAACAAACAAACTGGGTCAGAGAATCAGGCAATAAGGTCAGCTGCGCGTTCCCGCTCTCTTCTCTGTCACGGTGAAGTGACAGACTCCCACGCGGGCGCCTCCTCTCTCTCTCGTCTCATTCGCTCCGGTTAAGTAGTGCTTGTATTGCGCATAATTTTAGTCATTCCCGCAGGTCTCGCGCTCACACCGAAAGTGCGCGCACCACTGATCTATACAAGTGAAGCGAACAAGCCACACTCAGTCTCAGACAGAAGTCAAACAGAGTCAAGTACCAAAATAAGCACCTTCTTGTGCTTAAACTGTCAAATACATACAAAAGTATGTCAAAACCAGCGGCACAGGCAATCTTGGTGAGTACACAGATAAACACAGTCAGTTTTGAATCGTTAAATAGCTAAGAAAGTGAACCCATGTCGTGTGTAACAGTATTGGGTCCGTTGAACACCGTTCATAAACTCTTAAAGGGACAGCAGTCCAATATTCCTGCTGCTGTCTGTCATGTTAATCAGAACAAAAGACAAAGAAAATCACTTTCTGCTCTTGACTGAATACGTTTCATAACTTTAATGGTAAGAATTATTTGCAATAAAGACTAAAGAAATTTTATTCTTTTTATTATGTGTCTTGTCTTGTCGCTGTCACTCTGTTGCACTGTGGAGCTTCTGTCACTAAAACAAATTCCTAGTATGTGTAAACAACATACCTGGCAATAAAGCTCTTTCTGATTCTGATTCTGATTTCTGAAATTAAGGTAACCGATGTAAAATAACATTGAATGTTCTTACCTGAATAAAAACCCAGTTAACCCGAAAAACTTAGTTTCATAGCTCTCTTTATTCTACTGTATTTATTTGAGCTGTTTATATTTTATTACTTACTTTTACTTTTTTTTTTTTTATGAAAATAAAACTCTGCATTGAAGAAAAGTAGATTTTTTTTTGTAGATGTTGTCAATAATAGTTCTTAGAAAGAAAATCGGAATCGGCAAAAATTGGTATCGGCCGATCACACTAAAAAAAAATCGGAAATCGGAATCGGCCAAAAAAATTACAACCGGTGCATCTCTACTAAAAAGCCTTTGAATCCATCTAAATATATCTATGAACAACAGCATATCAAAACAGATAAATCAACTCATAGCTTACAGTGTTTAAGTCTCCTCAGCTTTCATTGTCAATTGCACTCCCTATTGTTGCTGGCAACCATATGCTGTAAAAGCTGGCAACCCGCGACTTTGAACGAGGGGGCGGGCCAAACAATATTTTTGACTGCAGTACCTATTTTGAACACTGGGTGTCATTCCTATATAGAGTCCCTTTAAGTACAATTTTTGCAGTTTCTGTTTTTTAAGTGAGTTGGTGTTGTTCAAAATTATGAATATAAAAAATCAACTTTGATCTATGAAATTTAGGTAACACTTTATAATAACTGCACGCTATGAAGCATTAGTTAAGCATTAGTAAATAGTCAATTCATCACTTATAAAGCATTAATAGACATTAGTAAGCAGTTTATAAATACAGCTATAAATGCTTAATTCTTGATTTATAAGCATATCTATAATGTGTTTAATAATTGTATTTTCATACTTAATTTAGAAATGATAAATTGATCATTAATAAAGTATAACATTATTTACAAACCAGTTATTTAGGAGTTGTCAGTGGTTCATAAGATCATTTAGAAAGTGTAAGTAAATGATTAATAAACTATTTAAACATTAATTTATACATATTATTTATACATATAATAATAGTTACTTAGTGTGTTAATAAATGCTTTATTAACACATATTCCTACTGCAATTCATGAATAATTCAGGTCATTATAAAACATTTAGAAGTGGTCAGTTAACTATGTTTGTGAGCTCATCTAAAGTGAGGGCTATTTATGCTTTGTAAAGCTTTTATAAATGAGATTTAAAGGTTCAGTGATCTGCATTGCTGTTCTCTAATGTTTTAAAGTTAGTACTGAGGTAGTTTTGACACTAGGAATATGTTACTTAGTGTTTTAATAAATGCTTTATTAATTAATTATATATGTCTAAATAATAAGATGCATGAATGTACATTAGTAAGCCATTTATAAATACAGCTATAAATGCTTTGTTCTTGATTTATAAGCATATCTATAATGAGTTTAATAATTGTATTTTCATACTTTATTAATGATCAATTTATCATTTCTAAATTATGTATTACATTATTCACAAACCAGTTATTTAGGAGTTGTCAGTGGTTCATAAGATGATTTAGACCCTAACCCTAACCCTAATGCACTCAAGTTCGCCGATTGCAACGCACTCAAATCCGCCTGTGTCTACAGACAAGATGGCCACGTCGCCTGTGTCAACGGACAAGATGGCCGCGCCGCCTGTGTCTACGGACAAGATGGCTGCTCCAGTCCCCGCCAAGCCCGCTCCAGTCTCTGCATCTCAGCTCCTTGCCTTGCTGGCGCCACCTCAGCTCCTTGCCTTGCCGGCACCACCCGAGCTCCTTGCCCTTCCAGCGCCACCCGAGCGCCTTGCCCTGCCGGTGTCGCTCAAGCACCTTGCCCTGCCGGCGCTACCCGAGCCCCTTGCCCACGAACTCGCCACGACCCCCGTTGGATGCCCAAATAACTTTTTTTGGGGGGGGCATATACCTGAGGGTGGGGAGTTTGTGGGTAGGGACCCTGCACTTGCCACGAACCCCGTTGAATGCCCAAATAACTTTTTTTGGGGGGGGCATATACCTAAGGGTGGGGAGCTTGCTCAACCATGGCCATTAATGGCCTCTGAACTGTTATGGCCACCTTTGGACTGCAACTTATTATGGCCATTAATGGACTCTGACCCGCTGGGGTCATCTACGGACTCTGTCCTGCTGTGGCTGCCCGAGCCACCTGACCTGCCGTGGCTGCCCAAGCTACCTGACCTGCCGTGGTTGCCCGAGCCACCTGACCTGCCGTGGCTGCCCGAGCCACCTGACCCGCCATGGCTGGTCAACACACCGGACCTGCCATGGCTATCTGTGGCCTCTGACCCGCCGTTGCTGCCAGACACTCCTGACCCACCGTGGCTGGTCGACACTCTTGACCTGCCGTAGCTGCCCATGGCACCTGACCCACCGGGGCTGCCCGTGTTACTGGATCTGCATTGGAGACCCCGTTCCCGTCTGCCTACAGGTGCACCCACTCCAATGCACCCACCCCCCCTTCCCTATCTGTGACATTTACGTTGCGAGGATGCGCCTTCCAGAAGGGGGGCGTTATCTCACGATTCCAGTCACTCCCGGACTACACTTCCCATAATCCTCCCTGCCTATCACCTGCACTCACTCTACCAGTCAACTAACACTAATCATCACACCCAGCTGGCACGCATTACATGGACTATATAAGACTCACTCACACACCACCTCATTGCGAAGTCTTGATTACCCTGTGTGTCAATTCCGAGCGTTATCCGGAGTTTATCCTGTTTTCCTGTCTGTTCCTGTTCCCGCCTTTGACCCTTGCCTTGTTATCCTGTTCCATGACTGATATCTGGCTGCCTTTGATCATTGCCTGTATTCTGACCACGATTCCGCCTGTTCCTTGTGATTCCTGTTTGCTCCTGTCTGACCCTTCCTGTACGACCACTCTAACTTCAATAAAGCTTGCAGATGGATCTTACCATGAGTCCCGCATCGTTACATAATGACTGAAAGGTTCTTTGGAAAACCAAACTGGTTATTCTATGGCATTGCTGTGAAAACCCATATTTAACATACTTTAAATAACCCACTGGTGGGTTTGTGCATATTTGACCCATCAGTGGGTTGCAAAAAACCCAAATTGGGATACTTTCAGTCAATCAGTTTTCATTGCAGCAATAGAAATTACACAATCACCTTTAAGCAATGGGCGTGTCAGTGACGGTGTTCCAGACAGCTTATTTGAAGCTTATTTGTTTGTGTTTTTGCAGCTGACTTGGTAGGTCTGTGTACGAATAGAGGTGTTTGTACACAGCAGTAAACACCCTGAAAATCTGTGATGAACACAATGATAATGATCATCACCTGTCATGACTTTTCTTGCTTTTCTTGGACTCTTTTAAAAAGGCTTTTTGTGATTAACTAAAATTTGTAACTCAAACCTCTATATTCTCTGTGTTAATGAATGAAAACCCATTAGAGAGAGAGATGAGATGATGAAGATGGAAGGGAGGAGAGACATAGTTTATCATGTGGTGTGCATTTAAATGGGTTGTCTTCNACAAAATGTTGTGCTTTTTGTAAAATAAAGAAAACTAACATGATGCGTGATCTCTCGTCTCCCTCTGAACGAACTCCAATCTGATAGTTCTCAGAAAATGAACTGTAACTTAGTGAATTCTAAAAAAACAAACATTCTGTGTTTATGTAATCTGTATGAAAAGAGAGCTATGTCAGAAGTCCGTGATTCAGCTCATTATCTGCTAATGCGGCCACGCCCACGGAGCGAGCGCTACTCAGACACAAATTCAGTCAATACATGCAGACATAGTTTCAATCGTGTATTTATTATCTTGAAAAGTGTTTATCTGGGTGTTAAAACCATGGTTAGCGACCTCTGGAAGACATGTAGTTAGTTCCTGTTTACTTTTCTTCTATAGATGAATTTTAGATGAGTTTTTGTTTCTTTAGCGCCCTCCGGCTGCAGTATGAATTGAAAACACCATTCATGGAATAGCCTCTTCTTCTTTAGATGAATTTGTGGACAAAAAATGCACAGAGAGCGCCCTCCGACTGCAAGTATGAATTGAAAACACCAGAGCTCATAGTAATGACATTGAATATTAAATAAATATAACTCCATATAAATTGTCATAAACATATGAGAATCCAATATTTCTCCAAATGTGCATGCTTTTAAACTAAAAGCCTATATTCAGACTCTATGCATCACAGAAATACATCATATTTTAAAGTATAATATAAAACCATTACTTTATATTGTAATAATATTTTTCTGTATGTTTCATATACCATGATGAGCTTGAGACATCACAGAAGGTTTTTTTCACAGCCTACCTGACTGAAATGCCTCATTAATATGCAAGTCATTTCAGCTCATTATTATTCAATTCTTTTGTCTTCTCAGGTGAGAATGAGCCATTATTCATCATTATTCACGATGATTCACGCCTCCATGCATACGGTGTTCCTTGGCAAAAAGTGTCTTACAAAAACTAAATCAATATATTGTTATAAATGAAAGAGTAGTCAGCATAATTTTTACATAATTCTGAAGCAAAAACTCTAGTCTACAACCTCCAATACCATAAAATGTTGTAAACACAGATTTACTATCCTTTTTTTGGCCTTATTTCAGTGACTTAAGTTTTTAGTTTTTTCAATAACCACGCATAAATGTTATTCCTTCAAAAACACAAACATGTACATACATGTTCCTCTCATATTATTGTAGCCTAGTTTGTGCTGAATAAAGTGTAATGACACTTGTGTCATTAATATGTTTATGAACAACTGAAAAAAGCACAAATGTCAGGGCATGTCAAAACTTCTCCAGGCCCCAAATCAGCCCTTTAGACTCCAGAGGGTTAAAAAGGCTTTTTGTGATTAACTAAAATTTGTAACTCAAACCTCTATATTCTCTGTGTTAATGAATGAAAACCCATTAGAGAGAGAGATGAGATGAGATGATGAAGATGGAAGGGAGGAGAGACATAGTTGATCATGTGGTGTGCATTTAAATGGGTTGTCTTCCATAAAAGTATAAAACTCACACTCTCCATCCCTAAAAGAAATACGGACACCACACCACTCAACCATGAAGAAGCTCTTCAAGTGCCTGTGGAACTTACTGGGTAAAGTACAACATGTATCTGCTATTTTACTAGATTCACACTAATATTAACTGAGCTTTCTGCAATGTTTTTCTTTATTCAGAAATGTTGCTGTGTTTGTAGTTTAGTTTACACTCTCATCTATCTACTGTGGATTTATAGCATATTAAGGAAAGTATGGAAATTTCTTGCCTGACAAACCTAAATAATTTAGATCAGTTGCTGTTTCATACATTAACTCTTGTATAATGAAGGCATTTTTGAACCCCATGTTTCTCAGCGTTTATATTATAGTGTTAAGAAATCTGGGATCGGTAAGATTTTTCATGTTTTTGAAAGTCTCTTCTGCTCACCAAGGCTGCATTAATTTGATCAAAAATACAGTAAAAACAGTGAAATATTATTATAATTTAAATAGCTGTTTTCAATGTGAATATNAATATTATTACAATTTAAAAATAACAGTTTTCTATGTGAATATATATATAGTAAACTGTAATTTATTTCTGTGATCAAAGCTGAATTTTGAGCTGAATCTTCACATGATCCTTCAGGAATCATTCTAATATGCTGATTTGTTGCTCAAGAAACATTTATGATTATTATCAATGTTGAAAATGGTTGTGCTGCTTCATATTTTTGTGGAAACCGCCATACATTTTTATTTTTAATTTTTTTCAGGATTGTTTGAACGGACAACATTTATTTGAAATATTTTAATTTATTTTTTTACTGATACAGTTTTGAAGGGTTGCTTGTCACTTGACCTCTAGGATAGTATTTCTCCGTTTATTTTATAGATCTGCTTTACTAATCAAATCTTATGTTGAATAGATGCTCATTTGTGCATGCAAATCGTTTGACAGTCTGCTTCATGTCTGTGTTTGTCAGGTAGTGATTCCACAGAAACTTGTTGTTGTCTGACTGTAAATTCAAATCTGTTTGTTGCAGATTATTATTATTATTCTCAGTAGTTTTCTCAAACATGCTCATTACACAGATCAATGTTTTATGTTTCCATTATCATCCAGAAGATATTTTGCTGGTGACAATATCAAAGTAAATTAAAACAGAAATACAAATCTAAATGTTATTCAACAAAACCTGGTTCTCTCCACAGGGTTTTTATTGATGGAGGAAATGACAAATGGACAAGAAGGTAAGAATCATTTATTTTATTTAAACATTTGTTCTGTTTTTTTCTTTTCTGCTTGACAAAGTTTTTGGCTTTGTCCTTGAAACATTTTCCAGAGAATGCAGCACTTTGGGGCAAAACTACTCAGTCATCAACTTTTGGAGGCTCTTTCGCTGAATTTGCTCTTGATGGTTTGCTTGGCAGCTGGACCCACACAAACTCAGAGACCAACCCGTGGTGGAGAGTGGATCTGATGAAGATATACAGAGTGAACAGAGTGACCATCACTAACAGACCGAACCTTGGCTCGAGGATAAATGGGGCAGTGATTCGCGTCGGGAACTTCCTTGACATTTACAGCAACCCTATGTGAGGCTTTCTTTGACTGTTTTGATGAATGTGACTGAAGATGAACAGAAACTGATAATACATGATCTCTCTGTCTGTAGATGTGGTGTAATTTCTAGTCTTGCATCCGGTGCCACGGGCACTTACCAGTGCGGTGGGATGGAGGGAGGTTATGTGGTTGTTCATATTCCGGGAGGTCAGAGGATGCTTAGTATTTGTGAAGCTGGAGTTTACGGGTATCTGGCAGGTAATTCTTTGTTGTCAAACACTTTTTAATATTGAATGCAATAAATAATTTTTACTACACGGTACTTTGAAATGCTTGAACCTGACTGGACAGTCGTGACGTGAGCAAGAAGAGTATAGCTTCAGCCTGGAGATCTCCAAAACAGGGTGGGAGCTCCAAAATAGGCTGTGGTTTCTTCCCATTGACAGACAGGCACATAGCATCAATGCTTGAAGCTTTGCACATGGAGACCCCGTCCCTTTTTGGAGGTTATACCCACTTTTGGAGATCTCCGGTCTGCAGCTATACCTACTTGAGCAGCGCTGTATAATGGTCGCTTATTCTGCGATTCTTTCATGTCTTTATTTCATTCAAAACGCAGTTGCTGCCATCTTGTATCTCAGTTGTTGAATGCATTTAGCTCAGCTGAAAAGGAAAGGCTTTTCTTTTCTGTTAAGTTTTCATCTTCGCTCACTCAGAAAGACAGAGAGTGGGCAAGAGTTGCCGAAAATGTATCTGTGTTACAACCATAAGGCGTTGTGTCACGTAAAGATGTGTCCGACAGGTTTTTATTAATTTGTCAGGAAATCGGGCAGTAGGAGCCGCTGCTTCACAGTCGTCAACATCTGGGGGCTGGTCTGCAGAAAAGGCCATTGACAGTAATCGAGGTCTCCAGCAGTTGAATACGGGATGCTCCTCAACCCTTAATCAGACTAACCCATGGTGGAGGCTGGATCTGCGTGATGTGTACAGAGTTGGTAAAGTGATCATTACTAACAGAAAAGACTGCTGTGCAGAACAAATTAACGGAGCAGAGATTTGCATTGGAAACTCTTTGGAGAACAACGGCAACAACAATCCCATGTGAGACTCTTGAGGTTGAAAGAACATGAGAGCTTGAGTACAAATGTGAGTATATGACAGTATCTTTATCTCCTTCATCAGTTTCTCTCTCTCTGTAGATGTGCTGTTATTCCTGCTATTCCAGCAGGAGAGTCCTTCAACTACTCATGTAATGAGATGGAGGGACGTTATGTGAATCTGATCATTCCTGGAGACATGAAGACACTCTCTTTGTGTGAGGTGAAGGTGTATGGGGAAGGTATAGTAGTGATATTGGTTTATAATATCAGATAATAATAATAATAATAATAATAATTCTATGTATTTACATGCATGACTGTGTTTTTTCAGTTCCTTGTTTAAAAAGATCATTTGTAAAAATGCAGTTTAACTCCAGGAATGATTTGACTGACCCTTCAATGATAGAAAATGTTCAGAAACAGGTGAGAGAAAGAAACAAATTAAGCCTTTATGATCACTGTGAGGTGCAGATATACTGTAAATGGGCTCAATTGTTCTCAAGTCATTTAATANATATATATATTTACACTCCACAGCAGAGTGAGACCCACTGTATGTCTTTTCCATGTACTGAACTCTTGTTATTCAACTATGCCGAGGTAAATTCAATTTTTGAATCTAGGGCACCTTTAACCTCAGTGTAAGTGTTTGGAATGTGCTGGAGGAGACTTTACAGAGTGCTCACCTCTTGCATTGTTGCACCTCTTGTTGGAAATAAATGTTGTGATGTTGTTTCCATCAAGAGGTGCATCAATTTGTGTTCAAGATCTTGTATTGACAATGCAAAAGACTTACACTGAGGTTAAGGTCTGGACTCAGCGGTGCCAATTCATGTGTGAAAATGATTCTTCCTGCTCTCTGAATCATTCTTTCACAATTTTAACCCTGGTGAATCTTGACATTGTCATCCTGGAATATGGCCATAATGTGTTTTCCTACATGGTTGTTTAAGAAATGAAAAGCTACACACTCCATCTGTTAGGGTTTGTTAGTCGGTGTGATCATTTATAGTACACCTTTTAACCCTAGGATTATTCAGGTAGGGTAAGGAAAGTCAAATCTTGTCTAAACCATAAGATACTCACCTGCCGGCAGGTTGAAGTCCTTCAGGAATGACATAGAAGACTACCTTGTGGTTGTTCTTTATCAAGGCTCAGTCTGCAGAGATGTTCACAAGTTTATTTTTATCTGGAGTCCGAGTCAAGTCTCAAGTCTTCATCACTGGAGTCTAATTCAAGTCTGGAGTCTTTTAAAAAAAATAAAAAATTCTCATACTCAAATCCTATTTTTTATTCTAGTTGTATTATATAGACAAAATAATATGATCTTTCCATCATCGGTTTTGTTTGAAATTAAGGTCCTATGATGTAAGGGATAATGTACATCCAGCTTGTTACTTTATAATCCATTACAATGTACAAAACAATCATCCTGGCAGAGAAGGGTCTGGCCGCAAACATGCAATCTCAGACATGCATGCGCACTCAGATACATGTTGTCTCAGCCGCACTAGCGCAGTCCGACACATGCGTTCTGTATTTATGCAATTCGTACAAGATTTTGGTTTTGATTTCATTACAAGATTTTTGTTTGGTTTTCATAAAAAATTATCAATACATTTGTTTCAACTGGTTTTGTAGAGGTTTAGAATGTTTGAGCAGTGTTGATTATCAATCGGGCATTATCTAAAAATGAACTGAGGAACACATTCATGCCAACTCTAGAAACGAATTCTAGTGCAGCAGTCAGGTGCGGATTGGGCTGCAGTGTGCACGGGACAAATAATAAACCAACAAAGCCAGGATTCGATCGATGTCTGATCGCTGGATGCACAGTCCCCGAAGTCTTCCAGCGAAGTCATATCATCGGTGTATCACTACAAGTCTGTGCAAAGCTTAATTCATGTAGATTACCATCTGTATGCTGATGATTCCCAAATTTACTTCTCTATAAAACATGGGGAGCTATCTTCTCGAGTCTTTGTTTAACTGTTTGGCTAATGTGAAGTGTTGGTTGGCAAACAACTTTCTCCAACTGAATGAAGACAAGTCAGAGTCTGTTGTCTGAGGATGTGATATGGATTCTAATAACAACCTGTTATTGCTTCCTGGTGAAAAACTTTCCTTTATGAAAAATCTTTATTTTTGACTGAGCTTAAATTTGATCATCAAATCTTAGATCTATAGCCAAGTTGATGTCCAGCCTCTCTTTCAATGATTTGGAGAAGGTTGTTCGTGCCTTTGTGTCTTTCTTGTTTGTATTATTGTAGCTCTTTGTATCTGGGTGTGAGTCACGCCTCCCTCTCTCGTCTGCAGCTGGTTCAGAACTCTGCTGCTAGGCTTTTAACTGGTACCAAAAAAAGACAATAGTACTCCTGTATGGATTTCATTACACTGATTATCGATTTGATCCAGAATCCAGAATAAAGTGTTGTTGTATGTTTACAAATCTCCATGGCTTGGCACCAGAGTATATTTCTGATTTAATTAGTTTACATAAACCGTTGAGATCTCTTCGCTCCAATGATCAGTCTTGTCTGGCGGTTCCTCTAGGGTCATTTCAGGTGGTGTTAAAAATGTATTTATTTTCCTTAGCTTTTAATAATGTGTTGTAAACAGGGCCGGATTGGGACTCATTTTCAGCCCTGGAGTTTCATGCCTTAGACCGGCCCACTTTAGTTCACGACTGACTATATTAAAATAATGTAATTAAAACCTCAGAATATAAGACTGCAATAGGCACACTGTTCTCTACAGCCTTGTAATTCATTGTATTTTTGAAAAATATCATCATTTCCAATTCAGTGCAAAAACAGTAGCCTAAGTTTTGCTTCACAGTGAAAATGTATTAGAACAGTAAATAACAGGATAGTATCAGAATCTCTTTTCTTTAAGATTTAGTATTTATAAATATCCAAACATTGAAATGAAGAAAAAAATCTAATAGAAACAAATATATAAAACAAAATAAAAAATAAAGATTAAAATAAAATGTATTGCACTTTCTAATGACAGTATCATCTCTTTTTCAAGGAAACAGCTGCCTTACAACTTCAAATATTTTTCACAAATATGAGAACATTAGGGTAACTGTAACGAAGTGGGACTCAGGCAGAGATCCATATGCAAGCTTTTATTCAAGTAAGAGTGGTCGTACAGGCAGGGTCAAAACAGGAGCAGACAGGTACAGCAGAGGGCAGACAGAATCGTAATCCAGATACAGGCAGAGGTCAGGACTGGCAGATATCACTCACAGGTCGGTAAACAAAGCACAGGTCAGGGGTAGGCAGGAGAGGAATCGTAAACGGGTAACAGTCAAGATCAACAACAGAAAGGCAGACAAGATATAAACGCTCGGAATTGTACACTGGGGAAACAAGACTTCGCGGTGAGGTGGTGTGTGTGGCAGTCCTTTATAGTCCTGGTAATGAGCTGCAGCTGGGTGTGGTGATTAGTGTGGTGATTGGTAGAGTGAGTGCAGGTGAATGGCAGAGAGGACTATGGGGAATGTAGTCCGGGAAGTGACAGGAACATGACAGGGACAGACGGTGATCGTGACAAGTGGACTGAGTCTGGAGTAGAAACATCCAGAGCCACTGTGCACAGGCGTGTGCAGGAAATGGGCTACAGGTGGGCAAGTATTGAGTGCATAACTGAACATAATTACTTGAAGGTTGACTTTTTTTGTATTAAAAACACTTTTCTTTTATTGGTCGGATGAAATATGCTAATTTTTTGAGATGGGAATTTTGGGTTTTCATGAGCTGTATGCCAAAATCATCAGTATTAAAACAATAAAAGACCTGAAATATTTCAGTTGGTGTGCAATGAATCTAAAATATATGAAAGTTTAATTTTTA
>RJVU01053588.1:622134-638543 GCA_003731715.1 Anabarilius grahami | reverse complement strand
AATTTTAGCAGAGTCCTGGGTCATTCTCCCTTGAGACTTTTTTTTTTGTGTAGAAGCTTACTTATAACCCACACATGCAAAGTTGATTACTGCAAATAATTAATAAACATAATTCCTTGTTTGCATAGGACACACAGGTATAAAGTATTTTATATTATTTAAGCATCTGGAACCTTTTCAGTTAGTCAGAATTTTCTACTTCAAAGTGCCATGGAAGTCTAATAAGAAGCGTTTTCACAAAAAAAATAAATAAATTAAAGTCTCCCCACACAACATATTAGAGACATACACATTACATAAAATCCCAAATGACATAAAACATATACAGAATGTACCTTACAGCATCTTATGAAAGTGCATTCATGTTTCCAATTAAGACATACTTGACCTTGTTCACAAACCTGTGATACATTCTGAGGGAGACTACAAAGAATGATGGACCATAAATTGTCAATTTCAGCCTCGTTGCCATCGATAATGGCCCCAGGACATTTAAAACTTTTGGAGGTTAGCTTTTATTCACACAGCAAGTATCCATTTATGAGCTAAAAATAATAATTTGCTTGCCAGCTCAACCTGGGGAAGTAATAGTCTACTGTCCTCTTTACTCATTTCCAAAAATAAAAATCCATGGCTCTTTCACAATAGTACTTGCCAAGGGGCAGAACCAAAACATGTAGGACTGTGTACCCAAGTCCGATTCTGTCACGAATGGCACAGAGACAAGAGGTTTAGATCCAAATGCAGTTTTAATTGGGTAATCCATAGACGTAATCCAGACAGGCAAGGATCAAAAATCCACAGATCAGTCCACATAAAACAAACAGAGAACACAAACAGAAGCCAGTGACCATAAACGAAACCTCTAACAAAAGCAGAAACAAACCAGGTATAAATAGACAGACACTAATGATCAAACACAAAACAGCTGAGTGCAATGACGGGATAATGAGTCCAGGAAGTGGGTTATGGGAAATGAAGTCCAGGTGTGGCGAGGAACTAGTCCGGGTTGGAGTGCCCTCTAGTGGCTAACTAGGGCACTCCAACTGGTGATCATGACAGTACCCCCTCTCAACGAAGCGGCTACCAGACGCCCCACCTGACAAAACATAAAACAAAACTCAGGAGGGAGGTGGACTGGAGGAGGACCAGGGGGAGGGATGGTGGGCCAGGTCCAGAGTCCCCGACTGAAGGCCAGGGGGGAGCCGGAGGAACAGACCATGGGGGCTCTAGCAAGGTCGGAATCATGGCTGAGTGCCAGGGCGGCCCTGGAGGAACAGACCAGGCTGGTTCCAGCTGGTCTGGAGTCCGGGCTGAGTGCCAGGGCGGTGCTGGAGGAACTGACCAGGCGGGTTCCAGCAGGTTTGGAGTCCGGGCTGAGTGCCAGGGCGGTGCTGGTGGAACTGACCAGGCGGGTTCCAGCAGATCTGGAGTTCTGGCTGAACGCCAGGGCGGTGCTGGAGGAACTGACCAGGTGGGTTTCAGCAGGTCTGACGGCCTGGGTGGCGGTGGCAGGACAAGGAGCTTGGGTGGTGCTGGCAGGGCAAGGTGCTTGGGAAGTGCGGGAAGTGCAAGAACAGCCTCTGGGGTGGTCTCCGGGCCTACAACGGGTTCTGGGGAGACCTCCGGGCCTTGAAGGATGAAGGAAGCCTTCCTCCTCCTCTTCCTCCTTTTACGTGGGTGAGGCAGTGACTCAGTGCCCACCTCCTCTGTGGGCTCTGGAGCGGACTCACGGGCTGGAGCGGACTCACGGGCTGGAGCGGGCTCTGGAGCGGACTCACGGGCTGGAGCGGGCTCTGGAGCGGACCCACGGGCTGGAGCGGATTCTGGAGCGGACTCACGGGCTGGAGAGGATTCACGGGCTGGAACGGATTCTGGAGCGGACTCACGGGCTGACCTCTTTCGCCTTAATCTGCGCTTACCAGTGGGACTTAGAAGGCCAGGGTCTTGACTCACTGAGGGAGGCACGGTTGGAAAGTCTCTACAAAAGGGTTCTGATTGACCCGGTGTTGCCCATTGCCTCCGACGGTGGAGATATTCAGTGAACCTTCAAAAATCCAAGATCTGAAGCCCTTCCGTCTCCCATTGAGGCAGAGGGTCATCAAGACACCTATTGAACATTTCCTTTAGAGCCGCATCATTGTAATCCAGGCCCACCGCCATTGTCCAAAACTTCTGGGCGAAGCATCCTACCTCCCATCCCTCTTGGCGTAAAGCCATCAACGCCCGAAGTCGAGCCATTTGCTCCCTCATTGTGGCTGGAGGAAGGATCCGGAAACCCATACTGCTGGATCTATTCATGATTGAGGTTTCTGTCACAGATGGCACAGAGACAAGAGGTTTAGATCCAAATGCAGTCTTAATTGGGTAATCCATAGACGTAATCCAGACAGGCAAGGGTCAAAATCCACAGATCAGTCCACATAAAACAAAGAAAACACAAACAGAAGCCAGTGACCATAAACGAAACCTCAATAGCAAAAGCAGAAACAAACCAGGTATAAATAGACAGACACTAATGATCAAACACAAAACAGCTGAGTGCAATGACGGGATAATGAGTCCGGGAAGTGGGTTATGGACACCATACTTGAAGTCCAAGTATGGTGAGGAACTAGTCTGGGTTGGAGTGCCCTCCAGAGGCTAACTAGGGCACTCCAACTGGTGATCATGACAGATTCTTACAATTAAGGGGAAACTGGTGAAAGTACTTTCTAAGATTGACCCAAAACATACACCAGTTTGCCCTAAATGTAAGAACTGGACTTGGTGTCATGAACGGGCTGTAAATACAAACACAATCCAGAAGATGAATCACTGATTTGAAGTCTTCAATATACAAAGATCAGGCATAACATTATGACCACCTTCCTAATATTGTGTTGGTCCCTTTTTTGCTGCCAAAACAGCCCTGACCCATTATGGTATGGACTCCACTAGACCCCTGAAGGTGTTCTGTGGTATCTGCACCAAGAAGTTAGCAGAAGATCATTTAAGTCCTGTAAGTTGGAGGTGGGGCCTTCACAGATCAGACTTCTTTGTTCACCGTCTTCCATTGCTCCGTGGTCCAGTTCTGATGCTCACGTGCCCACTGTTGGCACTGTCACTGAGGGGAGACAGCGGAGGAGATGACAGGACAAGCAGGGATTTTACCTCCACGATAACTCCCCTGGGGATGGGCGATATTGCCGGCTTACCCACATGGTCAGACCTGTGAAGCTTGGGCTCCAGGGTAATGATTGGTTAATTCGCTTCCTATTGTGCTGGCATCTCCATCGCTGTACCTGGCACTCTATCTGCATTGGGCTCACAATGGCTAGAAGCTGTCTACACTGGACGTGACAAAGTGACCATTGCAAATCCATTTTTCCTTCCTATGAGCAGTACCGTAGAGTGCTTGGAGTACATCATAAATAGAATGATGCATCAATTTACTGTTGGGGATTTGTCGCATTACGTCGCACCACACCCCACCAGTATAGACAACATCACCGACAATGGGTTTTATTGTATTTTGTCACGTTACATCATGCCGCTTACGTCCAGTGTAGACACGGTGTAAGACCTCAAACAAATACTTTCACTCCAAGTGGTCAAAAGCGTTTTTGGCATCCACAGAAATGACCATAGCCTTACTGTAACACAGTTCGTATATGTGGGAAGAAGGAGGCGGGAACCGGCGAACGTTCAAACAAAACTTTAATATATAAATAAACCAACAAAACGAAAGTAATGCCGGCAGACCCTCGCGGACGTCTGCCGGCCACACAAACATAATAAAACATAAAATAAAGTCCAGGCCTGGTCCTCTCTCGTCCGTTCACTGTCGTCGCTCCTCCTTTTATGCCTCCGGAGCTCCTCCGTGAGGGACTCGAGGCCGGTGCGCCTCACAGGTGACGATCATTAACACTCGCGTCACCGGCCTCGCGCCGTTCCCTCACGGCTCTCGCCCGCCCTGCTCGCCACACTTACATTTGCCGCTTTTTCCCCGTCAGACCGAATGGTTCCAGTTATGTTTCTACTTGAGCCTGGTACGGCACGCCACAATTACAAACCGTTCTCGGCCCAGAATTCTCACCGTGCTGGTAGAATGTGTGTAGTGGTGTCACCAATCAGTATTGGTCACTTTTCTGTTCCCTGGCTACTCGTTTTTCTGTAGCTAGCTAAGCGTGCTATTTAAGCATCGTAAACACAATTTTTAATAACAAAATTATAAGAAATATCTGATCATCCTTCATAACACAGTCACTATTTACATCTCATATCATCATGTGTTACCAAGGCAACGACTGATGCATTTATGTTCAATTCTAAAGAGCAGCCGTTATCAGCCCCACAGTGGAAAACGAAACCATATCTATACCAGCTGGCCCTGATTGGCACGGAATGGAACGGTTAAGCAAAGAGAATGGTTTGGCCCGACGGTGGAAAAGTGGCTATTGAGTTATAAAACAATACTATGCAATGCCAAGACAACTAATATTAAATAGTGAGTATCTTTCACAAATAAATCCAGTTTGATCTGGTGCAGTGAGTTGTGGCAAATAAACATCTAATCTTTTAGCAAGTATTTTTGATATCATTTTAGCATCAACGTTTATTACAGATACTGGGCGATAGAAGGAGCATTCCATATAGGGCCCATCCTTTTTTAAGATAAGTAAAATATTTGCATGATACAATGAGGATGGGAGACTTCCTGATTCAATGGCGTTCTCTCTGCATTTACAATTCTTTGCAGCCTTTAGCTGCTGCCTACAACTCTCTGGATTCTTCACTGGAAACTGAAAGTAACTCATTCCTGCTAGATGTTTACACTTTGAATGAATTTGAACAGTATAAGTTGACAACATTATGATTAAAAGTTTGCTAAGAAGTATTTCCTACTAAAGCAAGGTGATATTTGATCCTGGTAAGCGTATACATAGCAGACTGGTGGGAGTGGCCTTGGACGGCAACATGCCCAGTGCATTATAGATGTTGAAGTTTTCCTACATATTTTGCAAAAGGGAAGACAATAGCCTTTTTTCTCTGTTTTCTCTAGTCAGGTAGCACTGATTAAAAATGCCATAATGGCATCTTTAATCTGTAAATAATATAATTTTCAATTATAGGGTTTGTGACATCAGATGGATACAATTGTTGATAGTAGTCTGTCATTGTTTTACGAATAGACCTAGTGGTTGCCTGTAAAACACTGTTTGAATCTTTAGAGCTGTAGTAATATGTAGCTTGGTCTTTGTTTCACAAGCCTTGCCGGAAGACACCCTGAATTATTTCCTGATTTGTCTTTGTCTTGCTTAAAATAAAACAGATTCTGCCCTCTGAGTTCCTCTGAGTAAACAACTGATCCAATGCCTCACAGAAATGACTCACTTCACCTCAAGTCATTGTTTGCTAATAATCTTCCCTTCTATTACATATAACTGTTCATCAATCTAAATGCCTTTTTTCATAAATTTTCTAGAAAATCTGGCAGTGGATGGAGCTGCTACACAATCATCAACATCTGGGGACGGGTTTGCTGAAAAGGCCGTTGATCGAGGCCTCCAGCAGGTGTACACGGGATGCTCGTCAACCCTTACTGAGACTAACCCATGGTGGAGGCTGGATCTGCGTCATATTTACAGAATTAGCAAAGTGGTCGTTACTAACAGAAAAGACTGCTGTGCTGAACAAATTAACGGAGCAGAGATTTGCATTGGAAACTCTTTGGAGAACAACGGCAACAACAATCCCATGTGAGACTCTTGAGGTTGAAAGAACATGAGAGCTTGAGTACAAATGTGAATATATGACAGTATCTTTATCTCCTTCATCAGTTTCTCTCTGTCTGTAGATGTGCTGTTATTCCTGCTATTCCAGCAGGAGAGTCCTTCAACTACTCATGTAATGAGATGGAGGGACGTTATGTGAATCTGATCATTCCTGGAGACATGAAGACACTCTCTTTGTGTGAGGTGAAGGTGTATGGGGAAGGTATAGTAGTGATATTGGTTTATAATATCAGATAATAATAATAATAATTCTATGTATTTACATGCATGACTGTGTTTTTTCAGGTCCTTGTTTAAAAAGATAATTTGTAAAAATGCAGTTTAACTCCAGGAATGATTTGACTGACCCTTCAATGATAGAAAATGTTCAGAAACAGGTGAGAGAAAGAAACAAATTAAGCCTTTATGATCACTGTGAGGTGCAGATATACTGTAAATGGGCTCAATTGTTCTCAAGTCATTTAATATTTGCTGCATTTCATAGTAAACATATTCATGGAATATTTCCATTCTACACTAAGAAGAAATGATTCTGTTAAGAACTGATCACTGAAAGGTTCTTTGGCAAACCAACTTGGTTCTTCTATGGCATTGGATCTTCCTGACCCACTATATTCACATTCATGTATTTTTATTTATGACATCGAGGTAATAAAAAAAAAAAACACACAAACACACACTGCTTTATCATGAAAATTTAATAAATTGCAACATTCAAGTCCAAACAATTCGACTAACCAAGGTCTTCGTCAGCCAATAAGAACAACAAATATCAAGAGATTTTATATTCACATAAATCCTCACACCTGAGAAAAGACATCAGGCAATCAGCAAACGAACCAATTATGCAATAAGCAAAATTAAGACATAAAAACTATTATTGAACAATAAGACATCTAAATACCTAATTCAAACAACCCAAGTCTGGATGTGCAGACTGTACATCGAATTAATCTATATTATGTCCTGAAATTATTAAGAACAACATCAGTTGTTCTCCTGCAATGCATTTGCATTTACAAAAAGAGAATTAGAACTAGTTTAAATTATGATTTTTGATTTTGAATATTTTCACAATATTCTGACATTGTTTTAAGAACAAATAGGTTTACGGTGATGCTGTAGAGTTTCTTTGAGACACGACACAAGGGAAGGGAGAGGAACATTTGAGTGTGTTTTCACATTCTGATTTAATCAGTTTAGTATGAATGTCATTTCCAGTTGGAATCTGCTCTTGCTGATAGAGGACTCACAGATGTGACACTGAGATGGTCTCAAACTCCTAAACAGGTGATCCAGAAAGTGAACACTGATAAACGTGAGTCTGTTCTCAACCGTACTGTAACTTGTGAAATAAGCTGCACCAAAGGTACTGATTATAAAATTATTGTAATGAGTAATGAGCAAAAATGTTTCATTTACAGGTCGCTGTGAGAAGAGAAATTCCCTTTGAAATCAACACTGTCTTTGACTCATTAAATTCACATTCACATTGATTCTGATTCTAAAAAAACGGAAATTTCTTCATGATTACATGTTAACAGGGTAAAGACTCTTAAAGCACTTCTGCTTCACTGTTTCTGTTGTTTCTAACCTTTAAGAACTATAAAACATTGAATATTGTCAACATATAGCATTAAGGAATGTAGAGTAATAAATATCATGAAAATAAATAGTTGTTCACATTGAAACCCATAGTTTCTTCGATTGGTTTGTTCTGTTTATTTAAGCCCTGTGTTTTCTTCAGTTCATTGTTAGCTCAGTGTTTTGGCCAAAAGCCAGATTGAAATGTCTCAAAAAAAAAAGGGCTGGTTCTCCCAAAAATGAAATTATCCCGTAATTTACTCAGCCTCAAGCCATCCTAGGTGTATATGACTATCTTCTTTGAGATGAACACAATCAAAGTTATGATAAAAAAAAAAAAAAATTCTGACTCTTTCAAGCTTTATAATGGGAGTGAATAGTAACTGAGATTTTAAAGCCCAAAAATGCATCTATCCATCATAAAAATAATCAATACGGCTCCAGGGGGTTAATAAAGTCCTTCTGAAGCAAATAATATTTATAAGTAAATATAAAAATATAAATATAAACTCTGCTTGTCTTTGGCTGAAAGAAGAAAATCATATACACCTGGCTTGAGGGTGTATTTGGGATTGCAAGTGCTGGCAATGCTTTGTCTTATGGAAGTAATTTTGTAATTGAAAAATGTAACAAACTCATTGCACTTTGCACTTGTGATGAAACATTACTGTGCTGCTCAGAGACATGCGATGGCTATACTCTGGATCGTTATGAATAATTTGCATTGGAGAAACAGAGCAAAAACAGACAATATTCTGAGTTTAAAATGTAAGCCATATATAATATTACAGTTTTTGTCAATTTATTTGACACAATGTAACTGCTCTCAAAACAGTTAACACAGTGCTCTAAACACACTCTTACCTCAGCCAAACAGTTCAGCTTTACTGCAAAATAAACAGTGCATTTTTTTCAAGTAATGCATTTATTAAAAGTAAATACTAACATCAAAACTGCAAGTGTATTCTCTAATGATTTTAGAACACTTTCATCTGCAGATATACAAATACACTAACGAAAATACAGGTTTATTATAATGTTTTCCAACAGGTTTTGTTATATGGGTCATTGAGCAATTAAAACTTCAAATCTTTTCAAAACTGATGTAATGCATATATTTTTGAGTCATGAACAATGTGTTTAAACAAGTTTCAGTTACATTAAATTTGTGTTTAATTTTTTATTTTTTTTTCTATTAAGTCTTATCAGGTGGTACAACCAAATATTTGTAAATATATATCTACTCATACTTGAAATGATCGGTTTTCATCCATTTTTGAGAGATATCTACAACCTTCTTCACTCTGCCACAATGATCTATAGCATGTTGCATTGCGGTATCAGGTTTAACGTTATTACTGTGTCAGTTGATAATAAAATATTTGCAGTTGTGTCACCCTGACATTTGAGAATATACAAATTGCTGGGCAAAAGTTTTTCAGTTATCTCAAAAGCTTTAAAACTCTTGCTCTTTCCACTACACCAAACTCCTCCACTGTACTCAGCTCTTCTCCTATCCTCCTTTTTTACTTCCTCCTCTCTCCTCATATATGATCTCCTTCTATCTGTTCCACTCTTCCTTTCCTTCTCATTACACCCCTTCCTCTCCCCACACCACCACCTTCACGCTTACAGCTCTTTATTTTCCTCTTCTCTTGCATATTTTTATCTTGCTCTATTTATACTTTCCCTTTTATATCCTCCCTATTACCTGATGCAGTTGTGATAAATGTGTAAACATTTGTAAAAACTGAATTTCCTGTGTTGTGTGTATTATTAATCAAGCAGAAATCAGTTTGAGGCTAATTGAAAATGTGCATTTGATAATATGACATGTAATATGAACTGTAACTTCTTGTTTATTGAACTGTTATATAAAAATATTAACATTTGCCAACATGCTGATATTCAGCTCTTTTTTGAGCACCTTTCCGTTGTGAGGCCCGTTTCAGGTGAAACATAGCAAGAGCCGCTACGGCATAAACACTGATGCAAATGTTTAAGTGTTGAGAATTCAAAGTTTGCATAAAAATGGATGTAAACACATTATGGAATATGGATGGATTCCCACTGATGCCTCTGGCTTCACCAGTGTATAAATTGGCCCATATAAATCTAATGTGTTTGATTATATTTATTTGTTAGTGCTGTTCTTTCTTACACTTTTAAACTACACAGTAAAGAGTTGAACAAAACTTACAAATATGACATAACTACATAATTCTAAAAGGCTACAAAACACAAATAAAACTTTAAGCAGCCTTTTAAAAACAGCAAGAGATGGCAGCCGTTCACAATCTAAAAACGTTGGGTCATGTTTTCTACCTAAATATCTATTGGGTAATTTTTTGTGGTTATTTTTTTCTAGCATTTGGTAAGCTGTTATGTTACCCAGGCATTGGTCAATACACCCCTTCCATACCCTCCGGCATCACAGCTTTAGTTGAGGTGTTAGAGCGTCCCCTGGCATCCCAAACAAAGAACATGTCCTGTAAACACAGTGGTTATTTACTGTATTTTGCAATTTTTTTTTCCAGGATTTAAGTTAATCTGGAAATATTAACCAATGTTATTAACCAATGTTTAGTAGTCTTGTAAAAATGAACTACACTCTAAAAAAAATGAAGTTTTAAAAAAAAAAAAATTTAAATGATTTTTATTGGCATTGATGGTTCCATGAAGAACCTTTAACATCCATAGAATTGTTCAATTACACAGAAGGTTCTTTAAAATGTTCTTCATACTTTAAAAAAAAAGAAA
Source organism: Anabarilius grahami (assembly GCA_003731715.1). NCBI lineage: Eukaryota > Metazoa > Chordata > Actinopteri > Cypriniformes > Xenocyprididae > Anabarilius > Anabarilius grahami. Next base: position 628,422 of record RJVU01053588.1, on the reverse strand, counting down.
AAAAAGGCTCTTTTAAGAACTGGGGCACGTTCAATCTCAAACTGGTGCGCAACATTTTGCTACGTTTTATGGGTTGAACGACATGTTTCCTGGAAACGGTGTGCAACAGTGTGCAACGGGTTTGAGATATGTTTTCTCTTGTTTGGTGGGTGTGTCAGAAATGTCAGCCCAGTCAGCGGCAAGATGTATATAAACCACCCGGTATTAAAGAGACAGCTCGCACAATGGGTATTAATGTAACATAAAAATACTTATATATTTTGCTATTGTATTGTGAAGTGACACTTTACTTTTCTATACTCCTCTGATTATATAATGGTAAATATTACAATATCATAGCACAACAACAGTGATCAGCAATAATGATAAGCCTAATACTCACAGTAAAAATAATATAGATCAACACAGTCTTGGAGGTAAGAAGTGAATTATCCTTCACCTGAAATGTTTGCCTTTTCATGCTGAAATGCAAGGCAAATGTTGTATCACAATAATTAGAAGTTTCCACAAATCCTTTCACTCGATTGGGATTTTCTCTTTTATTCTGGACGGCAAGGTCAGTGATGGTAACATCGAGCGTATTTTGCAGTATTAAACACGTATTTATACCGATTTAATCAGCCTCCGAAAATTCTTCAAAAAGAACACAAAGAATACAAAGAATGGCCTTCTCAGCTGCCATAGTTGCTCCTCTTGCGTCATCAGAAAAGGGTGTTCAACGCACCACCGTTTCCATTTAAAAAACCTTTCGCAACGTTTTGTCGGGGCTGAACGCAGCCCTGATCACAGAAAGGTTCTTCGGGAAACCAAACTGGTTCTTCGGGAAACCAAACCGGTTCTTCAATGGCATTGCTATTACAACCCATATACTTTAAACCACCCATTGGTGGGTTTTTGCATACTTGACCCATCATTGGGTTAAAAAAAAAACAAAAATTGGGTTACTTTTAGCACATCAGTTTTTTAGTGCAGCAAAAGCACGATCAGCTTTAAGCAGTGGGTGTGTCAGTGACGGTGTTAAAGTCCGGACAGCTTATTTGTTTGTCTTTGTTTTTGCAGCTGATTCAGGAGGTCTGTGTAAACTAAACAAATGTTTTTTCTTGTCTTTCTCAGACTTTTAAAAAGGCTTTTTTGTGATTAACTAAAATTTTAAACTTACACTTCTATGTTGACGAATAAAAACACAAAAAGAGAGACAGACGAGTGTGACAGAAGGGAGGAGAGATGAGTTCGATCATGTGATGCAAATTTAAATGGGTCATCCTCCATAAAACGTATAAAACTCACACTCTCCATCCCTAAAAGAAAGACAGACGCCTGTAATCGAAGATGAAGAAGCTCTTCAAGTGCCTGTGGATCTTACTGGGTAAAGTACCACATACATGTGCTCTATTACTAGATTCACACCAGTGGTATAAAGTATTTGAGTAAATGTAATTAGTTACTGTACTTAAGTATCTTTTTGGCTACTTGGTAGTTGTACTGAGCATCAAAGATATTGGCAACTTTTACTCTCTACTTGATTGCATTTTTGAACAAGTAAATGTATGTTTTACTCCAATACATGTGTGATGAGTAATCCAATAACACATTACATTTTGCATGGCACCTAACTTTTTCTGCAGCAGTTTGTTTCTGATATAAAGAAGCAATATCACCATCTAAGGTCATTGAATGTACAATATCTTGTGCATTTTGCCTTTACTCACCCAAACTTGTCAGCAAGGCTACTTTACGTGAATGTGAGTGCATTAGCGGGTAGTTGCTGATCGCAGGTGTTTGATTTAGGAGATGAGGTCATGACTGCAGCCGGTGATGAGGCTCAAACCAGCACATCCAGTGCAAGTAAAATTTGACTATTTAATTTGACTTAACATTATTTTATTTATCCGCTATACTGACAAGACCTTTTTGAAGGATATTGGTTTACTTATGGCCTTCTTGTGCACTTGATCTCAACTGAGACTTGAGAGCTTGTAGACGTTTAAGAGGCTGTTGTGTTGACCTTGATTTATTGCAATATTGAGGTGTTCAGTTTTATTTTGATTTTAGAAAATAAACATGATTTCAATGTTGTTGTTTAGTTTACACTCATCCCTCTCTACTGTGTATTTATAACGTATTGTAAAGTATTGACATTTCTAGCCTAACAAATCAAAATATTCTAGATTTGTTGCGGTTTCATACAATAAATCTTTTGTATAGATTTTTTGTTAACCCCACATTTTTTCATGGTTTGCTTTCTATAATTAATTGTTTATTTGCATTTACATACTGTTTAGAAGTCTGTGATCACTGTGAATTTTCAACATCTTTACTCCAGTCTTCAGAATTTCAGTGTTTTTAGAGATTTCAAACTTTTGAAGGGTTGCTTGTCACTTGATCTCTGGGATAGTATTTCTCAGTTTATTTTATAGATCTGCTTTACTAATCAAATCTTATGTTGAGTAGATGCTCATTTGAGCATGCAAATAGTTTGACAGTCTGCTTCATGTCTGTGTTTGTCAGGTATAGTGATTCCACAGAAATGTGTTCTTGTCTTTAAATTCAAACAGTCTGTTTGTTGCAGATTGGTGCGTCTGTAGTTTCCTCCAACAAAGTCACTTCACAGATTAATGCTTAGTGATGTCATAATCATTCTGATGTTCAATTTATTAGCAACAATATCAAAGGGAATTAAATATAGACAAATTTTAATGTCATTTAAAAAAAAATCAATAGAAGAAAAGAAATCGTGTGTTCCCACAGGGTTTGTACTGATTGAGGAAATGGCAAATGGACAAGAAGGTAAGAATCATTCATTTTATTAACATCTATGATTTTCTTTTGCAGATCTCATAAAACACATTGTGTCATCTATTTATGTCAAATAACTTCTGCATGGACAAATTCTCTGCTAGAATGCAAAGTTGACATGAAATGAAAATTCACACTATTTATTTTCTCAGTGCATGTTTAGGTTTTTTAATTCATGTATCCATTTATTATTAGTATTATTTATGTTTAATCAAAATGTCAACTGGACCTTGGTGAAATGATATCTCTCTGGTGACTTATGCAGAATTCTCCAATCATTTGGTACCCTTAAACTCCACCCCTGCATGCTTATCTGCATACAATTTTGAGAGCCACGCCCACATCTTAACAACCGATGCACAGAATACATTCATTCCTTTTCAATGATCCGTTTCACTCAAATGCATGTCAGAATACAGAAGAAAAGATCTGTCATAGATGACCTCTTACAGCCCTTTATCCTTTTCCAGAAAACGCAGCACTATGGGGCAAACCTAGTCAGTCATCAGTTTACAACAACCATGTATCTGGAAATGCTCTTGATGGTTTTCCCGCCAGCTATACACACACAAACCAAGAGACCAACCCGTGGTGGAGAGTGGATCTACTGAAAGTATACAGAGTGAACAGAGTGACCATCACTAACAGAGCGACCAGCACTTTAAGGATAAATGGGGCAGTGATTCATGTCGGGACCTTCCTTGACATTTACAGCAACCCCATGTGAGGCTTTCTTTGGCTGTTTTGATGAATGTGACTGAAGATGAACAGAAACTGATAACAGATAATCGCTCTGTCTGTAGATGTGGTGTAATTTCCACTCTTGCAGCCAGTGCCACAGCCACTTTCTCATGCGGCGGGATGGAGGGACGTTATGTGGTTGTTCATATTCCTGGAAATGATAAGATTCTTAGTCTTTGTGAAGTTGGAGTCTACGGGTATTTGGCAGGTAATTCGTTGCTGTAGAGCACTTTTTGAATATTGAATGCAATAAATACTTGTTAAAAACTTACTTTAAAGCCATAGTTCACCAAAAAAAAAGTCAAAATTGTTATACTGTGCTTTATTTATGCTCATATCCTTCCAAACCAGTATTCAAGCTTTTCTGGCATCATATGTACAGATTATTCTGATAATTGAGGGGCTTGTGTTGATATTTCATCATGTTAAATAGTTAATTGCATAAGTTAACCACTGTTAAAGTCCTCAGTGCTAATTGAAACTTAATTTTCATTTTAAAGGGGTGTTATTGAAGATGGAGATATTGGTTATTTTAAAAATGCATTTTATATCAATCTTTTATGCACCCTCTCTTTATTCCTGACTGTTTTCATGCATTTTAAAATCTTCAAATTTCTCTGGTAACAGACAAAAAATTAAAGTTAGAGTGGGGAGTGATCCATGATGGTTGAAACTCTGTGGTGACGAATATGGGACATTAGTAATCCATTGCAGTCAGGGACTACAGAAAGTAGTGGGTTTGGGTGAACCCGAGGTCGGGGACCAAATTTACTGAGAGCGGACTGAGGGCAGTCCTAGAGCTCTACCTGGCCGATTTTAGGTGAAAAATCAGATCTGTTGGAGACAGGTCACATCAGGTCTCCATCTTCACCTGGGTCTCCACTTCAATCAGCTTAGTCTCCATCAGCTCAGTCTCCGTCAGTTGTCCCCCTTGTTTCATCAGCCAAGCCCCCATCATAACTCCTTCTCCCTCAACTCCACCATGAGCTATCATCCTGGCTGAGCTCTGGGTCCCTGGCTGGCTACTCCTGCTCCTTGCTCCTCCCTGTCTCCTCCCACCTTCATCGCCGTCCTGGTCTCTCACTCTGTCATCTGCCCTGGTTTCCTGCCCTTCACCTGCTCTGCATCGTCCTGTAGAGCACCCACCTTCAATCCTAAACTAGGCTTTTACAGTGCAAGGACGTTAAAGTTATAAGCCAACTTTCTTCCAGTGGCATTAATACAATGTTTGTTCAGAGTTATCTGGTCTTTAATAATGTTCTCAAAACATTAGCACAAAAAAAAAAAGTATACATTGTTTATGGAATATTTCTTGAATTCTGTTTTTTGATGTTATTGTACCGTATTTCTCGGGGGACATTCGCTGAGCTTGTGGAAGAAGTACTGGTGAACTGCGGTGTCTGCGTTCACCATCTCCCCATCTGCCCAGTACTGTAAGTGACCAGGTGTGTGAGCCAGCAATCCCAGTGGCCGTGCTTGTGGAGTTTGTGGGCATGGAGGAAAGACCTTCCCACATTCCTGCCATTGAGGATGAGCTGCATCTGGCATCTGCAAATGGAAATGGAGGAGGATGTTTCCCTATTTCTCCTGTCTTTGCTGGTTCTGCCCAGCTCGAATTCTCCTGTGTCTCCGCTGGTTCCGCCCAGATCCAAGTCTCCTGTGTTTCCTAGGATCCCACCCAGCCTCCATCTCCCACCTCCTCTTCCAATAACAGGCAGTTCCTCTGCCCAGTCTCCGCTGTTTCCCTTAAGTCCCTCGACTCCTCCTCTGACTCCACTCTGCTCCGCGGATCTGCTTCGGGTCTTCCAGTCTCCATCTCCCCCTCAGCACAAGGATCCCCTGGCTCCACCTCCATCCGCTGAACCCTTCACTCCACCTCGGCTCATCGACCAATCGGCTCCACTATCCCTCGACTCCACCTGGGACTATCGTCCTTGCAGCTCCACTGGGCTCCCTCGTCCCTCCAGCTTTGCCTTGGTCAGACATCACTCTGCCTGCACCATGAATGTCAGACATCCTTCAGCTGCGCTTCGCCCCTCCACACCTTCGGCTCTGTCGGGCTACGCCTTGGTCGTCAGTCCCACTGGTTCTGCCTTAGTCCACTGGCACCCTAGCTCCACCTCAGATGTCACTGTGGCTGCACCTCGGTCTCCAGAGCCATTGGCGTTGTGTGGTCCCATCAGCTCTCTGTCTTCACCTGGGTCTCCACTTCCATCAGCTTCGTCTCTGTCAGTCGTCCCCTTTGTTTCATCAGCCAAGCCAATCTGCTTGTTGACAGTAGGTGATGTAGAAATGACTCACTTCACCTCAAGTGGTTGTTCATTTACTATCTTCTCTGCTGTTGCTTTCAAATCTCATTCACACAAGTGCATGTTCAAATTGTGCATACTGATGGGTCACAATAGGTTATAATATTTTCCCAGGAAATCGGGTAGTAGGAGGAGCCGCTACACAGTCATCAACATTTGCAGACTGGTTTGCAGAAAAGGCCATTGACAGTAATCGAGGTCTCCAGCAGTTGAATACGGGATGCTCCTCAACCCTTAAGGAGACTAACCCGTGGTGGAGGCTGGATCTGCGTGATGTGTACAGAATTAGTGAAGTGATCCTCACTAACAGAAATGACAATTTTGCAGAACAAATAAATGAAGCGGAGATTCGCATCGGAAACTTTTTGGAGAACAACGGCAGCAACAATCCCATGTGAGACCTAGAGCACAAGTGCAAAGGATTAATATGAATGTGAAGATA
>RJVU01053588.1:565712-608337 GCA_003731715.1 Anabarilius grahami | reverse complement strand
AACACCCCCACAGCATGATGCTGCCACCACCATGCTTCACTGTTGGGACTGTATTGGACAGGTGATGAGCAGTGCCTGGTTTTCTCCACACATACCGCTTAGAATTAAGGCCAAAAAGTTCTATCTTGGTCTCATCAGACCAGAGAATCTTATTTCTCACATTCTTGGAGTCCTTCAGGTGTTTTTCATGTGTCTTGCACTGAGGAGAGGCTTCCGTCGGGCCACTCTGCCATAAAGCCCCGACTGGTGGAGGGCTGCAGTGATGGTTGACTTTCTACAACTTTCTCCCATCTCCCGACTGCATCTCTGGAGCTCAGCCACAGTGATCTTTGGGTTCTTCTTTACCTCTCTCACCAAGGCTCTTCTCCCCCGATAGCTCAGTTTGGCCGGACGGCCAGCTCTAGGAAGGGTTCTGGTCATCCCAAACATCTTCCATTTAAGGATTATGGAGGCCACTGTGCTCTTAGGAACCTTAAGTGCAGCAGAATTTTTTTTGTAACCTTTGCCAGATCTGTGCCTTGCCACAATTCTGTCTCTGAGCTCTTCAGGCAGTTCCTTTGACCTCATGATTCTCATTTGCTCTGACATGCACTGTGAGCTGTAAGGTCTTATGTGTGGCTTTCCTAATCAAGTCCAATCAGTATAATCAAACACAGCTGGACTCAAATGAAGGTGTAGAACCATCTCAAGGATGATCAGAAGAAATGGACAGCACCTGAGTTAAATATATGAGTGTCACAGCAAAGGATCTGACTACTTAGGACCATGTGATATTTCAGTTTTTCTTTTTTAATAAATCTGCAAAAATGTCAACAATTCTGTGTTTTTCTGTCAATATGGGGTGCTGTGTGTACATTAATGAGGGAAAAAAAAAATTAACTTAAATGATTTTAGCAAATGGCTGCAATATAACAAAGAGTGAAAAATTTAAGAGGGTCTGAATACTTTCCGTACCCACTGTATATATATATATATATATATATATATATTATGTTAAATCTTGAATATTATGAAAAACAATTAAAAATTAAGGTTCTTTATTGGCATCGATGGTTCCATGAAGAACCTTTAACAACTATGGAATCTTTCCACTGCACAAAATGTTCTTTATAGTGAAAAATATTCTTTGGATTATTAAAATGTTTTTCACACTAAGAAAGAAATGGATTTGTTTCAAAGCAGCTTTGTGTTATTAAGCAGGAAAATAACAGATTTCTTTCTTTTTTCTTTCTTCCTTTTTTTTGCAATGTAATGTAAAATTCATCAGTTATGATACAGCTTCAATTTCACTTTTATGTATCATAAAATTTCACATGAATGTCTGATGGAACCACCTACTTTTTAGTTTGTAGGTATTGAGGTGAAAGTATTCAGAAATGGAGTTGAGAATCATTCTAGTCCTGTTCGTCATATGTGAGTATATGCACATGACTATACTGAAGCATTATAAATATGTGTATTTTTCGGAATAACCAATAAAACTTTTCATTTTTAAGGTTCACATACTTGGTCACAGAAAGTCTTCCACTTTGTGAATCAATCCAAGACGTTTGACGAGGCGCAACGATATTGCCGAGACAATTACATTGATCTGGTGACTCTATCAGACCAGACAAACACAGAGGAGCTTTTTGCACTGGAAAACTTCACTTATACAGAATCCGCCTGGATTGGACTGAAGAAAACACACAGTAAGCAGTGGCACTGGGCTCTGGCTGATGAAAAGCTTTACAAGGAAGGAGAAGCTGGATACAGAAACTGGGCAGCTAATGAAGAAGAGGTTGTTATAGAGTATGAAGACTGTGGAGCGATGGGTGCCGATAGGCAGTTCTATGACACCTATTGTTTTCCTACCAGATATTTCTTGTGCTACGATGGTAAGTATTCAACAAGATCTTTATGAAGAAAATGTATTTTACATGATACACTCTTAATAATAAAGGTTCTTTATTGGCATTGATGGTCCATGAAGAACCTTTAACATCCACGGATCCTTTCAATTCCAACAGAAGGTTTTTTGTAGTGGAAAAGGGTTCTTTAGATTATTTAAAATCAAATGTTCTTTACACTCTTAAAAATAAAGGTTCCAAAAGGAGGTTTTCACAGTGTTGCCATAGAAGAATAATTTTTGGTTCCCCAAAGAACCTTCCCAGCTAGAAATTGTATTGTTCTAAGAATGTTCTGAGAACACTGCTATGTTTTGGTAATGTTTTCAGTGGCAAGGTTTATTTTTGTTCCTAGAATATTCTTCTAAAAGTTAGGATAACAGTCTTTAAAAAGTATTTAGTGATAACATTGTTATAAAGCTTTTAGGTGGAAGTTTCCCACCAGGCACTGGATGTTGACTCTAACATCGCTCAGATGTCAAATTTTGGTCGAAAATGAAAATCAAGTTGATGTCTAAACCCAACAACTGTTTGATGTCAAGCTCCAACGTCATTAAACACCAAATAACAAAAGTTCTATTAATGTTACTAGAAGAACATTTGTTCATTACTTTGAGAACTTTGCCAGAACATTAGCCAAAGTTCTGAAATATATTCTGTTTTCATAGAGTTCTGACTAATTGATCTGCTCACGTCACAGCATCTCAAAACTTTATCTTGTGTTCAGCAGTTAAAGTACAAACAGGTACTCATTTATGCACATTTATGAATGAATGAATGAATGAATGAATGAATGAGGCATTTATATAGCGCTTTCATATGTATTACTGTACACCCAAAGCGTTTTACAATCATATCAGGGGTCTCTCCTCAACCACCACCAGTGTGCAGAATCCACTTGGATGATTTGATTTGTGCATTTTGGCAGATACATCTCATCCACTTTATAGTTCATTTCCAGTACTTCCATCAGGTAGAAGGTACAAAGTACCCCTGATTAAAAAGACTAGGTATAAGAAGACCTTTGTTCCGACAGCCATTGATATTTTAAATAGGATTGTAAGATGAGTTGTTGTTGTGGATGTTGTGAAGTTTGGAAATTAATGTTTTGTGTTTTGTTTTTGTTTTCATGTTTTTGAGCCTTGTCTGAAGACAATTTTCTACCCCTGTGGGGCTAGACAATAAAGCTTTTGAATTTGATTTTTTTTTCAAATGGAATATGTTAAAGCTTTGCCAATTTTCCTAAACGATTTCACATGCAAAACTAAAAAAACACTTTACATATCTTTAAAATGTAGCTTAATTTCAATATATCTTTGTACATCAGAATATATCATTATAAACAAGAATATATAATTTTAACTCCAGTATTTTTTATTTTTTATTTTATCGGTCTGGTACAGAAACCAATCCATGTTTGATCAGGAATCTGGACTATCAGAACTGAAACTCCCAGTCCAAATTTCCCTGCCTTGTGACGTCTCACACAGAGAGACAAGCCAAAAGAAAATCAGTCGTCGTTGACTGTAAAACCACTCCATCATCCTGCTGACCGAAGCTGCTGATCCAGAACGTACGGATTTCACAGAACAGGACAGGTTAGTTCGGTTCATTTTTAACAAAAACAAATATGACTCTAGATATAATTAGTGATGACAGTTACTGATTACAAAATTTGAGTGTCAAAACAAATACAGCTGTTTTATCAAATGTTAAAAATTATAATTTTCTTAAAATAAAAATGCAATAAAGAAACTTTGTCCTAAAATCTTCATCTGATAGTTTAATTCTCATAGTTGTTGTTGCTCCATGTCCTGAATTACAGAAAGTTTTTATGTTTTTAATGGGTTTAAAATGAAAATCACTGATATCGTTGACTTAACTGACATGTAAAACATTTACAGATGGCCCTCGGTCGTTACTGTCAGAGCCTCTGAAGCTGCGAGGCTTTACAGATTTGACAAGGCTCCATAACATTAATCTTTGTCATTATCAATGCTGGGTAGTGCTGATTATATGTAATATGGATTACATGATCCGATTCCAAAAATGAAGTACTTATATTACATTTTTAAATGCATATAATCAGATAACAGTTATTTTTTTATTGATTACATATCAATCACACAAATTTAATGATGCTCCCTAAGTCTTTTTACTTCTCTTGATTTTTCTTATAGTTGGGAGAGTCTTTGTTGATAAAGAAAAAAATATATTTTCGTTCTCTTTGTATTTTCATATCAATATGGTACAAAATAATTTAATTCAAAGCTATGTGATAAATGAGTTAGGTCAAAAGTAATCTAAAAGTAGTCAGAATACATTACCCCATTACGTTACTAACTTCAATTTTTGTCATGTAATTTGTAATCAGTAACGGATTACAATTTGTATGTAATCTACCCAGCACTGGTCATATTTCACATCTTTGTTTTTTGTTCCAACATTACAGAGCAATATACATTTTTATAAGGGCTTCTCTGTGAGATGATGAAGATCATCGAGGGCTGGCTGTTATTATTGGGTAAAGTAAGACTTTTATTAATGACACTAAAAAAATAAAGGACGATAACTATAATGATAAAGATATAGTTCTAAAAATCCACGCCAAAAACTATAATGATAACGGCACTGAGGAACAATATCATTGGAATCACCTTCAGAACAACATTTTCCAGAAGATGAACGAAACAAACATTGACAGCCAATCAGAGTCCATCCTGCTTTAAGGAGTTTGAGCATTTAAAGCAACAGACGACAAAACTGCTCATAAAAAGTCAAAATTATGAAACAAAAAGTCAGAATTATGACATTCTAAGTCATATTTATGAGATGAAAAGACAAAATTGAAATACTAAGTCATAATTATGAGGTGAAATGTCAAAATTATAAATTATTATGACATGAAAAGATTATAATATGACAAAAAGTCAAAATTATGACATTAAAAAGTTGAAATTGACATACTAAGTTGAAATTGACAAGTCAAAATTCATATTAAAAAGTTGGAATGATGAAATATTTAATAGACATTGACATTCTAAGTCATAATTATGACATTAAAAAGTCAAAATTATAACATACTAAGTTGAAATGACAAAAAGTCAAAATTATGACATTAAAAAGTCAAAATTCACCCCCTAGGTCGAAATTGACAAGTCAAAATTATAACAGTCATTATGATAAAACTAATGACATGCTAAGTCCTAATTATAACATAAAAAGTCGAAATTATGGCAAAAATCATGTCTCATAAGTTCTTCTTATTTTCTTTTAAATCTAGCATGCCATAATTTTGATTTTATCTCATAATTTAGACTAAATACAGTATAAAACTGCAGCGTGCGTGTAGAATAAACAGAATGATATCGTGCGCTGGTGTGGACGCTAATATTATCGTTATAGATAATGGACTTATATAATTGTGTATTTTCAATTATTATTGTATTGTATTGTATAATTTCAAAACAATGCAACTCATAAATCATCAGATTTGTATGGTGTTGCTGAAGATATTAAGTTTTATGAACTATAGTTTAAAAAAACCTCATTCAATAATTTTTATAAACACATTTATCTGTGCTCGTTATTAATTTATTTATAATTAATACAATCACGTTTACCTTCATCAAGTATTTCAGTTTAGTGTACTTTGACTTATGAGCATCAGTGCATGTTCACTGCTTTACAAAACAAATCTAACCTCATTTGGATGCTCATTTGCCTCTTTACATCTGATTGATTATTATATTGATCTGTCATTAAGTATCTTTTCGCAGGGCTGTTTTCTGTTCAGGAGCATGCAGATGGCACTAAAGGTAGAGCAACTTGTACTTTGTTTTGGCCAAAATTAAGGCTTTCAAATACACCCACATGCAATAGTACGTAAATACATTTTGCATACTTTTATCATTTAAACAACAGCATTATTTAATAGGCTATATGCATGGTTACTTCCTATTTGTAGTTAAGCCAGCTCTGACATTTCCGGTGAACTGTTAGCTGTTCATTCTGTAGTCCCTGTACGTCGACACAAAACCATCAGTGGTTGACTTTTTAATGTTGTATTCATATTTTAATGCAGTTATCACATTTACCTAATTTGCCAATAAACCTGTTTTATTGATTGCAATAAAGACAAAGCTATTGGGACCGTTTAAAAATGCTGTGTCTGATTACACACGCACACATTTTTTTCTCCCAGCACTTCAAATGTTATTTTTAATGTGATAACCACAAACATTACTTGTTCATCCTTCTGAGATTGTCCCCATTGTAAAACCAAACGTTTAAAAATGTAGGAAATTCAACATTTGAAAGAAGACATTTATTTAAAAATAAAAAAAGACAATAATTACCACTTTAACCAGCAGGTGGCGGCAAAGTAGCATTTATTTTCGCATATATCAGCCATTTCCTCGAATTGTTTTTCACTTCGTTTTTGACTAAATATTAAACATTAAATAATAACTAGGTTTAAAAATACATTTTGTCGATGTGAAGTATGAAATACTCAGAAAATCTCATGAAAAACAATAACTTTTCTTGTGAATGAATGACACAGAAAGCGAGCGCCGCTCTCACTTTAATCACTGCAGCTGTCAGTCAATGATTTCGGCACACCTGAAAAAAAACACATTTTATTCAATTAATCTAACTAAAGTGCACAATAAATATTTATTTTTTGATTATAAACTAAGTATTACACAACTGATGCTCAACACACCAGCAAATCACATCTCACCGGAAGTTTTCGAGCCGGCTTATATTATTGCGGAAGTTCCGTGCATATAGCCATTCATTTGTATATCGGTTTTAAAAATCATGAGTTTTGTCAGATTTAGCCTGTCTACAAAAATTGTACCCAACTTTAGTTATAGTTGCACTTACACATCATTTGCATCTTATGATCCTGAAATTTAAAGCTAATTTTTCATAAAAAATGTCCTGTCTCCACATCAAATTAATTTTCCTTTTCCAGAGAATCTGCCACTAAAAGGAACTGCCACTCAGTCATCCACATACAATGCTCAGTCCGCGGGCCGCGCCATCGACGGTGCGAAGGATTTCTCTAGATCTTTAAGTTCGTGTGCCATAACCCGTTCAGAGGAGAACCCGTGGTGGAGGCTGGATCTTCAGGCTTCGTATCGGGTGAACATCATAGTCGTCACTTACAGAGAAGACTGCTGTCTTGATAGATGGAAAGGTGTTGAGATTCACTTTGGAAACTCTCTGCAGGATGACGGAAACGACAATCCCAGGTCAGGCGTGAGTGATGTACCAGCAGGTTAGGTATCGTTAACTAGTCAGTGCATGATCACATTAAATTAGCTACAGAAAAGGTCAAATTCACCACCGCCTCGTGGTCAATTAAGTTAATCGAATCAAAGAAATCACTAACTGAAATGGAACCAAATCATGAAAGGATAAACTAATGCATAGTTTGTCCCACAGAGCCATTCGATTTACCTTACAAAGTGTCTTTATTTTGTACGTTTTTCCACATTTAATAGCTTAGCTATGGATAACTTTGGATTAAACTACATTTAAGCAAAACTGCTTTATGTGATTGTGTGATTGCGGAAACCTTCAACACTGACTATATCCTTGATGATGATGTTGATGTTTTATGATTCTTCCTCCGTAAAGACCTTCTAAATGTATATACTCTGATATACTCGTGGTGAAGTTCTTTTTCATTCTTTGTTTAGGGGTAAAATGAAGTTTGAGATACGTGAGCAGCGTTTAGATAAATATATGTAAATACGTGCTGCGTGCTTTCCTCTCAGTAACAAAATAAACGCAACAAAAATGAGAAAAGAGCAAGCATTTTTTATTGAAAGCATAAGAAAATCATCTGATCATAATTGTAATTGCTCGGTCAATTATTCTTCTCCGAAATGAATAACATTTTTGAGGATTAACATGCTCAAAATCTTGTGAAAGTGGTGAAAATTTGCATCTGATATGGGTTTCAGAATTAGGTGTGGCAAAATGGCTCAATAGCGCCACCTACAAAATTTCAATTAAGCACTCTTCGCGATACGTTTCACGTGCAGGTATGAAATTCAGTAGACACATGTAACAGCCCAATACCTACAAAAAAGCCCGTAGGTGCAAAATCTGAAAACCCAACAGGAAGTGAGATATTTTGAATTTTCTTTGCACATTTTTTGCAGTTTTTGCCATTTCCAGATGTTGTACTTTAACGAACTCCTCCTAGAGTTTTAATCAGATCAACATCATATTAGGTCAGTCTAATCTAAAGGCCTTTGTGATGTTAAATTGCAAAGATCTTGAGTTTTCGCTGAAGTATATTTATTACCCCAACAGGTAACACTTTACTTGAAGGGGTGTGCATAAGACTGACATGACAGCTTCATAATCATGACATGACACGTGTCATGAATATGAAGGAGGTTTTATACATGTTTATGACAACTGTCATTAAGTGTCATTCGCTCAATTATGTCATTTTTAATGCAAAGATGACATTGTTTGAGAAGTCTTTGTTACGACAACTTGACATAAACAAATACATCATAACCTGTCATAAACATGACATAGCAGATTAATGATCAAACTTAAGAAACTACGTAGCTTTATGGGTTAACATTACATTATTTTGGTAACACTTCAGTATAGGGAACACATATATAAACGATTAACTATGACTTTTCCCTCCATAAACTCTTAATTAGGTATTGGGTAGGATTAAGAATCTAGAATAAGGCATTAATATGTGCTTATTAATTACTAACAAATAGTCAATATTCTAGTAATATGCATGCTAATAGTAATAAGCAACTAGTTAAAAGACCCTAAAATAAAGTGTTACCGTTATTTTATAACAGTGTCATCTTTTTTAAGAAATTTGAAATTGTCTATTATCTGACCTTCTGTTGGAGGAAACTTAAAAAAAAAAGTTTTTTTTAAAAACATGAAATGAAAAATATTCATGACGCTGTTATAAAATTATTTGTCAGAGTATTGTCACTTAATGACATTTTAATGACAAATTCAATTTGTACCACTGTAGTTGAGGTCAAGATAGATATTCATGACACTGTCAAAACCAACCACATGACAGTTTAATGTAATGTTAACCCATAAAGCTAAATGATGTCAAGTTGCCATGACAAAGACACTGACAGGTTATGATGTATTGGTTTACGTCAAGTTGTCATAACTCGGACATCTCAAACAATGTCATCTTTGCATTAAAAATGACATAATTGAGCGAATGACATTTAATGACAGTTGTCATAAACATGCATAAAACCTTCTTCATATTCATGACACGTGTCATGTCATGATTATGAAGGTGTCATGTCAGTCTTATGCACACCCCTTCAAGTAAAGTGTTACCCAACAATATTATACATTAAAAATAGTTAGATCTCTTTTACATAATAAAAATACATTGAAAAAAATGAAGGAAAAAAAAACAACTAGCAAATCACAAAAAAGGCACAGGTCAATTCAGATAGCTACAGACTAAGAGTTGAAAAAAGTCATGCATACAAGAAGCAAATCATTATATAAAAGGGGTATTTTAGAAAAAACAGTAAATTATTAAAATGACTAATGGTCTGGTAGTAATAAAATGTGGGTGGAAATACGTTGAGAATCAAGCTATTTTATCTCTTTCAACCTCAATCATTATATTACTAAAATCTGAGTTTAAAATAAAGTATATAAAGGGTTTCCAAATCTGCTCAAATAAGGACAATTTACCTTCTTTCCATTGACAAACAAAAATACATTATTAATCCACTGTACAACGGATATGGGTTTAATACATAGCTATTAGACGCTTTGCTCGAAGTATACAAGTCAATAAGTTTACGAGTGCTGCTATGGTGTACAATAATTTCAGGAAAAATGTCTGGATTCATTGGAAGATTAACAGATACCATCTGAAAAATGAGTAAAACTACCTCTTTCCAAAACTCCTGCACCTTAGGACAATTCCACATGCAGTGCAAAAGTGTGCCTTTACTTTTACATTTACATTTATGCATTTGGCAGACACTTTTATCCAAAGCGACTTACATTGCATTATACTATACATTTGTATCTGAGTATGTGCAATCCCTGGGATCGAACCCATGACCTTGGCATTGCTAGTGCCATGTTCTAACCACTGAGCTACAGGAAAGTTCCTTTATCAGCTGAGCACTTAATGCATGTGTCTGGAGTGTTCTGACAAATTTTGTTTGACCTAACTGGAGTAAAATACATTCTCATAATCCAGTTGCACTGTATTAATTTAAGATTACTGTTAATAGTTTCCACTTGAGCTTTTATACATATTTTTTCCCCATATATCTAAGGACATTGTGGCGAGGGGGGCGTGGTTCAGCGAAGTCTGCAGCGGGAGAGAGAGAAGGACTACTGGCTGCTGGTACTGGAATGCTGAATCCTGGAGTGAATTTATGTGATTATATTGACCGACTTGTGCCTGTCTGCACACCTTTTTGTTTGTGTTGAATTAATAAAAGCAGTCAGTAAGTCCAGCCGACCCTGTCTTCTTCCTTCCTGACACTGAACCTTGTTACACTGGTGCCGAAACCCGGGAAGGAAGAAGAAAGCCGCCGCCATGCAAGCGCCCTCCGGATCGCCATTTGCGGACATTATCACCAGCCTCGCGGGCCTACAGCAAGAACAACATCAGGCCCTGCTGGACTTGAGGAGAGATCAAGAAAGATCGTTCCAAATGATTGTCCAAGCCCAGCAGGAGGACCGCGAGAGGTTCCGGAGCTGGATTGACCGGGAGGTTCGACCGGAAGCCCCGGAACATCGCGCTGTGCCCGCCCACCTGCCCTTCAACAAAAAGGTGTGCAGACAGGCACAAATCGGTCAATATAATCACATAAATTCACTCCAGGATTCAGCATTCCAGTACCAGCAGCCAGTAGTCCTTCTCTCTCTCCCGCTGCAGACTTCGCTGAACCACGCCCCCCTCGCCACAGACATTTTTTAATCATCTCTCCAGGAGATCAATATAGATTCTGAAGATTCTTTAGAGTATTACTTTAATAATTTATAAAACATTGATATTGAGCCTTTAGATTGGGGGTGACTTTGACAGTAAAATTTCAAGAGGAGTCTTAATGGGTTTTGTACCTTGGTAAGAAGAAACATAGCTCCTAAATTGAAAGAATTTAAAGAAATCTCTTATAATAATTTAATGAAAACGTTTGATTTCCTAAAGGAAGGGTCTACATGTCATTTTATACATTTATAGTTATGTTTGTCAATGTAAATAGCCTATTGAGACTGGTTGAATTTGCATGTGTGGTCCTGCAGATGTGCCGCGATGTCAGTTGATCCAACAACCAGCAGCGTCACCTACTCCTGCGCTGATCTGGAGGAGGGACGGTACGTAAACATCCTCCTTCTTGCATGGTGGAACTACCTCCCGGTGTGCGAGGTGGAAGTATATGAGTCAGGTAATCATCACACGGAACTCCAATAAACCTATTTTCTGTGCAGATACACCTGTCGGTTGCGTCAGTATTCGAGAATCATTACAACTTTTTGTTATAAAGGATCCTGCGAACAGTAGATGCTTGGCATTTGTAGACAAATACAGACTGTGGTTACAATGTTAAAAAAATGTAATAATACTTGTTAATAAAAAAAATTATAATTATAGTGGGAAAGTATCTTCAAGATGCTTCAACTGACACAACTTCAAAAATGTTCCTCCTTCAGTGGGATTTAAAGGAATTTGAATTTTTAATTTAGGCTTTATTTACATTTTATTCTCAATGCGTCTTTACATTTTGCTTTATTGTTCATTAGGTTTCACTCTTATCATTGTTTTAGTTCATTCTGGTAGGCCTATTTGTCTAGTATTTTTGTTGATCTAGTCTGTTTTAAGTTTCATACCATGTGTATGTATATTACAAAAACTCATTTGTGACCATTTAATTTTAGGGACATGAAAATGTCGTTTTTTTCCAGTTAGCCCATGTTAGATTTTATTTTAGTTTTCAGAAACAATAAAGCTAAATCCAAATGAAGAACATGTTTTTATGTTTTAGTCAGTAATAAAGAATGAGTATGTGTGTCTCAAACTGTGCGTTTGATGCAGTTATTTGCATTGTTGTTTGTGTTGCTTAGATTCTACAAGACGGTTGTTTATGAAAATAGCATTTAACTCCACCGCCAATCTGACCGACCCAACAGTAACAGACCAAGTGCTTAAAGAGGTGAGAACGTGATGCGAGTCTCTTATCCTATCCAGATGCATCATTATAATATTAACGAGTGTTCACTGCAGTTGACGTCAGCTCTGGCTGTGAGAGGAATCAACAATGTGACTCTGAGCTGGTCTCAAACACCCAAAGAAGAAGTGATCCAAAGACAAGTCGAAAATGGTGAGTCTGTTCCTACAACCAGCCATCCAGAGTGAATCTAGGAGAAATGCTGTAAAATCCCTCAGTGATGTGGTCAATGATGAGGAACATCTGAAGCTGTGATTTTTATTTCTAGATCCCTGCTGAAGCAGATCTCTGGAGACTCTCAGAGGACGAACAGCCATCAATGGTTTCATTATATTCATCATGCATGTCAGTTATTCATACAGAACTTGATAGCTAGACAGCTCACCCTCTGATTATTAAATCAGGAAGGAAAAGAAATGAAAAAAAAATCCTCATGTTTTAAATAAATAAATAAATACGGCATATTTATGTATTTATTTGTTAAATATAACAAATGAACATGCAGCATATATTTATTTTTATATAAAGTTTAACTATTTTTTCTCCTATATCCCCAAAAATGTATAAATATATAATATAAAATACTATAATAATGGAATGAATATAAAGATTTAGATGTTATAGACAAATATACAAATAAAACAAATATAAAATGTTTATAAAATACATACGTACAGAATATTTACATAATGCATATTTATTTTTTTATATAAATTGTGCTTAAATGTAACATTGTTTTTAGGGATTGGTGTGTTTTTCATTATTTATCTGGCTGTGTGTTAAGATCTTCACTCTTGTTTTCGCTTAATATCACACTTAGATCAGGCATTTGTCAGTATCTTCATAAATCGCTCATGCTGTCAACTCAACTGCGTAATTATTTGTTATTAAGTGCTTATAATTTCAGACATAGAGAGTCCTTCGGGAAAGTCTTTTCAGTTGTCAGCACAGCAACATACATATATCGGGTGTTCAGAGTTTAAAAACAAAATTTGCGTTTGTATACTGGATAATTATATACAGTGTAGTAAAATCGTTCTTGAACATCAAAACTGGTGCCTCAAGTTGCCTTAATGAATATTGTACTGTAAGAAGTTAACAGCAGGATACACAAATAAAAATATACTTATATTGTCAGCAGTTATCATTGAATGAAAATAATTTGAATTATCCTTCAGATGAACTGCTATATTGATGAAATGACCAGGTGTTCATTGATAAAGTGAAACTATGATGCACATACTGTATGTACACTGATACATTTAACTACTTACTTATGCAGATTTAAATGGAATGATTCATCCAGTTATGTGAACCATGTCAGGATAATGAATTTAAAGCAAGAACAATTACATAACTCAATCAATAAATCAATAAGAAATAAATGTCTGCTTGAAAGAGTTGGTCTCTGTATGCAGATTAATGTTTATCAGCACAAAACCTGTAAATAAAACATAAATATGAATTAAATCACTATATGTCATTTATCTCTGTGGTCATGAATTTATTTAGTGTTCAGATAGGCCATTTGCATAAATGTTAATATTTTGAGAATATATAGAATATATTTTGCACAGATATGTATGCATCCAAAATATATTATGCGTGCACACAAAATGTATTTTAAGATAGGAAATGTATTGCCTTGCCCATTAAAGTACATATATTTTGGCATTTGAATGCCTAAAGGATTAGTTCACTTCTGAATGAAAATGTCCTGATAATTTCCTCACCCCCATGTCATCCAAGCTGTCCATGTCCTTCTTTCTTCGGTCGAAAAGAAATTAAGGTTTTTGATGAAAACATTCCAGGATTTTTCTGCTTATAGTGGACTTCAATGGGCTCCAAAAGGTTGAAGGTCAAAATTACAGTTTCAGTGCAGCTTCAAAGAGCTTTAAATGATACGAGACGAGGAATACGAGTCTTATCTAGAGAAATGATCTGTCATTTTCTAAAAGACAAATATAAAATGATATGCGTTTTAACCATAGATGCTCTTCTTGAACTAGCTCTCTTCTTCTTCTTGTCTATTCCGACAGTGTAGACACTGCTAAGTGTATTACTGCCCTCCTCAGGTCAAAGTTTGAACTAATTGTTCTATACTTGCACTAGCATATTGAATATGACAATTTAGTTCAAACTTTGACCTGTGGAGGGTAGTAATACACTTAGCAGAGCTAGTTCAAGCATCTATGGTTAAAACGGATATCATTTTTTATTTGTTTTTCGAAAATGACCGATCGTTTCTCTAGATAAGACTCTTATTCCTCGTCTGGTATCGTTTAAAGCCCTTTGAAGCTGCACTGAAACTGTAATTTTGACCTTCAACCGTTTGGGGTCAATTGAAGTCCACTATAAGGGGAATAATCCTTTTCATCAAAAACCTTAATTTCTTTTCATCTGAAGAAAGAAGGACATGGACATCTTGGATGACATGGGGGTGAGTAAATTATCAGGACATTTTTATTTGAACGTGAACTAATCCTTTAAAAAGATACTTTCAGAAATAAACCTGCTCCGTACTAAAGTATAAAGTATGACGACTTGTCTCAGGTTTACCTTGTTGGTTTTTTTGCCTCATGCGTTACTTCCTGATGTGGTAGTCTTGTCCAGGACAGTTTTACGTCAGAGACCAAACTTAACCCCAGAGCAGACTGCAGCTAAAACACACCAAAAGCAGTATTTCAGGAACCAGACTCAATCGATCAATCAATCAATCAAGTGGTGACCAAAAACAGCACCAAGCCTAAATAAAAAGTCCATCAGTCTTGACAAAGACTGAATAGAAAAATTGATGTTTGGTTTTGTTCACTTTTGCTCATGTTGATTGGAATACAACATCAACAACGGGAAGTCTTATCATCATTCCATAAATTCACCCTATATTTGATTTTGTCCATTTTTCTCTACTCATCTGCTCATTTTCTTTTACCTGATTCAGAAATGTGTTGTTCACTGCAGCTGCATCAACACTGGAGGCTAATTTCATCCTCAGAAACAATTTTTTCCTATAAGCTGGAAAAAAAGCAAGTAAAATAAACACATCTATACAATATTTTCACTAATTTGATAATGCTTTCAGCTACTCTCAGTTCAGTTTAACACATTTCACCACACATTTTACCATCAGTTCACATTCTATCTGGGCAACTTTTGTGTCTGATAAATCGTGGGACAGCGGTCATGTTAGTAAAATTTAGCCGGTAAAAAATTGAGCGTCAGCGTTAGTTCAGGCAGGCCTCATAGTCAAGCTCCGCTATCAGCTGATTTGCAAATTCCAACCCCACCCATATCAGCTGATCCGATTTCTATGGACTCCATTGGCAACTCTAAAATAAGGCGCATTACTTAAACACAGCTTCCGTCTCTCTGCCTGCTAGGCTGCTTCCACTGCACGCTGCTTGCAACCCACCTCCTCCCCAGCTCCTCCTTAAACTTGTGTATAACTTAATCAGTGTCATTCTGTTGTCATTGATGCATGCTCTGTTCTCAATAGGGGGATTTTCTGCTGCTCTCCCAGTTTAAAAAAATGGGAGGTTGTCCCCAGAAGCTGCTGCTGTTCCCGGTCTTGGCTTTCATGGAGCTCATAAAAAGGACGGGGAATTTAGAACAGAGCCATACCGCCAAATTGTAACTTTAGCAAAATATGCCAATAAAAAATTGACTAAATTTTGTCTCTTGTAATTTTTGACTTAAGTGGTCCTGACTGAAATAATAATAATAATTGTTAATTACCATTGTCTTTGTCAATAAATGTAGCAATGTATGAAGCACAACAGCTCACACAGTCACTTTCAAACCAAGTAGCTTTCTTGTCAATGCGGCAAATTAACGAACTTTAACCTGACGCAAAATCTGCGAGACATTATGAGCTATACTTAACTGCACTGATTACTTTTTAAATGCCTAGATTCTGCCCACAAAAACTCGCTGAACAAAGGTAAATGTGACCGCATCTTAACAGTGTAGAATTAGGTCAGAAATAATTGACCTGTTCCATGAACCTCCACCTCACACAGCGTGAGAAAAGTCTGGATTTTCGGAAGGAACATGTTTACGTAACGGCCGCCCATTCCGCCGCACAAGAAACTGACAGTACCACCTGCTGGAACAGGCGAAGAAACGACAGCACATCTGGAGAGAGAAAGAGAGAAACCATGACCCATCAGGTGACCTGTTCCAATCCCAATCTGAGGATGCGTTCAGCGAGAAATTTCACCTGGGATTGTTGTTGCCGTTATTTTCTAAGGAGTTTCCGATGCGGATCTCTACTCCGGTCATGCGCTCCGGACAGCAGTCTGCTCTGTTGGTGATGGTCACTCTGTTAATGTAGTAATAATCCAGCAGGTCCAGCCTCCACCACGGGCTGAGCTGGTTTAGTGTGATGGAGCAGTATGAGGCTTCACCGGGAGCATATCTGATGCCGTCGATGGCGTATGCGGCTCCCCAGTGATAATATGTGGTTGACTGGATAGCTTTTCCTTTTAATGCCAAATTCTCTAAAAAAACAAAAACACATTTAAAAAGAGACAGTGGGCCGAGAAGAAATAAGACTTAAATGTGCGAAGTTTCCATAGAACTTTAAATAGTAACACTTTAAAATAAGGTTCCATTTGTTAACATTAGCTACATTAACAATGACAACTACTTCTAAAGCATTTATTAATCTTAATGTTAATTTCAACATTTACTAGTTCATTAATTAAATCCAAATTTCTATGTTAATAGCCTATCATCGTGCATCATTAGTTGTATTTACCTTCCAAGTTTTCTGAACTGCCCTGATTGGAAAAAACGCCTGTTGCAAAAACCAAATATTTCCTTTGATTTCTAACAAGTTGATTAATGTTGCATTTTATTCTTTGAATATTTGCATAAAGAACTGCTAAACAGCATCTAAAATTTTAATTCATCTGACTGATGCATGTCATTTATACTCACCAAAAAGTAAAAACAGGTAACCGAGTCCCTCCATCTTGTTTTTAAAGACCCTTAACTAGATATTTACAGGTCACTGGAATAAAGGAAATCTTCAGTGCACATATATTGTAAAGTAATTGAAATTAGGCGACTTTTAAAATGTGGATGACATACCGCACCTGTGATCTTCACATCTGAAGTCTCTCCGTCTTCTCTCGCTCTCTTTAAACATGCTTCCCTTTATTTATTTGTCTGTCTCTTTGCAGCTTCAGTCTCCACCCTTATGAGATGCTCTCTGGCAGCTTGCTGAATATATTTCACACATCATTGGACCTCCAGAATTGCTTTTCTCATCTCACCTTCACCTCTCGCATCAAGACTGATTTACAAAACAAATCTGCCAAAATGCAAATGAAAATGAGGATCTTTGAGAATCTCAAGCATCTGAAGAGAACAAAAGAAATGACTGGTGCTTAAGATTCATTTTCATACAGTTTTTCTTTCCGTGCTTGTCTAAATCCATCTAAATGACTGATTTATATACAAGTTAAAGTGAACATTTACAGTTTATGTTCGTGTTTTGCAAACTCAGCATATTTGACCCGTCTATGAGTTTCATTATTAGTATTCGTTCAGAATTGGATCAGTTCCTATATCTTTATCATAATCATTAGAGTTATTGTCCTTGGTGTGAAGGGCCTTAAGAAGATATTCAAAATTAGGATGCTTAAAAAAAATAGACTGAAGCACAGGCTCTATTCTTCAGCACAATGGTGACTCACAAAACTCAGACAACAGAAACCCTTTAAATCCATCTCTCAAGATATCAGCATCTTCACTTATTACAACTCTGTACATGTACAGAAGTTCTTAATGAGAATTAACAGAGGTTAAGATGTTGATGTTTTATTGACAATTTGTTGTTTGATGTCATCATTATGGTGATCAGTGTTTGCATTAGTTGGGCTCTTGACCCTTGCCTTTTTAACACTAGTTTTTCTACGGCTGCTTTAAATGTGTTTCTAAAGCATGTGTGTTATGGCAAAATCTGATCAAAAAAAATCTGATCAGACGATGTTGGCTACTTATTGATGATATAATCATCATNTTTTTTTTTTTTTTTCACAGTGTAGCCTACATGACAGATTTGGGCTCCACATGTTGCGCTTAACTGTATTTTCCTTTTCAAACTGATTCCAATATTCTAGATTCCATATTTCAAATAATCCAAAACCATCATGGTGAACAGAGCACATCTGAAATGTCTCAGCTGAAGGAAATTATTTATCGGCTTTAATATATTGGCCTAATTTTCTTATCAGGTTGAAAACTTATGGCCCAGTACCGATATGGTGGCTGATATATCGTGCATCTCTATGTGTGACGTTATAGAATCTACTGCACATGTGTGTTGAACCCGCCTTTCCACTCCATCGGCCAGATCATTGATCATTTCCATGTTGTTTTGTGTGTATTTGAATGATGTAAATCAGTGCTTGAGCTCCACATGAGTCCATCACCTACTCTAACCTCAAACAGTGAGCCGTCAGCTTCATAAAGCTCTCAGTCTGTGCACTTTTTTGGCTTTTTGTCTCTCACACAGATGTCAGCGCCACTGCAAGCTATGTTCAGAACGACTGTTTTTTTGTGACAAGGATCAACTGGAATGTCCTTCAACCTTATTTTCTTTTACATGCACTCTTATTGGCATCAGTGGTTCATTTTGGAACATTTCAACTGCATTAAAGGTTCTTTATAATGGAAAAAAAAGAAGTTCTTTAGAATATTAAAATAAGAAAGTAATGGTTCTTTTTTAGAACTGTTGAGGTTCCAAAATGGTTCTTCTATGGCTACGAAAAAAATTTATTTTTAAGAGTGTACAGTAGCTGTAAATGCTGGTTTGTTCTTTTGTGAGGTAAACTTTATTTAAATGATTTAAATGGTTTTCATTGTTTTGTTAGTTACCGTCATAATTCTCACATTAGTTTGTGCTTTTCTAAGCAATTTTTGAACAATATTGCAGCTCTTCTCATGTTATTCTCAAACTGTGTTGTAGTATTTCTCATTAGTAAGTTGTACTCTTTGGCGTTGATGGTTCCATAAAGAACCTTTAACATCAATGGAATCTTTTCATCGACAAAAGGATATTTACAGTGGAAAAAGGTTCTTTAGATTATTCAAATGTACTTAACAAGACAAAAATGGCTATTTTAAGAACTGTTCACTGAGAGTCATGATTAAATAAAAATTCAAATCAAACAAGCATGGACCAAGTGTTGATACTTTTTCCATCCTACAATCAATTTCAGATGCAAAAGAGAATTCACAAACTCATTTGTAAAGCTAACGGTCCCTGCGATGGTTGAAAACATTCTCAATGCATTTTGTTGCTCAAAATGAATATCAGTGAGTGTAACGGTCACTTAGAGCATTTACTGTAATTTGAGGAAGAATGTGAACTGCGCGCGTCTGTAAGAGAATGCGAATGGTGAGCAGAAGAAGAGATAACCGCTCTATCGACTTTGTCCTCTTTTCCCTTTTATTTTCCTTTTTCTATTACCTGAGTTGAATGTTTATTTGTATCCTTTCCTCTCACTCCACCCCCATGTATGCGGACTAGTGTGACGATGTCTAATTAATTTTATTAAACCCGGGGAAAACACTCCAGCTCTGGCCTCACGTGCATCATTTCCTCGAGCTCTACACATTTGTTTTTCTGGGCAACAACATTTCAACTCTGCGTTACATGAGCAACAAAATGAAGATGTGTGAATGAAAGATGTGTGAAGTTCTTATTATGAGAATGAAAATAGAAGCAATTTCAGTCTCACCTTCTGCTTATGCATTATTTATGGTTGATTTTTGCATGTATTTTAACTCATGATGTGCCAAATCATGATTTAGATCAGTCTGACGGTTGTCATTTCTCCCATTAAATAATGCAGCAGATCATAAAGGCCAAGCAGCTGCGTCTGCGGTTGACGTTTGGTGGCTCGCTTTGCTGCTTTGTCAGCTAGAGAATTTCCCTGTGAAAATGGGTCATTAAATGTGCCGTGACCCGTGACCTGTGACACGTGACTTTTCAAACCAAAACACATTACTGCAGAGGATGAGGACCAGCGCTGTGATCTGCTGATGAATTATGGCCATGTGTAGATTGATCTTGGTTGTCTAAAGCCCGTGATGGTCCGCTGACATGAACACATCCATTTTTGGAAACAGTCAAAGTATTTGCATTTTTCAGGGAAAGTGTTGACATTTAACTCTTTCCACATCAGTGTTAAATGTTGCCAGTCAACGCCCGCATTTTTGAATATTTTCACAAAACTTTCCTATTTACCCAGAATATTTTGTTGAATGAATATCTGAACATGAAATATACATTGTCAAAAGAAAGAACAGATCCACTGCTTTTAAAAAAACAAACAAATAAAATAATGATATATTTTTTTATCAACACTTGATAGTGGGTAAGTTTCATTAAAAGAAAAAAGCAACAGAGAAAATCACGTTTTTGTCAGAGACTTTGTCCGGATGGAATTCAGAACGATGATCAAAAGTAGATCAAGTCCATAAACACTCACAAAGCTTCACAGTCGTTTCCTCTTCATGGGTTCGACATTTCATTCAGTAACATTAGGCAGTTTTTTTTATATGCTGTTTAATGTTGATGATCGCGTTATTTCACATTTGCTTCTTCGCCTGTGTTTTCCGGTAAAGACTAGAAGGTATACAACTATGACCACTGGGTATGCGCACATCAATATTGGGTCATTTAATATTTATTTATTTAATTTATTAACTGTATTTGCAGTATTGTAAGGGTAGGTTTAGGGTTGGGGTAGATGTAGATGTAGATGTTAATAAAACACAATTTGATAAGTAGAAAATTTAATTTACTGTTAATTATCCTGAGATTTTGCCTCACTTCTGGCCTGTAGCTGTATCCCTTCTAGCCACAACCGTGTTTTCCAGATATTCTGTACTCTTTCAGTAGATGCGTAATAGCGTCCATATAACTACCATATAACAGAGAAAACATGGATCGCTGGAAAACTTGTCAATGGCGGGAAAAGATTTAATTTAAGGAAAAGGAAAATGTGTAAGCTACGTCTTTTGTTCATGCATTGTATGACAATCCTGTAATTTCCTAGCTTCTTTACTAACAATAGACGAGGTCAACATCATTTACATAGGCAAAAGAATTTTAGGTTCTTCTATTCATAGTCAAATGATTTGCGCAACCAAGTGCATAAAACACTTTATGATCAAACATTATTACAGTAGAAATGATGAGCGAGTCTTGAGAAGTGAAGGTTGATGAATCTTGAAATTATCATTTAGACACACACACAAACACAAACTCAAGAAACAGACTCCGGTGGACAAGACAAACAACTTCTTGAAAGTCATTTTCTAAGAAGGTATCTTCTAGAAACCTCAATGTAAATGTTCACACGTCCATTTCATCACACTGCATTGCATAATCATTGTCCTTTAGAACAAAACCACTGATTACAGTAACATTCAAGATATTGACAAGCATATTTACTGAAGCATATTTACATTTACTGAACATTATCATTTATAACAAGTCAATGTTGGATGTTTTAGGATGTTCTACATTGGATGTTAGAAGATAAACGGATCAGACACTGGCACAGATGTGAAGTTGCAGCCAATCACCTGAGGTGTACATGTCATGTGACTAAAATGACATCATGACAACACTGAAAACACAATAACAACACTTGAGGTCTTTGCATCTGACCGCTTGTCTACTTACATGACATATTTCCTGTATTTGTTCAAGTGGGCAAATCAAATCTGATGGGGCACACTTAGAACTAGTGTTTTTACTAGTTTTTACAAAACTTTATGTACACATTTTAATTTCAATACTTTGCACTTTAAAATAAAGGTATGCTCACATCATGATGGAATTACCATAATTAGGAGGTTCTGATGAAAAAGTGGTCACATCCTTGTAGAACTTATATGTTGTGTTCGAAATTGCCCCCTAGTGAAGTGAATGAAGTGAATGAAAACGAGTGAGTGAATTCAGACATTGAGTGCACCAGAAGCTCTGAGCTCCTCTCTAGAGTTCATTTTTCTAGCTAACTAACATGCATTGAATGGCTTTTTTCTGTTTTATTGACGTCTTTCCAAGACTGTAGCATTGATTGAGCGATTACATGACACAGGATTAATTTCCACTAGCTGTACTGTATCTTTCAACATTCTTTCTGATCATGTTTATTTGGTGCTATAACTAGTAATAAAGACGAATACAGATCATTTCCCCTGCTGCTTGAAATGAGGATCAACAGTGATCTGTCACGCCACATTAAAGAGCGAAAGAGCAAAACGGTATTTATTGTTTGAATTTGGTAATAAAATTGACAGAATTTGAAAGCTGAGACTTTTACATATCAAAAGTAACCTGCTCTGCCTTAACTTTGGTTTTCACTGCATGAGAAAATGGATGTGACGTGAGAGCGAGAGAACAGTATCAATTGCGTTGAATGCGAGAGAGTTGGCAGCCCTGTTTAAAGTCTTTGGAGATAGTGCGTATTAAAATATGTCTTTTTAAAACTATAACACTATAATATTGTGAAATATTTGTGACTTCATCACTTTTGAGGTCAGGTACAAATACAATATACAAAAATACATAGGCTACAGGTCCATGTGTATGCACAATTAATCATTAAAATATTGCAATTCACTTGATTCAAACACACATGACAACGATTCCGGCGTTTAGTAAACAAAAGTACAAATAGTAGTAGTAGTTTAGTACAATCATGCCGGAATATTAATTTAAACCTGCTTTTGCGCTGCCGCTGATCCAGAGAGAGCAGCACTTATGTAAGCTATATATCTGAAGCAAACAGCTTCACAAACAGTGTTTTCAGCTGACAGTATTACTATTCCTTTGATGCAAACATACGAAAATATGTTAAAAGTTTATAGTCTGGATATAAACACCGATGCTGCAGCAGTCGCAATCAAAATTTACGGAGCCCCGGACATGACATGCAGGGAAAAAAAAAAGTTGGCTAAATCATGTGCATGCTTTACTAAGTCATTCCCTCAATTTATAAATCCTGCACACGTTTTAACGAATCGAGGGAAAGAAATAGTAAATCATGCGCAAGATTTAGTAAATTGAGGGAACGACTTAGTAAAGCGTATGCACAATTTACTTTATTTCCCTGCATGTCATGTGCGGGGCTCCGTTAAAATGAGTAAATGACTTTTAAAACTAATTTTACGCTTGATGAAGATTGTATCTATTACACTGTTAAGCCTGTAGGAGGCGACCAGTGTCTGTTAAAATGTATTTGACGAAATTTGTTAAAAAACTCTGAATAAAACAAGTCTTCATTCATGAATTTCAAATGATTTTTTACACAATGAATTCATTTAAATAATAAAAAAAATAGTTTAATAGACTCATTTGTAACATTAAATAGAACATTTTGTCAAAACCTCAAGTAAATTAGGCTACATATTATTTTGTTTGGTTGTCTAATGTTTTGTTTTCAGAATCTTGGGAGAACTTACTAGGATGTAAAATGTAGCTAATTTACAGACTAAAATGAAGTTACATAATCTACTAAAATGAAGTTACAGTATCTACCAGCAGGTGGTACACTGCTTCCTGAGGGATGTTTCCTCTCCGGACAGAAGCAACATGTGTGCTTTTATACCAAAATATAAAAGCTTGGCTTTCTGTGATGTTCTGAACATGGCTAAATTTTGTTGAAATCTGCTGATTTCTCCAAGGTAATCTACCTGACTGACATAAAATTATGAAGAACGAATAATAATAATGATAATAAAATGCTAATCCAACGTATACTTAAAACTTGGCACTGTGTACTGCAAATATTGTTGACTCTTGTGATAATCTGCAAACAGTGATGCATTGTGATGAAATCCTCATTTGCAAATTGCTTGGGATTGGGATTAAGTGTCATAACAATGTACACTGAAATCAGTGAAATCAGGACTAGAAATTATTATTGTAATAGTATTTGAATATTATTATTATCAATAATAATGTATTTTTGACAGTCCGAACTGTGCAAATCTGCATTATTGATTTTTTTTTTATTCTTCGAAATGTTAGAATTACTCCCTGATGAGGCATTATGAGTCACTTTAAACATAAAATGTGAAAACGGAGGAGGAGAAACAGTATCATGTGACTAAAATGACACAGACGGACAGAAGACACACTGATATGTAAAGCTGATCTAATGTGTCTCTCATCTCTATCTCTGTCAGTAATCATTCATTGAAATATCCTCGGCCGAAAGCAGAAAGAATCAGGAAGCGCTTGAAATGAACATAAGGGTTTTGTACAGGAGCCTGTCACTTTTACTGGGTGAGTAAAACATCTTCCATGTGTCTAATATCTTAGTGATTCCAGATTTTTTCTTTTAGATGCAGAAACACTTTTCATAAGACCCCAAAAGACTATCTAAAAATATATAAAATATTTAGTTTTTATTGTTTTCCAGTAAAAATATCTACTCCCTAAAACACAAAATAAGATCAATTTACTATGACTGTGTAAGTTTTTTCATACCCTAATTTTCATACCCACAAACAGTTTTTTTTCCCCCCGTGGTTTTAAGTGTAAATCTAACAAAATGTTTTGGCTTCAATTTAAAAGTTTCTTTCTGTGTTTCTCATTTTTTTCGAAAGGGTTTTTCTCAGTTCAAATGAAGGCGAACGGAACAGAAGGTTAGATTTTGTGAGTTAAACACATGTCTAATTCACATTAATTCATTTTAATCTAACCACAATTTAACCATGAACATGTCTGTTCTTATATTCTTTAACAAAAGAACTATATGTTTATAACATCAGCCATATGTGCTCCTGTTTACAGTCAATGGCGTGTTTAAAATGATGTACTTTGACTAAATATTTGACTGTGCCTTAACAGATAGTTGGGATGAGACATGTAAAGCATCCATACTTCATTTGTTTTAGTTTTTTTTTCCTGCCATTTAGGGTTTATCTAAAATCAATTAATTCAAATAATTGTGCTGCAGTTTCCACTAACACAGAAAACACTGGAAGAACAAGCAGAAAGTGTGTGAAAGAATATCTGTACAACAGTAATAAATAGTTTCACACACTGTATGTGTCAAATATACTGCTGTACTCATGAATATGTAGTTTAGTTGCTACTCAGTGCCTCAAACCAAACATGATTTAAACAACATTTAGGCCCTGTTTCCACCTGGGTTTTGGATGATGCTAAATACAGGTGTAAACTGGTGTAAAAATTTTGAGCTTTTGACCAGATTGCTTTCGTAGTGGAAACACTCATGTGTTCGAACAGCCACTAAAGACTGCCTACTCTCCGCTGACTGACTTAACGCGCATATATTATGGGAAGCGAGCTAGCCAGAGGGGATTTAAACTTTGTTAGCTGAAGACCCAAATTTAGTTTGAAGATGAAAAACGCACACAGCAAAATCCCCAGAGTTAAATCATTAAATCAGTTCAATCATTTATCAGTTTGGCCATTTATTTACACAACAACAGCGTTTTGGTGGCCTGAAAATGCAAACTTTTGAAAACGGGTTTTAAAGTGCAAGTTTTTGAAAACGTCATTTTGAAAACTGCAAAAACATGAATGTGTGAAAACGGTGATGTCATGCGTATTACGTGTTTAGTCTATCCACCTTATTTTTCAACGTAAAAGTAAGGTGTTTTCTGTGAATGTGTGAGACTTCCGATATATTAGCCGCTATAGAGAAATAACGAGAAGAATATCAACATGCAGTAAACTGTAAAAATAAGGTGGATAGGCATGCCTGTTTGAGTGCATATGTGCATATGCGCGTAGGCTTTCTTTATAAAGTGACATCGGCAACTATTTGTGTGGAATGCTTAATACAGCGTTTTTAGTCATTTTTGTGGATCTGTGTGAGTGGGGATAGTTTTGATAACGTTGTCATCTGTACGAAGAAAAGAATTTGCCATTTTTAGTACATTGTTGTTGTGTAAATGTACCCTAAATGGTGTTAAAGTAAAACTGGAGCAGAGTTAAAGTTAATGAGATAATTAAACGATTAAGTGATGATTATTATTGATGAACACCTGCTGTTAACAAGTAGAATCACTGAAGAAAAGAGAAACACAAGAACTACAACTGACTTCAGCCACAGCCTTAGATGAAATCAGCTGAAGATAAAAGAAGACATTAATCACAAACAGCATTACCAGCTTCACTTATTACTGACCAGATTGGCTATTTCTGTCACACATCTACAGAAGTTATTATTGAGAATTAACAAATGTTTAGATGTTGATGTTTTAACACTGTTTTGAATGGGACTATATGTACTCTGAGCAGAGTTGATTTAACTCTGGGGATTTTCCTGTGTACCAAGCACAATGTTCTCTCACCTTTCCTGATTTCTAACACACTCACAGTGTTCGGCCAGTCTTGTGGATATCAGACCAAAAACGAAAGCTGATGCTCTCTGTATGTTTTTCCATTGTCTTTGAGTGCATTCATATGTACAGTAAATTGCTCAGGCTTATTTTGTTCATTAGATCGAAAGATCTGAAAAAACATACATTTATCTGCCCATAGACCCTCCCCTTGAAGAAATCAGGACAGAAGTGGTTGAAAGTGGACAAAAGAGACGGATTAAAATACCAGGTGTAAACGGTATTTTAGTAGGTGTAAACGGGATTTTTACATGAAAAATACCCATTTATACATAAAAAACATCATGATTTAGAAGTAATAAGCTATTTTCTATCCTGTTTTTTACATCTTTCGAACACTCTGTTTTGGTGGGCGTGTCATTAAAGACTTGTAATTCAAGTAAATGCCCACTACTATGATTGTGTAACAGTTTTTCATATTAAAATAAGTACTTGGAGTTACCGCAGTTATAAATGACAGGATAACTTTTACCGTGTTTCATGTAAGCAGAATTATGAATGAATGTACCATTGTTTGTCACACTGCCCAGATAGCAAGCAACTATCGAAACAACGTTAAATCAATGTTAATGCGTCAATGTTAACTGCATTGAATCAGCATCACTTTGTGATGTTGGGTCATCATCAAGCTTGCACTCTCAGAAAATGAAACACAACTACAACTGACTTAAAATCACACAGTCTGAAATCAACTGAAGATAAAAGAAGACAATAAATCCTTCAACATCACAGCAGACGCTCTTTTTGAGAATTAACAGAGGTTTAGATGTTGATGTTTTCTTGAAAATATTTGGTCACCATTATGGTGATCAACATTTCATTTAGTTGGGCAGTTTGACTCTTGGCTTTTTATGTGAGTTTGTGGTCTTTGTAACAGTGTTTACCAAAACATAATTTGTTGCAAAGAAAGCCAGAAATAAAGATGATCAGTTTTCAGCATCATAAAGTAGAATAATTCATTAATCCCATCACTGACCAAAAGTGGTTATTTGTTATTAATAGTTTATATTCATCAGCAATACTTTTTCAACAGATCAGACAGTCTGAATTTTGATTTTTTAAATTTTTCTTTGATTTTTTATTTATTTTTTCTTACTGATGACAATACAGAAGACGTCACTCAGTGAAGCTTTTATTCAGGATTACAGCGAATGGCTTTGATCAAAACAATAACAAAAGCAGTGTTCTCTATGCGCATTGACCCCATAAATGTGAAAGCAAAGGAGAGAACGGCAAATAATCTGTATATAAATATTCAGTTTGACTGCGGCAGTACAGGATAAATACTCATATACATATTAAACAATCTATATCAGACAAAGCAAATGTGGTAAAAACTGTGTTACTTACACTTCTGGTGACGTTACTGTAGTCAGCACTGCATCTTTTATTTTCAGTCTCTCTGAAAAGCCTGGATTAAACCATGTCTTGTTTAAAAACAGAACGTAAAATGAAGGGAACAAACGAACGGTGTCTTAGACACTGTTTCCACCTGGTATTAAGATGCGTTTTGGTCGATCGGACCACAAGTAGACGAGGGAGACACATTCCCATTTACACCTGGTGTTTTAATTCGTCTCTTTTGTCCACTTTCAACCACTTCTGTCCTGATTTCTTCAAGGGGAGGGTCTATGGGCGGGTAAATGTATGGGCTTTTTTAGGTCTTTCTATCTAATGAACAAAATAAACTTGCGCGATTTACATATGAACGTGCCTGAAGACGATGGAAAAACATACAGAGAACATCAGCTTTCGTTTCTGCTCTGACAGCTGCAAGACCAGCCGAACGCTGTGAGTGTGTGTTAGAAATCAGGAATGCTGAGAGAACATTGTGCTTGGTAAGATTTTTGTCTTCAAACCAAACTTAGGTCATCAGCCGACAAAGTTTAATCCAGTCTGGCTAGCTCACTTTCCATAATGTTTACACGTTATGTCAGTTGGCACAGAGTAGTTGGTCTTTGGTGTCTGTTCGAACACATGAGCGTTTACACTACTACCTCTGGAAGTGGTAGAAAGAGGACGAACTCAAAATGTTTTACAACCCGTTTACACCTGTATCTACTTAGCGCTGTCCACTTGTGATCTGATCGACCAAAACACATCTTAATACCATGTGGAAACAGGACCTTACTGACGCATTGATCTTCTTCTACAGAGGCGTTCTTTCGTCGCACTATTACGCCATAAAATGTTTTCTGAACTTGGTTTCAATAAACGCTGTTTGAACTAACAAGGAAGTTTTGAGTTCTGAAACTTACAGGATATTTTTAAAGTACAATGACCTCTTATATGTCAAAAGATTTGATTTCTCAGTTCATGACCCCTTTAACGCATTAACTAATGTTAACCAATTTGAAAAGTGTCACCATGTTATTTATTGAATATTTAAAGAAATAGGATCATGGCAATCTAGTCAAGATACAGGAGCAAAACGTACAGCAAAAAGTCTTTTATCTCAGAATATGTTGTATATGACAGTTCAAAAGGCATTCTTATTAGCAGCATAAGTCTGCAAGATAACATACTGTAGGTCTTCAGCATCTTTTTGACACATTTTCCAGGAAATTTGGCACTAAGAAGAAACGTCACACAGTCATCGACATATGGCCTCTGGTTTGCTGAAAAGGCTGTTGACGGTAATCCGGGTCTGGTGAAGTCGTGGTCCGCGTGCTCGTCAACTACTAATCAGACTGACCCGTGGTGGAGGCTGGATTTACGTGATACTTACCGGGTTACCAGAGTGATCATTACTAACATAAACGAATGCTGTGCAGAACGAATAAACGGAGCGGAGATTCGCATCGGAAACTCTTTGGAGAACAACGGCAACAACAATCCCATGTAAGACCCTCTTTCACCTAGGAATTAGGAGAATGTTGTACTAACATTATTGGAATCTTTTAAAGGGGTCCTATTATGCTTTTTAATATCTTCATCTTTCTTTTTAGTGTGTAACGTTGCTGTTTGATCATGAAAAAGCTCTGCAAAGTTCCAAAGTCCCTCCAGCGGGAGTTATGCTGCCTTCACGTGCTATCGGAAATTTGATAATTCCCACTTCTGAAGTCATGATTACAAGCTTTCCGCATTCAAGTTTTGAAATGGGAGGGCGTTCATGTGCAATTTTTACCTAGGAAACTCATAATTTCGAGAGAACGTGAAGGCAGCATTAGTTTCTATATCAGTGTCACTGTTTCTGAACTCCCTGAAACTTAGTCTTGAGTATTCTTCCGGGAATGAACACGTCACAATATTCCTAATTTAAATAATTAATATGCAGAATAAAGGGGACCTGGTTGAGTTAGTTAGTAGTGTGTTGAAACTGGTAAGGGGCGGGACATTTCCCAAACGTGCTCAAAGGGCCAATCACAACACACTGGTCCAGCCGACGAATCAGAGCACACTGTGCTTTTCAGAAGGAGGGGCTTCATAGAGACAGGAACTAAACAGTGTTACTGATGTTTTTAGAATGTAAATGTATTATCTTGGCAGTGGCTTAATATCCATAGAAATCCCTAATTCCCGAAGCCTGTCTGAATGATGTTTTCTGTGTCTCTTTGTAGATGTGCTGTGATTTCTAGTATTCCAGCTGGTGTTTCGTCCACCTACATTTGTAACAATATGGACGGTCAATATGTGAATCTGATCATTCCTGGACATTTAAGGATTCTCACTCTGTGTGAGGTGGAGATCTATGGAGAAGGTCTGATCAAACAAACTGTGTTGAAATATGTCCATTTATTATTGATGATACATGCTCTCAGCAGTCAATGAAACACATTTGTGTTCGACACTAAACCACGTTCATCCTCACTGCACGTGAACTTGTATTTAATGTCCTCTGGGTCATATTTTGTTTTACTTTGTATAGTTTTGTTGATGATTTTTGAAGATGTGTCCATGTTGCGTCTGTTTAAACTTAAAGGTGCAGTAGGTGTTCTGGGAAAATGCTAACTTTAGCCTGCTAGCATTGAAAGTGTACGTCCCACCTTCCCTGCAAATCGCTGTCCAAAACCACGCCTCCACAAGACATGAACGTGCACAGTCCAAATGGTTGAATCATCTGGTGGTGGTGGCCTTACGAATCCATGCACCAAAGGTGTGGATGTTGTAGTTTGCTTTGAAAACATAAAAGTTTCCGATTAGAAGCTGGGTGCTGCTGTCATTGAGCCAATTTGTAAAGGTACACAAACTGCATAAGCTACATTATGTGTTACTATCAAAACACATCAAAATCGAATCATACCATGTACCTACCTGTCCAAAACCATTGCGTCATCTTTCAGACCCTTTGACTCCCACAGTTGTCTCAATCGTGGAAAAACAACACAGATATCAATTCGGGGTTTAAGCTCTTTTATGATCCAGCCTCTTTTTTTTTGTTATAGTAATTTCTAAGACTGTCTTTCTTTTGGTCGATACATTTCCAGTGCCACTTGTTGTTGGTTCAGAAGGAAAGTTGACTCTACACCGCGTATAAGAAACACGCTGAAGATGTATGATGTCTGCGTGAACAGGCTGCACAGTGGTATCAACACATGTCGACTGACAGGGAACAGATGCTATCGGACCGTTCGGACCGAACGCAATGATTGAACGAACATTTTATGGTCATACGCCTTCTACAGTTGATATATATTTATAAAAAAAGACATTTAGATCGCTTAACATAGTGATTGCTATCAGGATATGAGGAGATTTTCAACCAGCATAACCAAAAATGTTTGAGAAGAGAATCACCTATTGCATCTTTAAGTGACAGATGAATTTACACCAGAATAGATATTATAGACACAGTGTTTGATGCCAAAAACAAAAGATGTAATGATGTAATTTGGGATCCTAAAAATGCATGATTATATGTGTTATCTTTGTTTTCCTCTGCTGTCTGTGACCTATCAGGACCACTGGTCTATACATCATGTGTGTGTTTCAGGTCCTTGTTTAAAGCAGACGTTTGTGAAGATGAAACTGAAGTCCAGCTTGAGTCTGTCTGAAGCCGCAACGAGAGTCCAGCTCCTGACGCAGGTGAGAGAGAGAGAGAGAGAGAGAGAAACCTACAGAAATCTGAGCACATTCATAGCGGTTTTAAGAGATGTGCTTGTTTCAGCTGGAATCCGCTCTGGCGGGAAGAGGGATCTCTAATGTGACGCTGCGCTGGTCTCAACTGCCCAAACAGGAAGTGATGTGGAAGGAAGCAGCACCTGGTGAGTAATGAATGTTGATTCATTAAAATTAATGTATATTACAAACAAAATGGAAACGACTTCTTTATGACGTATAATGAACTTTTCATTTACAGTTCAATGTGCTCAAAGAAATGATGTCGGGAAAACCTAAACACTCTTCAGATCAGATTTGATGTTCTTCATCTTTTATTTTTATTACTTGAATGTTCTCTTTTCCTACTGATGAACTATTTACTGCAATTTAGAATCTACTTAATCTTTTATTTTATAAAATTTTCTTCTTTTTATGTATTGTCATCTCTGTTATAACGCTTATATAAAAATAAACCAAATTATACATTATATTTTATTTTTAATGTTCACATTTATTTTTTAACAGTCCCTCATTTCATACATTTATTTATTTAACCTTAATTTATATTGATTTATTTTATCCAAAGGCATTTATAAATGAGGAACAAGCAGAGCCAATAATATTATAAAGTAATTTATTAAAGGATTAGTTCACTTTGAAATGAAAATTAGCCCAAGCTTTACTCACCCTCAAGCCATCCTAGGTGTATATGATTCATGATTCTAATGAGTCAGTTTTAAATTCAAATGACACATTCAACCTGCAGTTTTTAAGCTTCGTCCAGTACATTTATGCATTTTGGCAGACGCTTTTATCCAAAGCGACTTACGTTGCATTATACTAAACATTTGTATCTGAGTATGTGCAATCCCTGGGATCGAACCCATGACCTTGGCATTGCTAGTGCCATGCTCTAACCACTGAGCTACAGGAAAGCTAGTAAAGTTCTCTCAGGTAGAGGAGCTGTTGTTACTCGACATTAATGGCCCTGTCCCAAATGGCTCACTTCATGTGCACTTTCGGTCTTGAGGACTTAAAATGAATTAAAATTATTATTGATTCACAAACAAAAAGTGCATGTACGCTCTCGGATTACTGATCGCTATAACATATTTATGGGTCCCACTTTATATTAAGTGGCCTTAACTATGTAATTATCCCACCTCAATAGCAGCAAAAGTGTTTTGCAATTCAATATGAGCCCAATAAGTACATTGTACTTATTTTTTGATGTAAGTACATAGTTAAGGCCACTTAATATAAAGTGGGACCCAAAACACTTTTGCTGCTATTGAGGTGGGATACGGGTAAGGTTAGGGAAAGCTTTGCTGGTATAGGTAGGTTTAAGGGTAGCGGTAAGGTGAAAGGGAAGGTAAACAGTGTAATTATATTACAGAATTTAATTACAGATGTAATTGCATGCAGGTGTTTTTAAAATATAAGTACAATGTAAAAACATGTATGTACACAATAAGTGCATTGTATCAAATTATTAATTTAAATGTAAGTACATAGTTAAGGCCACTTAATATAAAGTGGGACCTATTTATGCATGAACACAGTTCAATGTATTCACGTAGTTGGCAAAATTAAACTATTATTATGGTATTTGAAAGGTTCCTAATTTAGTTTTTTTGAGGTTTCCTATAACAGGTTTACATGCATCAAAGGTCAAAATATGTGCATACGTTAACCCAGCACTAACGTGAATGACTGATATTTAACATTAAAGTTTGTAAAACAAATCTTGCTCCATCCTTTATCATTACTAAAAGTAGTAAGAACGACAGACAATCTGTATTAATATAGGTAATAGTGGCCAACAGCTGATTAGCAGAAGTATTTCACTAAGAGAGTAATAACGTGAGTTAGCCAGTTAGCCGGAGACACATGAATACTTGAATTTCCTTTCAGAGCGCAGAGCACAGCGTCTTGTCGACATGTTGTGCACACAAACGAGCTACAGCGTCAGCGTTTGGGGTTCAAGTTTTTGCAGGATGTTCCCTGCATGAAAGGGAATTTTCAAAAATCCATAATAGGGGCACTATAATGTTCTACTATGGGTGTTTTATAATGCATGCATGCTGAGGAAGCGTGTTTTAAAGAAGCTGTGAGGATCAGTTGTATTTATGTACACATGGGCATCAGATGCATAGACTCGATTGCTTGTTCTGACAGAGGAACTGTTCACTGATGACATCGACCCGTGTTCAGATGGCTGAGTTTTCAAACATTCAGAATGGTTTTATTTTTCATTTGTATTTTGGTGTGTTTAATAATTCTGAATGGATCCGTGTAGTCGCTATATGCAGTCCTTTGGCATCTCCCTGTGGTCTTGTTTGGTATGGCAGGTTGACTTATGCTCATTTGTTTTTTGACTTGTACATATTGTGTTTGCAAAGAAGAACACTGTTTAAAGGTTTATGTTTAAATCTATCTTGNCCTTTTGTAAAAAAAAAAAAAAAATGGTGTTGAAAAGTAATGTTTTTGTTAATGGGAGAAGGGGGTGGGGGTCTTGCAGTATTGATTCGGTGAGGAGGGGTGCCTTGGAATAATAAAGGTTGGGAACAACTGGCAAAGAAAGATACACCAAACACTGATCCCTAAACCTACCTGTCACTGTAACCTTAACCAATGAAATTAGCTTCCAGGGCAGGATTTCAGGGCGAAGTGAAATCGCACTTCATCATTAACTTTGAGCTTCAGGAAGACTGAACCCTTACACCTTATACTTTATCATTTACTTCTTATATTCGTCTTTTTATGACAGACTGCACTGAAACCCACCTAAAACCTTCCCTTATGCCTGAAACACACTCAAAACCTACCCTTAAGCCTAAAAATCCTTTCAGTCGGAAACCAGTATACAACAAATCGGGTCCTGGGGCGACACGGGGATGGGGAGTCACCGTAGAGATGTATTATATAGTCACAAGGTGACGTATTAACCGTTAACCGTTATTAATCCCTAGAGCACCAAAAGTCAAGATTGATCCATTAACATTTTATTTACTAAATCTTTCATTACCACTTCACCCAAGGAAACATATGACAAATCATAAATGAATAATTTTACATCATATTATGTCAGAGCTGCTGTATAAGTGGCTTTGACTGGAATTGGAAAATATGTTTCAAACAGTTTCCCAAACATTTAACTCAAACAGATCTTCTAATCTAGAGAGATGGAGTGGTTTGCATTAGTTGATCGGTGGATGCATGCAGGACACTGAAGATGTTTGCTCAAAAAAAGTCCTCTTTTTTCCAAAAGAGTTTCACGGACCTGTAAATAATAAGAAATAAAAACATCACAGAGTTTTCATTGCCATATGCCATTATCTTTCTGTAATGAACATACATTGGCCTTCTTCTGCGTCCTCACTGATGGTTTCCACCGGAGCTTGAATCCAGCTCAGACTCACTTCAGGGATCTTCAAAGCCGATTCCAGCTGAGAGGGAACGAATGCTGGTGAGTGATTTCATTTAAGTTCTATTTTCAATAAAAATAATTTTGAGCAGTTAACCATTCATTTCACACATATTTTGAGACAAAAGAGTTGATTTTAGGTGATTATAAGTCAATATTTTGTCAAAGTTTCTCTATATAATGCAGCATTTAATGTTGTGAGAAAAGAATCTTGAAGATGTCTTTCTCACCTCATCCAGCAGTTTGTCTCTCATCTCAGGGTCAGTCAGATTGGCTCTGGAGTGAAGCTTTATCTTTATGTACGATCTGCTTAACATAAACTCTAAAACACATCATTAGTTAGGCAAATAAACACATACTGTACTTGTAAGAGGTTCAGTTTGCATGTCAAATCACACAAAGATGAACCAAACAAATAGTTCCCTTTCGAAAGGGAACTCCACTCTGCGCTGAAATCGCGCTATGGGGAACATCACGTGACCCGGTGTTTCGAAACCTTACTACCAAACAACTCCAATCCTATTGGCCAGCGACAGTCACATGGCGCGACCCGGAAGTATAAAGGCGCGCCTACGGAAGCAGTCAGTATGCATCGTCTTTTCAGGACTGTTGTATCGACCTACTGCTGTGTATTCTTTATTAAGAATTCCTTCCAATCCTACAATGTCTAGAAAGGTAAGAACTAGGAAGTGTGCTGATCCGTGTCTGAGATTCTTGACACCGGAATACACGCACACCCTATGTGTTCGTATGCCTGACAAACGTTCTAGAGAGTGTGTGTATCTGTGTCCCTGTGTTTGACATTTGATACACACATTTTTCCGGGCGTGTTCTGTCTGGAGAAGAGCGCACATAGACAGTGTTTGAGGACGCTGTCTGTGTTGTTTACTGTGAAAAAGCGTCACCCTGTGGACGCTCTGTTCCTGTTTGACACTCTTCTCGAGGGAAGGGGTGTCTACATCTGTGCCTGATGGTTTTTGGCCGGGTTATGCCGAGGCAGAACCGTGTCTAAATAATCATAGGGCTCGCAGATGAGCTCGTTGGGAGTTGTGAGAGAACTGTATTCTCTCTATCACTTCCTCGGAGTTGGCAGGGACGAGTGAATGACAATGACGTTCGTTTTTGATGTCATCGCGTCTGATGAGCGCTCCTCAGACTGGGGCATGCGAGCCGCTGTGTGCTTGGGATGCGCCTCTCGGCGGGCTGCAGCTGCCGTGAGAGCGCGTTAAGAAAGGGGCCGCGCGCGCGGACGGCTCGACGAGCGGTTCCTTTCTGTCCATATATGCGGCGGCTTCCATGACTTTCCATTCCTTTCTGAACCCCGCGTATGAGTTCGGGGAGGCATGGAAAATCCCCTAGTCATTTCAGATTAGATCTGAACCCAGACAGACGGGAGGAGGAAGAATGAGAGTGAGATGGGTGATCGATTATAAACAACGCTGCGTTTGTAATCGATTCCCCAGCTACAAAAATAGGGCGATTTTTATCTACCCTCTCTCCCTCTTCTTCCACCCTCCTATATGTATGTTTATATGTATATGTGTATATATATGTATATATATATCATGCTCAGATGCTGCTTATGGTCAGACTAATAGCTGAGCCCATATTTTGTATCAGGCCCACTGTTTTGTTTGATAATAAGAATATCTTTTAGGCTTAAAAGAACAGTAGATTCCACCCTTTCATGAGAGAAGGAGCGTTAGGAGTCTTTGGTCATTGAGCCGCAGGGAGGGGTCTTTATTTTATGTTTTAAATAAGACCTTGTTTCCTGTATAGTTCTCTGAGCGTGTAATAATAAATTAAGGGTTTTTTCTGGGCAAAACTGAAGTTGTTAGGTGGCTAGCATATGTGGTGCAGGCCAAAAAATGGCCACCTCTTAGCCACCTGCTTAGTAGCATCTCATCTGCTGTTTTCTAGAGTAGTTTGAGTTGGCACTCGTCACTTCAGTTTATACAATGTCGGCGGCTTTGATCGGCCGCCTGACATTTTTTGCTGGGTATGTTGCTTCCCTCTCTTTTATAGGGATTAAAAGCGATTAATTAAAACAGGTTTTGTCGCTGTTTTCTTTGCCCACAAGCTTAGCGGCTAGGCTAGAGCTAGGAGGGTTATTTGCGAATAACTTTGTATATTATTCTCTTTGGATACATATTC
Organism: Anabarilius grahami; assembly: GCA_003731715.1. Lineage (NCBI taxonomy): Eukaryota > Metazoa > Chordata > Actinopteri > Cypriniformes > Xenocyprididae > Anabarilius > Anabarilius grahami. The sequence goes on along the minus strand of RJVU01053588.1, from coordinate 571,189 downwards.
CTAGTTTTGGCCTCCTCCCGAGGGAGTTGTTAGGCCGCATGCCCACTATCCCCTATTTATCTGGGTGCATGGGTTGAGTTGACAGCTAGGTTGTAAACTATTGTGGACTTCCTGTTCTGTTATCTCAGGTGGATTAGGCCCTTATCTTGTTGAGGCAGATAAGTTATGCAGGTTTTTGCTAGGCCCCACGTTCTAGAACGCTATGTCAATAAGGAAAATGTTTTCTCTTCTAGGCCACTTGTTGTATGCTACAATCAAGTTGAGTAGACATTACTATCATTTAGTTTTTGTCCTCTATGGCTTAGCACAGATTTGAGAATCTGTATGGAAGAACGATTTCCTTTTTGAAATGACATATATTAAAGCTGCTCTGTGCTTGCTTTAAGTTCTAGATCCTTGCCCCACATATTTGTATGTGAGCTAGTATGCTGCCACAGGTTGGCACCTGTCACATGATAGCTGGCTTGTTTGTAAAAAAAAAAAAAAAAAAAAAAACGCTATTGTAGACATTGGTGACCTAATATTCCCCATGATAGGTTTATTGGTGTTACTGAGTGCATCACCTGTTGGATTGCATACTCAGGGTAGCCTTTACCACTTTCTGAGGAAAGTTGGTTTTTTTTTAAGCTTCCTGTTTCTGATCATCCTTCGGATTAATCTTTCTAGCTTAGAATGTAGGCCTGTTTGTTACATAGCCTCTTTCTAGGTAGCATTGGTTAAGTCACCATGCTTTGGTTTGATCATTTTATGCTCACATTACTAGCACTACCACAGGTTGTGCCACGTGTTGGTTTGAAGCGTAGGCCCTATGGGCCTCCTTTTGACCATGTTGGCTGTGTTGGTTCCCTTTAGCCAATTGTACTTCATTGCCTGTTGGAATGTGTATTAGCGGTTAGAATCTGACCACTTCAGGAGCACGCTTGACCTGAGCGAACAGGCGACTTCAGGCCCGTTTGCATCAGGAAGCAGCGTTTGTGCATCCCTTCTGAGGAAGTTTTGATGCACTGCTCTTTGGTGGTCTAGATTTGCCAATCGGACTGCTGCCTCTTGTCTCTGATTTAGTCATAGCTCTGAGGAGCTTCTTTATCAGTTCACCGGTTGGCACCGTTTGGTATACCTTACAGCTGCTTAGCCACCTGTTACTATGATCGTTGGCCCTCTTTAGGCCTTCCTGTTTAGTTAACTGGTTGGTTCAGCCTGCGAGTGTATATTCACAATGGCAAACGCCACTTGTCATTAGGATGATAGGCCCTAGGGGCCTCCTTCTTGGCTGACCACTTCAGGAGCACGCTCTGAGCAAATAGGCCACGTGGCCTGTTTTGCATCAGAAAACGGTGTGTGCCCCTTCTGAGGAAGTCTTGATACACTGCTCTTCAGTGGTTTAGATAACTGCCAGTCTGGCTTCGGCCTCTTGTTCCTGATTTGGTTGGTTCCGAGGGACCCTCCCTTTCAGTTGACTGGTTGGTACAGTCTGGTATTGACTACAGAAAGCCGTAAAGCCATCTGTTGCTAAGATCGTTGGCCCTTCTCAGGCCTTCCTTTCTAGCCGGCTGGTAGTTGCGACCATTTTTAGAGCACTCATGACCTGAGCAAACAGCCCACTTTAGGTCTGTTTTGTAGTAGGGAGTTGTATATTTCCTTCGAGGAGGATTTATACACTGCTCTTTGGTGGTCCGAATATGGCAGCCACTTGCTGATGCCAGATGTATACTAAGGTAGGCCTCCTTCTCGGCCTCTGATGTAACATTTGGAGTTCAGCTAGACTACTCTGTGGCTAGCCCCTCAGTAGACTGTAGTAAACCTTACTGAGGTTTAGTTTCTTGCTATATTGTCTCACTAAGCCTAGGAAGAGGTACTAGTTGAGCTACAGCCACCTGGATGTCTAAGGTGGATCTTTTTATGCTCCTAGTAAAGGCCAATGGACTTATGCCATATGTTAAAGGTTCCTAGGCCTTATAGGCCGCCTTTTCTCAACATATGGTGTATGTTGATGTGTTTGCTGATCCGAGGATCTCTTCACACGCCGTTGGCCACGGGTCCGGATGGTACTTAACCTCCTTCGTGTCGGTTAGTATCCTTTCTGGTATCTAAGAACACTGCCATGAGCTGATGCCATGCATTTGTCAAGGTGACAGGCCTCTCTAGGCCTTCTTTGACGAAGTATTGGCGTATGTGGTACTCCTCTAGTTGATAGAGTAAAAGGTGCTTTTACCGAGTACACTGCTCGTTGGCTCGTGTTGGGTAGTATGTGCAAACGGGCAAAGTGTTCTGTCTGCTTCAGAACAGAGCAAATGTTTGGGGTGGCTCCTCTGGGCCACCTTCTGAATATTCATATCCATTTGTCATGCTGTAGGCCCCTCTTTGGCCTCCATTAGTATTTGCCCATTGCCTGGTCTACCTGTGAGGTCAGCTTTGTACTTCCCTTTGGGTTGCATACATAATAGTGCTTAGCTCCCTAAGCTGATTATGGTGGTTGGCCTTTTCCAGGCCTCCCACTGGGTTTCAGCCTATAGGCTGGTTTGTGCTTCCCTGAAGGATCAGGTTTTAGCGCACAGCCTCCTTAGTGCGTTAATCAGGCACCAAGTAGATCCTAGACAAGCGGAATACACTCCCCTCGATATGAGGGTTCATAGCACTCAAGCTGAGTTCTGCTCTCCGGGATGCCCGTCTCTACGCACGAGTTGGGGTGCTCCTGCCTTTCTGCAGTCACTCTTACCCGCTCCCTTCAGTGGAGGCTGCGTCTTGGAGATTCTGTGTTCAGACAGGAATGGCTTCACACCTGGCACGTCTTATGATAAGACCAGGTCAGCTTCCCTGGTGGCATTGAGGGTGACGCTGTCCCCTCTAGTGGCTGGGCGGGGTCCCTTTCTTTGGCTCCCTGCCCTCATTCCCTAGAAGAGACCACTCTGTCTCCGGAAGTGTGGATCTCAGAAGCTCTTAGCGGCCTTATTGGGTCTAGCTTGAGCTAGATGGCCTTAGGGAATGCTGTCACTGACAGGCAGGTGTGGCCTGAAGGGGGAGTTGCTACAGTTCCTGTAGACTGTTTTGAGCCTTGTCTCAGCCATTTTTGGATTGGCATGCACTCCCCTAAGCATGGCAGCGTGGGTATATCGTTCCCCATAGCGCGATTTCAGCGCAGAGTGGAGTTCCCTTTCGAAAGGGAACGTCTCAGGTTACGTATGTAACCATAGTTCCCTGAGAACAGGGAACGAGACTCTGCGCTTCCCTGCCATGCTTTGGGGTGCCTGCGGGACAGTCCCTCAAAGACGATAAATACTGACTGCTTCCGTAGGCGCGCCTTTATACTTCCGGGTCGCGCCATGTGACTGTCGCTGGCCAATAGGATTGGAGTTGTTTGGTAGTAAGGTTTCGAAACACCGAGTCACGTGATGTTCCCCATAGCGCGATTTCAGCGCAGAGTCTCGTTCCCTGTTCTCAGGGAACTATGGTTACATACGTAACCTGAGACGTTCACTGACTACATATTTATACTGCAAGTATATTTTCAGCATTATTTCTTTTATATATTGTCCAAATAATGCATGTATGAAGAAGTTTCTGGAATCTTCATTTGCTTTGTTTTGGGGACTAAACAAACACTTCTATCCCACAAATTTAATCTAAAATGTGTTCATCATTATGTTGCATGAACTTTTTGCCATCCATTTCTGTCATTTCTACTCAATTTAATTGATTTTTCAAAGATTCAGCTTGATTTTGTTCATCACTAATTAAATTTGTACTGGTTATAAAAGTGCAACAAACTTCTCACTGCAGGTTGTTACTTTGGTTTCACTTTGGTTGTCACTTAACCAAGCCTGCTATATCATAATTTGATATGCAAATAAAGCCTCTAACTCAACTCAGCTTTATTTATATAGCACCAATAAAATCAAAGATTTTGAGTTTTGTTTTAAACTCATGTAATGTAGAAGCAGTTCTAATAAAAACAGGTAAACTATTCCAGAGTTTTGGTGCAGCAACAGCAAAGGCTCGGTCTCCTCTTGATTTCAGTCTAGCCCGAGGAACGTTTAACTGTCTCTGGATGGAAGACCTAAGAGATCTTCCAGGATTATGAACAAATAGTAAATCAGTAATATATACCAGAGCTAGACCGTTCAGAGCTTTAAAAACCAGCAACAAAACTTTAAAATCAATTCTGTAACGAATTGGGAGCCAATGCAAAGATATCAGCACCGGGGTAATATGCTCCCGTTTGCGCACACCAGTAAGGAACATAGCAGCAGCGTTCTGTACCACTTGAAGACGGTTAAGAGATGCTTGCCTTGTTGAAATAAAAGCATGGATGACCCTTTCAAAGTCCTTAAAAGTAAGAAATGGTTTTTACTTTAGCTAAGACTCTAAGATGGAAAAAACTGGTTTTGACTACTGTATTAATCTGTTTGTCAAATTTTAAACTGTTATCAAAATACACACCCAAATTCTTCACCAGTGGTTTCACACATGAAGACAGATTACCAAAATTTAGACAAGGGGAGGTAGAAGCTTCCGAAGATTCAAAGACTATAATCTCTGTTTTGCTTTCATTGAGGTGAAGAAAATTTAAGGCTTTAACATCTGCTAGACAAGCGACCAAAGTATCCCAACCCTGATGATCAGATCCCAGGAGCAGATAAATTTGGGTATCATCAGCGTAACAGTGGAAGGAGATACTGTGTTTCTTAAAAATTGACCCCAGGGGAAGCATATACAAGGAAAATAAAATCGGTGCGAGAATGGAACCTTGGGGGACACCACACATAAGAGGAGCTGCATCCGAAATAAATCTTCTAAATGATCAATATGATCAAAACTTTGCTGTCGCCCACAATTAGCACAATTATTAGACTTTTTTTAATCAAATAAAAGCCTTCTTGCTAGAGCTGCACGATTAATCATATCGCAATCGCAATCGCGATGTCAAGCTTGTGCAATTATATGACGCAAAATGCTGCGATTTTATGAAATAAAATAATAATAATTTAATAAATAAATAAATACATGTGTGGACACGACAACCCATTTTCTGAGAGCTGTTTGCCCATTTTACACACCGCTAATAAAAAGAAGAGCAGTCAGTTTCAGTTTAGGCAGTGGCACGTGTGGCGCGCATGGTCATGTCATGACTTTTCCCGGTGTGCAGCGCAGAGAACGCGTAAAGATGGATGCGGAGCAAACGGTCACTGAACTGGTGGCAAGAAAAAACGCTACCTCTGTTATATGGCGATATTTTGGCTATAAGATTATAAACCCAGATTAGTAGTGGTTAAACGGATCGTTGTTGATCCGTGATCCGTACGGACCAAGGCCCACGGTTCGGGACGCATGTGATTCGCGGATCAATTGCAACTTTAACGGCAATAGAGTGAAAGGTTATCATTTGAACGTGTTTTGTCTTGCTAGTTTACACATTAAATAGATATAAATCCATTCCAGCGCGCTAGAAGAGGCAAAAGAGGATTTAATTCGGTATCGCA
>RJVU01053588.1:548367-559182 GCA_003731715.1 Anabarilius grahami | reverse complement strand
TGAAAAGATTTACAGTGTTTTAATATACTTTTTCAATTTCAACATTATTATATATAAATATCAAAATTTTTATTTTTATGCCGATAATAACAGATCCGTGAATCAGTTCTTTTTTATGTTCATAAAAATAACACTGCCTTTCACTGTAAAGTATAATATTTAACATTAAATTTTAGCATAATTCAGAAGTTCTACCCATGTGTAACGAGGTTCAATATTGTTTAGGAAGGAAGAGGACAGGGGTCGACTTTGACTGCTGTTTGAGCTTTTATTTTCCAAGTGAGAAGGTCCAACAGAAAGGCTGTGCAACGCACAACAACAAAACAAAATACTCCACAAGGGCTTCACTCCAGACACGGCATACACAATCCACAAGGGCTTCACTCCAGATACAGCATACAATCCACAAGGGCTTCACTCCAATAGCTGTCGTGTCCCAGCCAGCTCAAAGCAGCAGTCACTCTCTCTCTCCCCGCTCCTGCTTCTCCGGGCGTTTTAACCTGTCTCCACGCCAATCACTGGAACGAGAAACAGGTGTTCGTGATCTGCATTCAACCCGCTCACTCACCACGCGTCTCCTGACGCTCTCCCCCGCTGCAGGCTCCGCTAAACCACGCCCCCCTCGCCACACCATGATTATTTAATAATGTTGCAGACACTAAACAAATTAGTTTGCATCATTACACAAAGTTCAAACATAATCACCGTTAACGCAGTAACAATTAAAATGAGGTAAAAAAGAAAGATTAATATGTTAAAAAATTAGAATAGTACCTCCTTTTTTATTGCGTTTTGAAATGGTCCGAACAAACCAGTATTTGTTTGTCACGGTGAATTGTGTCATATGGAGAAGGTCTGAATTATACTGTATGGTTGTGATTCTCCACCCCTCTTTTCTCCACCCAACCAACCCTCACCACTCGCCTCCCTCTCTCCCAGATCATTTACTGTAAGTAGGAATTTCAGGGTTATTTAGGCCTATTATTATAATTTTTTTCTCACCTAAACAACTACTACATTGTTAAAATTCTTGAATACTGGAGCATAAACTAATATTGCAGTGACAAACACCTATAAGACTGTTGGACTGTTGCATTTCTATCATTTCTAACATTTGTATGCATCCAATTAGAAACTACATGACCAAACATCCTCCATCTATAATGCATTTTTTTTTTTTTTTGAGGCAAAGAAACAAAAGATCAGTTTGTTCAGCACATGACGTTTGATGTTTCAGTGAGTAACACATAGCAGAGGGCAGCTGTCTGTACACTTGATGTTCATTTAGTGTGACGTCACTAGACAAGCGTTACGCAGGAGCGGTTGTAACGAACTTCTAAAATATATGTTTTTTTGATCAGTTAACTTCACCAAATGGAGCATGCACACTCAACTTGACTGGAGTTACACACATAGGTTTCACAATATTCAAAATATCAGTCTTTTTTAATCAAATGTTGTGGAATTTATTCGGCATTGGAAAGCATTAAAGTGAGTTTGTTTTGCATTTGCATGAACTCTACATGGACTTTGAGGGCTAAACGCTTGAAAGATTAGCTGTCGTTCAAATCTCTGCAGTGCTGAAGGAAGCTGAGGAAGATGTCCTCCAATGACTGTTTCACGAGTTCACATATCCATATAATTAAATAGAGTAAAGTTATGCGTATTTGGCGTGCTGTCCGGGGAGAGGGCTCCGAGCTCGGAATTTTGTCCCGAACCCAGAGTACTCCCCCCGGTATTGTAAAAGTAGATAGAACTATAAGTGAGGAGATGGGGTGGAGGAGGGATGCTGATAAACTCTCAGATGAACGGAAGTCAGTCTGCAGAATTTATACCTTTGACATTGGTTGAGTTGATTAGCTGAATGCTCTCCACCTGTGCTAATTAGGTTAATTATCTGAACTTGCTCCTCCCGAATTTTGTTAATAAAACATCATTAATGGAGGCACTGAGATGTCATTTTTCACAGTTTATATTTGACTGATTGGACAGTTTAAATATTGATACAGTATTAGAGATACTTTTGGACAAGCTTTTGCATAATGGATTTTTACTTGATAAATACTAATTAATATTTTCTGTGAATATTTGGAATTTCTGAGATTTGTTTCTGTTCATTTTGATTGTATTGGTATTTATTGCATTGATTAACCTTAAGCTTTGAAAACAGAACTGGTAAATTGTCACTGATCAAATGACATTTGTTAGTGTATTGGTAATAATAGTGATAAACCAAGTCAAAACAAGTCTTGTTTTTGAAGAAGAAAAAAAAAGTATCAACAAATGATCAATTTATTTGTCATTATCACCTGATAAAATACAAAGTACATCAGTAAATTGTTATAATCATTTGTCATCTTCAATGTAATGCATTCTTGTTATTTCTAACTCTGATATAAATACATTTGTCACACATTCATTAATTTAATCATGCAACATATTAAACCATTTTGTTAGTGAATTACTTTCCCAGAATCAGTTCTGCATTTTCAAATTTTATATTCTGATTTGTTGCATTCATTCATCTTTATTCACTAGTTACATGATCGACAGTTCAGTTCAGTTTTTGCGCACCAAAATCTAACAGATAACGTAAAGCTCCCTTATTTTTCATCTCTTCTTAATGCAGTTGTATTTTCCCTCCTCCTTCAGTCTGGGAATCAAGAAATCCAGATGTTGAAGAGTGAACGCACTGTCTGATTTTAATGTGATCTTAGACAGACTCGTGATGATAGTATAAGCTTCACGCAGCAGAAGGGAAATTTCATTTTTAATCTTCTCCAGATCACTTTTGAGTTTTTTTTTGTTTATTCTCAGATTCGTTCATGTTCCTTTTTTAGTGTCTTCATATTTGTTTTTGTCAAAAGCTGTTTTCAGGTCAGTCACCGGTGCGTTCATACTCCTGTTTGAGGTCATTAAATGTCATAATGACTTCCTCCGTCTTTGTCACATATTTTTTGTTTTCTTTGACGTTTGCTGTAATGACACTTCTCTGGACACGCAGTGCAGTGCTCGTTTCTCATGACTGAACATTTTGACAGTTTACTGCGAAAGACCCACCAGCAGCCCAACTCATGACAATTTGAGCGTTTTGTTTTAAAGTCTTTTTAAAGTAAGCACTAAGTGTATTAAACAGATTTTTTTTCTTTTTTTTTTCTTATATGTACTTGCATATAGTTGATTCTTAGTCATTAGTATTGCTGCACTGATATCTATGTTAAAATAGTGTTCCTTAACCCTCTGGAGTCTGAGGATGTTTGGGGCCCTGGAGAAGTTTTGACATGCCCTGACATTTGTGCTTTTTTCAGTTGTTCATAAGCACATTAATGACGCAAGTGTCATTACACTGTATTCAGCACAAACTAGGCTACCATAATATGTGAGGAACATGTATGTACATGTTTGTGTTTTTGAAGGAATAACATTTATGCGTGGTTATTGAAAAAACAAAAAACTTAAGTCACTGAAATAAGGCCAAAAAAAGTATAGTAAATCTGTGTTTACAATACTTTAGGGTATTGGAGGTTGTAGACTAGAGTTTTTATCATGTTGCTTTTCTGCAAGTTGTACTTCAGAAACTTTGCACCAGTAATGATTCATATTAGTCATTCAGGCAAAGTTAATGACATGCATTTGTATTGATCACAATAAACTCAATAGTATCGTGTAAGCAAAGAAGAAGAAAAAAAAAGACAGACAGGTTCTTATAGAACATGTGATGGCAGGTATTTGAATTAGAAAGCGAAAGGGAAACTAACATTCCTCATTCAGGAAGAACCAGTAAAAGCATTGCTCATAACATTGGTGTGTTGTACTTTCTGTAGCCCTTTCAAGTTTTTTCATGCACAGTTCAATCCTTCTCTCCTAATACAAGCACGTTTTTAAGTCTTGTCAGTTTAGATTTTCAAATGATTTTAAACCAAGACGACGTGAAAGAACTCAATTCTGTACTTGTGTGTGAACACAAAATTGAGTTCTCTTTCACAAATACACAACATATTGTCAAAATATTAATCTCTGTCAATATCCTCATATACACAGTTGGTTATATCTTAAGTGAATGTAAACAGTTGAAAAAGAAATTGGGTGTTTCATTATATTGGATCCTTTTTTTTTTTTTTTGTATTACTGACCATGTCTTGAATTATGTTTGAACATTACATATAATGTAGTGTAAGTGGTAAATTAAATGATTGCCAGCATGTAATTCTGTATTGTGTAGCACACTTTATAAATGACTAAAGCTCAAAAGGAAAATGGCAATTAATCAACCAATCAAATGGCTCGTACAATCTTGAGACTTTACATCTGTCTAGATACAAATGACCATTCTGTGAAAAGAAAAGAAAAAAGTTACAGTACTGGTAAAACAGGACCTGGAAACCATATGACAAGTCAGTCTCCTTAGTTCTTGTGTGGTTTTGTTTTCTCTTACCACTATTGTATTTAACAGGTATAAGGTTAAGTATCCAACAGAAATGGAGTAATTATCCTGATGAAATTCATCTACAGAGAGATGAAAGGTGAACACTGTAAGTACATTAGTAAATTCATTTCAATTGTGAATTATGAGACTGACTGACTTGAGCAAAAAAGAGATGTAACTTTCCTAAGGCATGAATGCATTACCTTCTTTCTCAATGTCTACTACAATATGGGACTGAAATTAATTTAGTGTAATAAAAAAAAAAAGAATCTAATTAATTTTAGGTAATTAGCCTTTTATGACTTTTCATCCAAAATGTCCTAAAATCCTCAGAACAAGATTTTAATTTTAAAAGCAACATTGCATAAAATATAAAGTCTTGTTTTAATATTAAGTCTTGTATGTTTTGTTTAGACTGTACTGAGTGATTTTGTCATTTTCACTTTTGTTTTTAACTTGTTCAGACTTAAAACAAGTGCCAGTGCAGTAAGGCAACAGGTATGTAAGATGCATCGACAGAAAACAAAACCTGTCTAACATATTATGCAATATTTTAGGTGTATTAGTGCACAGAATTAATACGGTCATGTTTGTTTTGTATGCCAGATCAAATGTTTTAACTCATTAGAGATGCAAATGTCTCATCTTGAATATAGACGAGAACAGGCAGCTGCTTCTGCAGTCGAGGAGAGGACTGATACAATCAAGAGGAAAACTTATAGCTTGATTTATACCTGTCTGAGATTTCCGAGTGTTTACTATTGCTTATTGATTTGAACTATTGTCCTTCATTCAATGTAAGTCAGTGAAGTTTTTACCCAGCAGGTGTAATCGCACAGCAATCTGAACACGAGCTTCACATCTGATCACAAATGCTGCACTAGATATGTGAAATAATAACAGCCTGATGAGCAATTTAAAATGTTCTTCCGTTTGAAGCACTGATGTATATCTGATCATATCTTACAGAAACAACAGCTACAATGTTCAACATGAGAGTGAAGGGCATCTTAGAGTATGACGAGATTGAAGATTTACACAGGTTAGTGTCATAATTCACATGGAATCTATGAGATATGTTTAATGTCCATGAAACGCCACCAAAATAATTAGAAATATTCTAAGAGACAAAATTTTGACTCCATGTATGGACATGATTTATATATTAAAACATTAATTCAGCACTAATAGGTGGCACTGAATAATAATAATAATAATAATAAAAATTGCTAAAATTATAACTCTGGACCTCGGATCCACTCTCCTGCAGAGTTTAGCTCCAATCTGGATTAAACATGCCTACCTGCGTAATCCTGAAGAGCTTGAACAGCTTGTTCAGGAGTGTTTGATAAGAGTTGGAGCAAAACTCTGCAGGAAAGTGCATCTTGAGGTCCAGAGTTGAAGACTTCTGTTATAACTGTCAGGATTCCTGGGTGATCGATGGTGTGTGTGTATGTTTATTTACTTACCTGTTGGTGGTGGTTCCTCACGGGTGCACTAGCCCCTCCTGCTCGTTTCGGTAAGGGTTCACCTGCTGTGTCTCATTAGCTGTTCCTCTTTAAGAAGCACGCTGTCCTGTCTTTTGTTGCGCGCTCATTGTCTTGGTTGGTCACAGTCACGCTCTCTAGTCCAGTCGAAGTTTCTGTTTTACTTTCTTCAGCTCTCGTCTCTGGTTCAGTCGCCGACTTCCGGATGCTTGCCAATGCCCGGAGTTCTAACGCCTGTGGAATTACGTGAACTTGCCCTCGAGTGAGCCCTGCCCTGTTTTTCCCGCTGTAGCTGGTGCGCTTCGTCTTTAGGCGAGATCCAGTCTCTTCCGGGTTCCGGTGAGTTTTCTCCGTCAGTCAAGTGTTTCTATTATTCCGGCTGTCATCCGCCGAGTGAGGTTTTCTCTCCGGTCACCGACCAGAGTGGATTACATGGTTGGACGCCACGTGAGGTCCTTCCTCTGTGAACTGTTACTTTTGTGCTTTCCATTTTTTCCTCTCAATAAACATTGTGAACTTGCATTTGACTCCGAGACTCCTTGTGACAATAACATGTTGATATATTGTCTCTTTATTTTAGATCATGTCCTGATGCCACCCTAATGGATCCAGCTCCTCCAGCCCAAAAACAAAATCAAGACTTTGTGAAAGCGGATATGTATGTAACACAATATGTGTTTTCAGAGTTATTCCTAGTCTTAAATTCTTGATATATAGTTATTTTGAGAAACATTTGACTTCTTATTTTACAGAAAGCCTTTTACAAAAAGTCTTCCACCACGCAGACCAACTCTTATTCATGGAGGACCTCCAAAACGATATCGTCTACATACAGAGAGAAAAGTGCTTGATGATGATGGGAAAGTCAGAAAATGGACTTTTGGGAAAAAAGACACAAGAAAAGCAAACAAAATTGTTCTGCTGGTGGGAGAGACCGGCGCTGGCAAGACGACTCTCATCAACACCATGGTCAACTACTTACTGGGAGTGAAGTTTGAGGAAGAACTATGGTATGAAATCACAGAAGAAGAAGCCAGAGACCAATCAGAATCACAAACATCTGAAATCACCATGTATGAGGTCTTTCCTGTAAAGAATCCTGTATCTCTCACCATCATTGATATTTCAGGATACGGAGACACTAGAGGACTGGAAAAAGATCTGGAAGTTGCTGAGAATTTATCTATGCTGTTTCAGAACAATGATGGAGTTCGTGAGATTGATGCTGTGTGTTTTGTGATTCAAGCGTCTAAGAATCGTCTCTCAGACAGACAGCATTACATTATCAGTTCAGTTCTGTCTTTGTTTGGAAAAGACATTGTGAACAACATTGTGTTTTTAATCACTCACTCTGATGGTCTGCCACCCAAAAACGTCCTCGGCGCCATTAATAAAGCTAAAATCCCCTGCAGACGAGACAAAAAAGGCCAACCTGTTCATTTCTTATTCAACAATCGGCAGGCTGACGCCCGTCACACTGGAGAACGTCTTATTCGTGCTCAAAGAGACGCATGGGAAGACAGCGTGGATGGCATGAAGTACTTCCTTCAGTCTCTGGATGAAAAGAACAGAAGAAGTTTGGAGTTGACTTCAGATGTCCTGATAGAGCGCATTCGATTAGAAGCGTCCATGTGCAACTTACAGCTGCGAATTCAAGAAAAAGAGTCAAAGAAGTCTGAAAAAATTCAGATCCAGGAGGCAATGAGACAAAACATGGAAAAGATTAAGGAGTGTAAAAACTTTACCATTAACATCAGAAAGACTTTCAAAGAGAAGATTCCCATTGAAAGCAAGTCATGGAAGAGCAGGAAGGCGACGATCTGCACCATCTGTGAGGAAAACTGCCATGAGTTTGACTGCTGGTGGGGTTCGAATCCCAGCAAATGTGAAGTCATGAAAAAAGGCTACTGCACCGTGTGCACAGGGAAGTGTCATCACAGCAAACACGTCAAAGAAAACAAGAAATACATCATCAGAAACTCAAGCAAGCAGTTGGAATATGACTCCATAAAAAAGAAATATGAAAAAGCTCAAAGACTGTCCAAGAGGTTTTCAGTTGTAATGGATTATCTTGATGAAGATCTGCAGGTGATTGAGCACCAAAAGTCAGTTCTTCTGTTCAAAGCTTACAAGAACATCAAGCATCTGTCTCAGATCGCATTAAAGCCAGACTCGGCCTTCACTCTTCAGCATCTGGACTTCTTCATCCCCAGAGTGAGGGAGGCTGGGAAAGAAGACTGGGTCCGAGAGCTGGAGGAAATGAGGAGAAATGCTGTAGCTGAAGAAGCCAATAAAGACGCTCTGAGTTATCTGAAAGCTGGTCTGGCAAAACTGGGAGATTTCTTTGGTGGGCAGTGAACAAATTCAGAGAAGACAATTCAGATGAATCAATGAAAATGAAGAATTGTGAAATACTGTAGCCTATAGTTCAAGTTATGATTTAAAAAAAAAAAGAAAAAGAACACAAGAAGACGTTTCCCTGCTGACTTTCCATAGATGTTAGCTATTAAACAGCATTTTAAGCTTCAAGTTATCACGCTGTTTAAATGATATCTAAATATAAATATATATGCTGTAAATACCAAATTTGGCAAAGATCAATGACAATGTCTTAGTAAAAAAGTCTTACAAGAACCTTTTGTGGATTGTCTGAGATATTTGGTGCTTTATTGGCCTTTACATTCATGTGCTCAACACGTCTCAGATTACTATTAGTTTACTATTGATGATGAATTAAACAAAAAGTGAAGGGTGGAATAAATAAAAGAAGTGAACTCACAGAAGAGAATATGAGCAGAAATGCCAAAGGTCAGAGTTCATCTAATCTGCTGGTCATAAGACATTCTCATAAGACTAATATCAAGTCTGGGAATTACTGCTTATAAAATCAAGTGGTGCTCACTGCAGAGCCGAATGACGTCCAGCTTTACCTCTCTGGATGTCATGGTGGCGCTTGACCTATCTAGAGAAAGGGTTATGGGCAGGGTAAGGGTGTGGTTTGACCTTCAGGCTCCACCCATTAAGCCCAGATCATCAAGTACACTTATAAACACACCACTATCACATAAATTTCATATCAGAAATATTATCTTCTTAAGATATATTTGTGTCTCTGATTTGACCCACTTTGCTACTTGGCCCACTCTCATGATTGTTTTCATAAAAATTTCATAAACATAAGCTTTGCCTACATGGTTAGTTTACTTGGTTAATAAGACTTAAAACCAACACAATAGTATTCATAATGCCTTTTTATAGTGTGACGAGCAGGCCGGAGCTCCTCCGTGAGGGACTCGAGGCCGGTGCGCCTCGCAGCTGATGCTCATTATCACTCGCGTCACCGGCCTCGCGCCGTTCCCTCACGGCTCTCGCCCGCCCTGCTCGTCACATATAGCTTTTAAAATCAACATTATCTGATGTAAAACCAGTCAATGGAACAGAGAACAGAAGCGTGTTTCTCTTACTGATCAGTGGATTGCAGCAAAGTGCAGAAAAAACATAAAATAGTGCATTTAATGATAGTTTTAAAAGATTCATTGCTTCGCCCACCTGGATGAAGAGGTCTTTACCTCACAGACGGCCAGACATTTTCCGTAAGAACTGCCATGCTTCTTTCAGTTATTACTAGGTGCCAATCCCACTCCAAAAGAGTCATTCATACTTCATGTCACTTGTGCTTTATTTAAACGTCCGACAGAGATACAGTACACACACTATTAATTATGAATATTTACACAACATGATGTGAGTATGGTTACAAAAAAGCATAAACTGTCTCTTTAAGCTCTTCGCGGTAGATATGCCATGATCAACCAATCAGAAGGGAGCACGAGTATCAAACGCTAACACTGTTGTTTATTCACAACGCGAGTCAACGAAGAATTTAGTTTGAACGGATTTTCTGCAATGCTGCATAGAAAAGCAACACGCGAGTTACTGGTAGGAATGAAGGATTTACTACTATCAGGACTGTATAATCTTGCTGAACAGTTACGCAAAGAGATTAAATTAGCGGAGCTGAAGGTGGGAGAGTTATGGCGTAATCGCTGTTAGGCATGTAATTTACGGTGTTTGTTTTCATCTGGAAGATGCATTTTTTTAGAGCGTTTATCAACTGTGATAAGTCTCCAAAAAAGATTTTCCTGTCAGATGTTATATAGACATTTAGAAATAACTTTAAGATGTTTATGATTTAAAATGTATATAAAACTATGGAAGCCCGTTTCCGCCACTAAATAAAAAAATAAAAACAGTAATTGCGACTTTTTATTTCAGAATTCAGACTTTTTTTTCCTCACAATTGCGAGTTATAAAGTCAGAATTGCGAGCAATGAACTCGCAATTGCGTGATATAAAGTCTCAATTCTGACTTTATAACTCACAATTGTGAGAAAAAAAGTCGCAATTACTGTTTTAATTTTTTTTTATTTAGTGGCGGAAACGGGCTTCCATATAAAACTGCTTTTAAAAAGATGTTTAACCAGATAGCATGTAGTAATCGGCCCGAGCTCGGCTGCCCCGCAGCACCTGCGGCTAAGACTCGGCATCGCCGTGTGTTAACCGGGCCGATTGTGGCCCGCAGCTCGCTCCGGCACATATTTGTTATGGCTGTAAAGCACAGTAACTGTATATATATACACAACAGATGTTTACCAGATGAAGCGCTCCTTAAAACACATCTTGGAGATGTACAGTACATGTTCTATCTGGGTAGTGTGACTAACTGGCAGTTAACCAAGGGGCACTTAGTCTTACTTTTCCAATTTAAATCAGAGCAATCTACCTATTTATGTATTTGACCTTAACAAGTTAGGAAAAATAATAGATGACTCATTTTTTTTTAGACTAGTCTAAGCAGTTTCTGCACCGGCCCCCTTCAGCTTTTCTTTATAATCTGGTGTG
>RJVU01053588.1:515936-548314 GCA_003731715.1 Anabarilius grahami | reverse complement strand
TCGAAAGTAAATATACAACTGAATTAAATAGAAATATTAGCTATAATAATACATATTAAAAAAAATAAAAGGATAGTTGTCTCCTCCCGTTTAATTAATTTAAAATTGTGTATTTTAATTGTGACACATAATTTGTATTAATATTAAATGTGACACATACAGCAGAAGACATGGTGCATGAGATTTGAGTTCACTGTGCATCTGTTCTTCACACAAAGCTACAGAGTATTGTATGACTGTAGAAGACATGAATATAGTGCACAAAGCGCATGGACTACGTTTAGGCTGTGTAATGTTCGGGGTTCGGCATGAAAAATAGCTATCATATTCATTGTATGGAAGCTTGTGTGAGGTGAACTGTTTTTATGGTGGCTTGCTGCTCTGTTTGCATAATGGAAATACTTTCAAAATGCATTCATGAATTTTTACTCTTCAAAGGATATTACACACATTCTGATATTGCACACTTCATCTTTAATGAACAGAGAAACAGTCATGGGTTATATAGCGCCACACTGTGGTGGTTTGTGATAAGTTTTTGAGAGAGTGAGAGTGAAGATAATCAGAGAGAATATGCATGTGAATCTGACTTTCGTATAATTTGAAAAACATTATGTTCATGCAGCATCAGTCTGGAATCTTGTTTCCTCCTAAAGACATTTTGTGCATCCAGGCTGTTGTATTATTTGACACAGACCTGTAAATAAAACATATTAAGACTCAGATAATAATGTCTAAACTAAATAATACATTTTTCAAGACTTGGATTGTGTAATTTACCTCGTCACCTTCCTCTACATCACGTTTCTGCTCTCGCTGGGGAAGTTTTATCCAGGACAGTTTGACATCAGTGATCCCTCGAAATGCCAGAGCAGACTGAAGCTAAAAGAAAAAAGAAAAAAAAAGATCCACGNGATCCACGTTTTTGTTTTTATTATTATTATTATTATTATCATCTTATTATTATTGTTATTATATTATCTTTTTTTATACAATATTTTCAATTAAAAGAGATCATATTTCTTTATATTTATAAAAAAGGCCAAGTTGATGAATGGGATGGCAGTGAACACGAGCAGTGAACTACAGTGGAGTTTACATCCTGGCGTCTGTTGTATTTTCTTTTCCCAACCTGATAGAGGAGTTTGTCGTTCTCTGGGTCAGAAGTGGAGACAAATTTCATCCTCACAAAGGCTTTCCTCACTGAAAAAAACACAAATCAACACAGTAAAGTGAACACACACAAGTTGTGGAATGAGTGTTGAAAACAAGAAACAAGTTATTTTAATATCTAAATATGCATGATTACATGGTTAGCTGTATTTTATGTATTTATAGGCCTATAGAGATGTGTATTGACAAATTTCACAATTGGATTTCAATTTATTAATTTATTAATTAATTTAAACTGAAACAGGAAGACAGGGCGATATATCGAACAACCCCACCCCTTTTTTTAAATAGCCAATAGTGTTTTGTTTAAATTACAGCTCGGCCAGAGCCGTTAGACTCTGTAAAACCTCAGTTTCCTTCTAATCTCTAACCATTTCTCCTCCTAATGTCCTTTATATCGCTTATATACAGCATTCTGTGCAGAATTCAAATGGGTCCGATACCTTTTGTGGTCTGTGCCGATTCGCGGATATGATCCACTCTGTGCTCTCGTGTCTCTGAACCGGAGCAGACTGTGCTCGCGCTGCGGCGGTTTATGTGACACTAATGCGAAAACAGACTTCATTCGCGTCAAAGCAAAGCATTTTTACACTGACTGAATCGTTCCCTATTCTCTATTTAGTGCACTGTGCCATTCACCATGTAGAAACGAGTAAATGTGTGAACAAATGACCGATTTCAGCCGAGGCTTCAGCGTCTGCAAGAGTGTAGGAGGGGGCGGGACTTTAGATTCTAGAGAGCATTTGATTGGACCGAAGATTTGATGAGAAACTGAAATGTGATGTGATGTCAGGAAAATCTGTGATCCATTTTAGCGGAAGTGAGAGACTGTAAGATTTTAATGCTTATGTCATAAATGCGAATTCTGTCATTGTTTTGGAACACACCAGCTTATTCATAACCTTAAGGCCAACATTTTCATATTAAAAGCTAAACAGCTTAAATTTTGATTTCAGGGGGACTTTAATCTTGCACAAAAAAACATTATATAACACTTAATTTTAGCATTTACTCTCCCTTTTGAGTGCCATGCTCGGAAATAGAAATCCCAGCCGAGTTTCAATTAAACTTAAATTAATCTAAATTAAAAGAAATTTGACTAAACTAACTTGTTTAATTTAAGTTTGTCCTACTTAAACCAATTAATTATTTCGAGCATTAGGGTTTACAGTGATGAGAAATGTAGAAATTGATATAAAAAGTCATAATTATAAGATTAAAAATATATATATTTTTAAATCCTCATTATAATGACTTAGATGTAATACTTTTTTTCTCAAAATTATGAGTTACCAGAGCATGATTTTTTTTTTCGTATGTGGTCGAAAACGGGCTTCCATAGAAAACAGCATAGACTAAATGATTGTTTCTTGGGATTAAGAATCCCCCCATAACACTGAATTACTGTACCTGTCAAAATCCCATAGACTTCCACCTCACACAGCGTAAGAATCTTCTTGTCTCCAGGAATGATCACGTTCACAAAACGTCCCTCCATTTGAGGAAATGAGTAGTTGTAAGAAACAACTCCTGGAATACTCTGAATTACAGCACAACTGGAGAGAGTCAAAGAGATGAAATATGAATGAAATAAAACACCACAATGGCTTGTTGAGCAGAGTGTAGAAAAGATTTCAATTTTAGAAAAGAGTCCATTTTAAAGAATGCTTTATGCCAAAAAGGTTCTATATAAGGGGATATGTCTTAAAAGATTACAAAATACTTTGATGTGTTTAGAAGTTTATGAGGTGCTTAATTCATAAAATTCAGCTATAATTAAAAATGAATTAAAACAATAAAAATAAATCTAAAAAATGATCCTATGATGGGTACACCATAAATATTCTCTATACAGTATGAAGTGCCTGATGGAACCTTTAAGGTTCTATATACAACCTTTTCTTCTCAGAGTGACGAGTAACTATAACCTGGGATTTTTGTTGCCGTCACTGTCCAGGGAGTTTCCGATGCGAATCTCTGCTCCATTGATTAGTTCAGGACTGCTGTCTATTCTGTTTGTGATGGTCACTGCACTAACATAGTAAATGTCCAGCAGATCCAGCCTCCACCATGGATTCTTCTCCTCCTTTGTTTGGGTACAAATTGAGGCTGCGCCTTGGGCAAGTTTTTTTCCATCAACGGCACGTTCCGCATTCCAGTATTGAAATATAGATGACTGATCAGAATTTCCATTTAATTTCACATTATCTGGAAAGTGATTAGGCTGCATGTTAAGGCACATTTTATATTCACTAACACAATAGTGGTCAGATGTTTAAAATAATTCAGATTTTTGAATGCTTTTTAAAGAAGTCTCTTCTGCTCACCAAAGCTGCATTTATTTGATCGAAAATACAGTACAGTGAAATATTACAATTTAAAACATAAAACATCATATATACACTCTAAAAAATGCTGGGTTAAAAACAACCCAAGTTGGGTTGAAAATGGACAAACCCAGCGATTGGGTTGTTTTGACCCAGCAGTTGGGTTAAATGTTTGCCCAACCTGCTGGGTAGTTTTATTTAACCCAACAATTGTTTACAAATTACTATATGTCTGGCTTAAAATGAACCCAAAATAGGTTGGAAATTAAAAATCAGACTCATAATTACTAGAGGCAACAATAATAATCAAAAAGATGAGCATTTATTAATAAGCAATTTAATAAATGTTTATTGTTTAAATATTATTCAAAAAAAGTATTAATAAATGTTTGTTTATTAAACATATTAATAAATGTTAATTTCCAACATATTTTGGGTTCATTTTAAGCAAGAAATACAGTAATTTTTAAACAATATTTGGGTTAAATAAAACTACCCAGCAGGTTGGGCAAACATTTAACCCAACTGCTGGGTCAAAACAACCCAATCGCTGGGTTTGTCCATTTTCAACCCAACTTGGGTTGTTTTTAACCCAGCATTTTTTAGAGTGTAGTAAAATATTACTGTTTTTACTGTGTTTTTGATCAAATAAATACAGCCTTGGTTAACAATCTTAATTATTCCAGACTTTTGTAAATGTGATATATTATTACCTGTTCCATAAACTTTCACTTCACACAGAGTGAGATTCTTTGAATCTCCAGGAATGACCACGTTCACATATCGGCCTTCCATTCCACCGCATGAGTAAAAGGCGGATCCACCTGCTGGAATACCAGAAATTTTCGAACATCAAGAGAGAGAATATGAAACATTAATCACGTGAACTTAAGCAATGTGAAGAGTAGCAATATATATATATATATATATATTTTTTTTTTTACAAATCATTTTAAAGAGGTCATATTCTGCTTTTTTACGTTCATCTTTCTTTAGTGTGTAATGTTGCTGTTTGAGCATGAAAAAGGTTTCCAAAGTCCTTCCAGCAGGAGTTCTTCTCTATATCAGTGTGACTGTTTCTGAACTCCCTGAAACGCCTCCATTGTAGTCTTGAGTTTTCTTCACAATATTCTTCATTTAAATAATTCATGCGCAGAATAAAGGGGCGGGGCCTGGTTGAGTTAGTTAGTAGTGTGTTGAAACTGGCAGTTATGGTAAGGGGCGAGACATTTCCCCAACATGCTCGAAGCTCTTGACCAATCACAACACACTGCTCCAGCCGACCAATCAGAGCACACTGTGCTTTTCAGAAGGAGGGGCTTTGTAGAGACAGGAACTAAACAGGGGTGTGTTTCCTTAAAGCATCATTAGCCAACTATGGTCGTAAGTCCCATTGAACTCTATTGGTAACGACGGAACTTGCGAACATAGTTTGCTTGGGAAACGCACCACAGAGTGTTACTGACAGACTGGGAAGAGAGGAGCTGCAACAATGGAGAATATGAGCACAAAAACAACATCAAGACTTTGAAAAAAGAGCATAATATGTCCTCTTTAAATAATATTGCACGTTCATGTTAAACTTTTGGAGTACCATCTATATTTCGATTGTTACTATTATTTGAGTAAATGCTAATTTTTCTTATCAAGAACATCACATGGTATTGTTGTTGCCGTTGTTCTCCAGAGAGTTTCCGATGCGAATCTCAGCTCCATCGATTTGTTCCGGGCAGCAGTCGATCCGGTTAGTGACGACCACTTGTCCAATGCTTTTTGAGCTCTTTAGCTCCAGCCTCCACCACGGGTTAGTCTCGGTTTCGGTGTGGGTGCAGGAAAAATCATCATCATCAGTGGCAACATTAGACTCAAAGTAAAATGTGGATGACTGTACAGCCTTTCCCGTGATTGCAATGTTCTCTAGAAAGGGTAAATAAATAAATAAATACATACATACATACATGTTATTTTATTTCATAATTCACCTGCAGTGGAAATGTGCTGTATCACTGCATTATAATATAACCAGGGCATGATTTTCTCAGAACATTATTAATAATCTACACTGAATTTGTTTAATCAGAGAACATGTTCTTTCACTTAAATATTAAAGAAACAGTTACCTTGCAAGTTATTTGTTGTGGCATGCATGGCAACCGTGCCTGTTTGCAGAAATAAATAGCAAATGGTTATAAATCTGGCATAATATCATGGAAAAGCATGAAAATGTGCCTCGCCTCATTTACCACGGGTTTGGTGTGAAATCCATTTTATTTTTTCCCAAATTCTGATTAATCTTTTTTCGTATGAATTTCTCTATATTCCGTTTATTGGTTTATTTAAATACTGCACGTCTAATAAATTGGACTGTAATATACAATACCATTCAAAAGTTTGGGATCGGTAAGATTTTTAATATTTTTAAAATAGGTTTTGTCTGCTCACCAAGATTGCATGTATTTAATTAAAAATACAGTAAAAACAGTAATATTGTAAAATATTATTACAATTTAAAATAACTGTTTTCTATTGGAATATAATATAAAATTTTAATGCGGAATTTTCAGCATCATTACTCCAGTCTTCAGTGTCACATGATCCCTCAGAAATCATTCTAATATGATGATCTGCTGCTCAAGAAACATTTATGATTATTTTCAATGTTAAAAACAGTTGTGTACTTTTTTTTTCAGGATTCCTTGATGAATAAAAAGTTCAAAAGAACAGCATTTATCTGAAATACAAAGCTTCTGTAGCATTATACACTACCGTTCAAAAGTTTGGGGTCAGTAAGAATTTTTATTTTTATTTTTTTGAGAAGAATTTAAAGAAATTATTATTTTTTTTCAGCAAGGATGCATTAAATCAATCAAAAGTGACAGTAAAGACATTTAAAATGTAACAACAGATTATATTTCAAATAAACGCTGTTCGTTTGAACTTTCTGTTCATCAAAGAATCCTGAAAAAAAAAATATTTTACACAAATATTTTGTACATCTGTGCACAATAAATGTTTCTTGAGCAGCAAATCAGCATATTAGAATGATTTCTGAAGGATCATGTGACACTGAAGACTGGAGTAATGATGCTGAAAATTCAGCTTTGCCATCACAGGAATAAGTTACATTTTCAAATATTTTCAAATAGAAAACAGTTATTTTAAATTGTAATAATATTTCACAATATTACTGTTTTTACTGTATTTTTAATTAAATAAATGCAGCCTTGGTGAGCAGACGAAACTTCTTTATAAAACATTAAAAATGTTACCGATCCCAAACTTTTGAACGGTAGTGTATAATCAAATTAAAATATAAGACCTAATTTACAAAAAACAAAACAAAACAAAAAACTTGGATGCAAAAACCTTTTGATTGTCTATTTCTCAATAATAAAAGTAATTGTTGTTATTATTTGAAATTAATGTTATTATTGTTACGTTGCAAAGTACATTTTACTAAATAATAGTAATATATTTCTGAACCAAAGTTAAACCAAACTTTTATTTTGGTGGATAGTGAAGACCTTTGAGTATTTGATGATAGTTTCTGTCAAATAAAATGGTGAAATTCCATTTTCAGCCCGGATTCAGAGATTCCATCCGCATTTTCCCGTCACAGAAATCATACACTCTTAAAAGTAAGGCACTGCACTAAAGATTCTTTAGACTTTTACAACATTCTTCACACTAATAAAATAATGGCTCTTTTAAGAATTGATCACTGAAAAGTTATTTGGGGAACCAAAAAGTATTCTTCAAATTTGTACGTGTAGATGAACATCCATGACTCTGTGTCATATAAGTATCATCTATCATAAGTTTTTGATATTTTAAATGGCAACAGGATCCTATAATCCTATTTATAATGATGACTGTACATTATTTTTAACATATCTGGACTCTTTTTATTCAGAGAACAAATGGCAGACTTGTATGTACAATTTCTGAACAAATTTAGTGCATCTGTCTAGTTTGAATTTAAAATGGCCATATTCGTGTTTAAACCAAACCTATGCATTTAAGGTTATCCATTAACTCATGCAAAGGAATCATTTGCTTAAACCCTTATTTGTAAAAGAGATGCATTAACATATTAAAACAATAATGGTGCAACTAACTCTGAAATCAGAAATCAGAGAGTCAATTGTGTGTCATATGGAGTGTCATTCTGACATAACTAGTTGCCCATTTTTTAAATAGTTAGGTGCAAGTAGTTAGCACTCTAGACCAAATCTCGTTAGTTGTGCATTTGAGATAAGTCTTTTTTTTTTTTTTTTAAGTAAACAACAGCTATTTAGTACAAGAGATGTGAGAGATCCTTACCGAGAAGTGAAAGCAGGAATCCAAACATCAGCATCTCTCTTTTCAGCAGGACTACAACCAGATACGAAGATCACTTAAAATAAGAGAGGATGATTATGGTCTTTATTTCAATCCTACTTGATGTAGAAAAAACATGACTTACCTTTAATTTACTCTTTTTAGTGTCTTGTTGACTTAATTGGTTAGAGATGATGTTCTTCTTGATGACTTCTCTCTTCAACTGTATCCAGCCTTCACTATTTTTCTCTTATCAACCTTAAACTCTGCCCCCTTAAATCATCGCTGCTTTGATTAGTAATTGGTGTGTTTTGTTTACAGTATATGAGATTTAAATTAGGGCTGTCAAGCGATTACAATTGTTAATCAAATTCATTACATAATGTGCCGATTATTTAAAATTAATCTCACATCAATTTTGGCTAGAAATGAAAGACTAAATTTGGCCATAACATTTTTTAGTTGCATCTGAAGTGGCATTTAGGTATATTTATGCAGACTGTTTAATGCAGCTCAGAGGTGGCATGAATATAAATAAATAATGAAAATAAGAAAATGATACACTAAACATGAAACTAAAACCGGCAGTAGGTGGCTGCAAGTCATTGCCTTAATGAGTGAGTCATTGAATCATTCATTCAACTGATTCATTCAAATAGCTGATTCATTCGGGAACGAAGCAAGTGGCTGTCTTTATGAACGGATCACTGAATTAATGGCTTGCTTGATTTGTTAAAACCATGGATTCATTCAGTAATGAAACATTGCTGTGTGTTGCTTGGTGACGCACAACAGTTCTGAAGTGGCTTTGTTTGGAAAAGCCATCCACCATTTTTCGGATATTGCATAAAATAACCGGGATGGAAATGCCAAAAATTCTAAAAATCTGCAAAATATGTGCTCAGTTGAAGCAGATACATTTGTTATCTAAGAAGACATGGGCATAATCTATGATCGAATAAATCCCTCGATGTGCAACTAAAAACTCATGCGACTTTACCTCAGCAGAGACTGTGATTGGATCACTGGACCAACCAGCGGACCAATCGCATCGCAGCATCTCAGATGTTGGGTTAGTGGTTCTGAAACGCCTGAGCCAAAGTCTGTCATCAGAATGATTTGGTTTAATTCCCTCACAGAAGCGTCACGTGATTTGGGTTCCCAAACACCAGCTTCCGAAGGCAAGTGAACATGACAGCGTTTATTGTGTTTCATCTGCCGCTCTATGACAAAAACCCATACAGGGGCATTTTGCCATCACATCTTGAACTTTAGTGTCATTATAGCTGCTTTCTAATAGGCTTCATTATGCAGGCAATTGTTGCTGTGCATCATGTTTGTAACTAAACTGCAAGCAGTGTAAGATGACATAGAGGTGGTGTGCGGTAAAAGCATGCATAATTTTAACATAATTTTTTTCCATAATTACGCCAAGTTAACACATTAAATCGCCCGCCCGAGTTTAAATATTTAACTGCATTGTTGTGATCGATTGCCAAATTCCATATACAGTAATATATAATTTAAAGTACTGGAAAATGTCTACAAAACAACAATTTTAGTATATTAATGTACATGAACAGCATTTTAAAGGGCCTTCATTGTTCTTGTCAACCCTCTTGAAGAGCTTAAGTGAAACTGGACATAACAAAAAGTCCCACCATACAGAACGCGTATGCAAACGTGGATAAGCATTGATCTATTGGCCCATTTCAGATGCAAAAAGTGCTCATTTGTAAAGCAAACCGTGTCGTGACTCTGATATAATTGGCGAAATTCTTAGATGTATTGACATCATTGGTCCCTTTTGTTTGTTTGTTTTGGGCGTTGGGGTTTTCAGGCTTCAGAGAGGTGATTTATAGTATGTAGGAAAAGTCAGTAAAAATCCTGAACATCATCAAACAGTGCAATTGCATTTAGTGCTGCTAGTTAAATGCTGCAGATTTAAGGTTTATTTTTGTCTGTTGTCTGTACTGATTGAATCAAACACAGTTGTGTCTCTCATTCTCACTTAACTTTGTCTCTAGACCAATGAGGAGCTGACAGCTGTCATTATAAACCAAGAAATAAACTCTTTTGTGTGTCTCCTAATTTAATACAATTATGTATAAATGCTTCAGTATGCAAATACAGCTTCAAATGCAAAGCATTTTTACTATTTTTATTATCACACATTTTTTTTATTGCATTAAAAAAAGTGAACTTTGCAACATTAATTGTAAACTGAAAGAACGAACAGACGAATGAATGGAGCACCATTTCTATAGGTATTGTTTTGTATACATACACTATTGTACAAAGTTTTAGGGTCTGTAAGATTTTTTAATGTTTTTGAAAGAAGTTGATCAAAAAAGCAGTATAAAACATAATATTGTGNCCCAGCCACGCGTAAATAGTGCGTTTAACATCCGAACGTTTTGCTTATTAATAAGGCTGCATTTTAATTCACCTTAATAAGGTACATATACACAGCATTTTGAAAAAATATTATATATATTAATTACATACGTTTTTTCTTTTTACTTTTGTTGTGAGAGCCAGTAATAAGCTGCGTTCTCGTCACCTCGTATTTACCGCTATCTTGAAATGACAACACGTGACGTTATATTCGGAGCTGTTCACGTCCTTTTGGTCCTTGGACTGGGAATTATGCGTTTCCATGGCACCACTATCAACGCCTAATAAATCAATCTACAGCGGTCAGGTGGTAGAATCTCGTAACTACAGGAATTACGAGGCCGCGTGAACGCACCTATAGCATCTGCAAACGGAGCACTTTAATCAAATAATTAGTTGATTTCAATAGGGCTGGGCAACTAATGGCCCCTTAATTGTTATGAAAATTGATTCCTATAAAATGGCCAAAATCCTTCGTTTGGTGTCATAATATGATGCCCATATATAGTTGTCAGTCGGATTTAATGGGCGGGATTTATGGTAATTGAGAATGAGCGTGCACGCGCGTCCCATTTACGACGGATTGGAATTCATTAACACACACACACATTTCACTATCACTTCTGACGTTTACGAAGTATTTGTGAATCAGGAGAAGAGTTTTCGGGAAGGTCTCTTTACACGCAAATCACTCACATATTTACTCGTATATTTACGAATGTTTCATGAATGAGACCCAAAGTGTGGATGTTTTACACCATTTCTCCTTTTTCCATTTACCAAAATTAAATTTTATTAATGACTACACCCACCCCACCCCTAAACCTAACCTTAGTGATTTATAGTGCATTTACACTTTATGAGCACATGTGTTCCCTGGGATCGAACCCACGATCGCATGATCACATAATTGCATATTGTTATTGCAATGCTGTACCAGTTGAGCTACGCGAAACCCGAAAAATGACGCAGATAAAAGGGAACAATGCATTAAAATGAAAGAAAATGCTCCTATGGGTCGTATTTGATGAATTCAAATGAAAGTGTCCTGTTGTCGATAGAGGCGCCACTTTAGTAAACGCTCCTATGAGTCGTATTTCAGGGAAGTGACAAACGACCTATATTGTCGTATTGGTTGGAGAACATGTTGTTTTTTTTTATTGCATTAAAAAAAGTGAACTTTGCAACATTAATTGTAAACTGAAAGAACAAACAGACGAATGAATGGAGCACCATTTCTATAGGTATTGTTTTGTATACATACACTATTGTACAAAGTTTTAGGGTCTGTAAGATTTTTTAATGTTTTTGAAAGAAGTTGATCAAAAAAGCAGTATAATATTGTGAAATATTATTGGGCCTTTCCGTGTCAAATCAGCAACATTTCGGAAACTTATCAGCTAAAATTTTAGATTTTGTTAATATTTCTTTCTGAAGAAAGACAAACATACACAGACTGTGTATGTTTGTCTTTCTTCAGAAAGAAATATTAACAAAATGTAGCACAGTGACAAAAGGCAAAACATATAATGCTATGGATGAAAATTAATTGAGTAATCCACTATTTTGTAGAGGGGGGTCAACATTACAATTTCCACCTGATATTTGCAGCCAAATTATAGGAGGGGTTAATTTATTATTGATTGTTAGGTCTATTAGTAAAATCAGATGACTTTGGCAAACTTTGTTGCATTAAATGCCAATGATGACCCCATTAAATTAGCTTTTATAAACTTAAAAAAACATGACTGGTGTGAAAAAAACAATGGAACTGAAATATTTTAAGATATGTCAGTACAAGTTGCTTTCAGTTAAAACAGCTTTTAGAATTAGTAAGACTTTTTTTTTTTTTTTTTTTGCAGGTACAAATCGTCTTTTTCTACCTGCATCAGCAAATTATTCGCATAAATTTTACGCAAACAAGTTTAAGATTGCTTGTTGTTTATTTACTAATTTGTTTAATAATTCACTTATTTTTATTATGACGGGAAATGGCGCGCATGATATGTGAATCAGTGTCCATCATTTTGCGAGCAACTGGTGATGAAGAAAAATGCCACGTCGAAATATTGAAAATTAAAGATTTTAAACCATGGAGGCGAGCCAGTGGATGTCACACAAACAATGTGCACACTTTGCGTGAGAGTTATGCGGGTGAAGAAGTCTCACATGCCAGTCAATTATGCACTACAGAAATTTAAAGGAAAAAATGACTGAGCTTTTGACATCTGTCGCTGCAATAACGGCGCATATTCTCTTAGAGACGATGCAAAATTAATTAATTTATTTATTACTAATTTATTTTCTTTCTTTTGTGGCCCAAATGAGGAGTAAGCGCGTAGGTTATGCGGGGATGCGCTATGATATCGCAGGGCAATTGGGCAAATGAATAATGAATTAATGAATTAATAAAAAAAGTAGCATGATAATAAGAAGAAGAATTAAATAGCCCTGCATGCCCGTCCGCTATACGATGTGAAGGAATAAATTGCGTTCGGGCACGGCATCAAAGCGATTACTGTTTTATCCAAATCCACATGCATGGACCGTTCAGTGTTCAGAACTGCAATGTCCGAGTCTCTCCTGTCTCGTGATGTTTCTCGTGTGTTTTCAGTCTCTGAACAGTTCCGCGTGCAGACAAATTTTAATGACCACGGACCGTGCGCGTGTGCATGAGCCGAACGCGTCTTTCCGCGCTCACGGGCAAAGGAGTATCTTTGAAAGGCTTGCACACTCAACTGTGCGCGAGACGGAGTGGAACACGGGAAATGAAGTATGCCCCGGCCTTAACCGCTCCAAATTGTAGTGGACTGGAGCTGACGGCTCATATCTTCATTGGAAAGCGTGTGTCTCCTCCTCTTTGCTGCCATCTTGTTACTCCTAAGTAGGTTAAGAGCGGCTTTATACATACGGGCCCTAAATGAAAACCACTATTTTCTGTTTCAAACTTTCACATAGCATCTTTTGGATATTAAAACATTAAAAATTCAAACCTACATTTTGATTTTAAAAAGTTTATTATAAAAACGTATTATTTTTTTCTTAAAATGCAATAAATCCATGACACTTTTTTGTCAAAGTGCAATTAATCCATCAATATAAAAGTTATTTTTTAAATTGAAAATACACAACAAAGTAAGTTGATTCACATATATGACAGAGTCTAAACTTTGCCAATATTTATCTTATATACTAAAAATACATTCAGCCGTCGCTCCCAAAATGAATTCAACGGGTCATCTTGTTAATGTTATAAATTATTTGTCATTACCGATTAAAGAGTATCTGGCGCCACCGCATGGTTAAATAAACACATTTGCCGAGTACATTGGTATTAAAAACGGCTTTTAAAAAAGCCTTCAATGTTTACAGTGGAATGGTGCGCTGTGATTGGTTGAGTGGATAGATCGCGTTCCGCAGAAAAAGGAGACTGGCATTTGTCGCGTTTTGGGAAGAAACGGAGAAAACATGACAGAATAACACGACGGACATCGCATTTTGCGCAAAATTAATAAATGACTTGAAAAATGCCATCCTGTGGAAGTCAATTTGTGGCAAGAGCCACTTGGCGTCGCACTTTCACCGAGCATCTCCGAGCCATCGGTTTTTCGGCATTGAAAGTATACTTTCTTATTTTTAGTTTAAAAGAAGTATACTAATAGCACACTTGAATAAACTTCTTTTTCGTAAGGGCTGAGACACTCACTTGATATTTCTCCTGCTCTTTGTCTAGCAAAAAAATCCCTCATCCCTAAATGAAAGCTTAAAATGAAGGCCTGATTATTTCAGGGGCCTTGTCACAAGTCCATTGTTTTTGAATTTCTGTGTTACGNGTTGGGCAAACATTTAACCCAACCACTGGGTTAAAACAACCCAATTGCTGGGTTTGTCCATTTTCAACCCAACTTGGGTTGTTTTTAACCAAACATTTTTTAGAGTGTACATACGGGCCTTAAATGAAAACCACTATTTTCTGTTTCAAACTTTCACAAAGCATCTTTTGGATATAAAAACATTAAAAATTCAAACCTACATTTTGATTTTAAAAAGTTTATTATAAAAACGTATTATTTTTTTCTTAAAATGCAATAAATCCATGACACTTTTTTGTCAAAGTGCAATTAATCCATCAATATAAAAGTGTTTTTTTTAAATTGAAAATACACAACAAAGTAAGTTGATTCACATGACAGAGTCTAAACTTTGCCAATATTTATCTTATATACTAAAAATACATTCAGCTGTCGCTCCCAAAATGAATTCAACGGGTCATCTTGTTAATGTTATAAATTATTTGTCATTACCGATTAAAGAGTATCTGGCGCCACCGCATGGTTAAATAAACACATTTGCCGAGTACATTGGTATTAAAAACGGCTTTTAAAAAAGCCTTCAATGTTTACAGTGGAATGGTGCGCTGTGATTGGTTTTTGACTGGACTGGAGTTTGTCGCGTTTTGGGAAGAAACGGAGAAAACATGACAGAATAACACGACGGACATCGCATTTTGCGCAAAATTAATAAATGACTTGAAAAATGCCATCCTGTGGAAGTCAATTTGCGGCAAGAGCCACTTGGCGTCGCACTTTCACCGAGCATCTCCGAGCCATCGGCATTTCATGGGACGAAGGCCAAACCACCGCGGCCGATCGAGCCCGTTGGAGAAGTCTTGCCGCCCAATGCGCCTTACGCCGCAGGAGGATCTAAGTCTAAGTAAATACTTAGACTTTTCTGTCAGTATTAGTCAAGTATACTTAAGTGCAGTTTTAAGAATATTTCTGAGAATTAAATAAAAAGCAGACTGAAAGTATACTTTCTTATTTTTTAGTTTAAAAGAAGTATACAAATAGCAAACTTGAATAAACTTCTTTTTCGTAAGGGCTGAGACACTCGCTTTATATTTCTCCTGCTCTTTGTCTAGCAAAAAAATCCCTCATCACTAAATGAAAGCTTAAAATGAAGGCCTGATTATTTCAGGGGCATTGTCACAAGTCCATTGTTTTTGAATTTCTGTGTTACTTTTGCCATATTTTCACACTTAAAACAATGATTTGGTAATCCTCTTGTACCACTGTCCTCTTTGTGCTCAGAAATAAGTCTCCTGACAGTTCTCTCCCTAGTGCTTCCATTGTTGTCAGCACTAAGACTTAGAATGATTCAGTGGGCTATAACACCTTTAATCGTCAAGAAATTACTTTTCTTTGAATGTTTTGGTTCAACATACTTACCTGTTGATCAAACATTGCCTTAAACTTACACCAGAAGATTTTCATGTCATTTTATTTAGTAACTTTTAGGAGGGTGTACTCACTTTTGCTACACAACATTTTATCACTTTGAAAAGAAAATCTTATTTTCCTGAATAATTTTGACATGCTTCTTTGGTAATTGATTAAGCAGACTTGCTGGAACATTATATCTCTAAAGAACCCTAACATGTCTTCTAAGTAATCGAGTAATTGCTGACTTTCAGAAGTTTCAGAGGGGGTTTACTCATTTATTCTATGCACTGTGTGTTCTATTGTGAATAAAATATTGGCTCATGTGATTTGAAAGTCTTTTAGTTTTCATTTTATTCAAATTTAAAAAATGTCCCAACATTTCCAGAATTCGGGTTGTATGAGTACTTGCTCATTAGATGGTGCTGAGACGGCGTCCCTGCTGTTCAGCGGTGGTACAGCAATTGTGGCTACGGAACGTAACCTCTCTGTTCCCTCCTTCAGGGAATGGGGGTTACATTAGTAACCTTGACATTCCCTTTCAGTCAGTTATGATCAACGTCACGTCAGAACTGAACTGATGAATTGGGATCATTTCCAAAACGTCACAATCGCTGTCCCTTCCAGCGCCCCACGTAACCCACATGGGGCAGCGCTTGCAGGTTCACCACCTAATCCCTGAATGGAAACCTTGGGTACATATCCAGACTGGGGTCTCAGGATTACATTACAGTTGGCCGGCCAGAATTCCAGGCACAATTCGTCGACCGAAAATGCCTGCATGTCCCCTACCCTCTTCAAAGAAGCGAGCGCAGTCAGAAGCGCTGTCTTGAGAGACATGATCTTAAGCTCTACTGACTGCAGCGGCTCAAAGGGTGCTCTCTGCAAGACTGACAAGTTAATAAATAACAAGTTAATTATTTGAAGTAATTAACAAACGTACTCAAAAATAAATATACAATTAAATTAAATAGAAATATTATGTATAATACATATTAAAAAATAAAAGGATAGTTGTTGTTCAATCTCCTCCCATGTAATTAAATTATGCTTATGTTTTTAAAATTGTGCATTTGGATGTGACATAATTGACAGCAAAAAAACAAAACAAAAAAAACATGAGATTTGAGTTCATTGTGCATCTGTTCTTCACACAAAGCTACAGAGTATTGTATGACTGTAGAAGACGTGAATATAGCGTACAAATTGCATGGACCACATTTATGATGGTTTTCCCCCTCTAGCATCTGAATAGATCAAACACACAATTGTTCAACAAAACAGTTACTCTTCCTTCACCCATGCAAGCCCTGTAATGTCTGGGTTCCGCACTGAGCGTCATCACCCCTTCTGCACCGGTTGCTCTCCACATACACTTCAAAGACACTTAGGAGACAGGCCACTTGAATCATACATTGTCTATAAAAATGGATTCTTTGCCATTAATTCATTGGCAACTTTACATGCATCTCCCCTGTACATTTTGTGCATTATATCTGTTATATAAAAAATGAATTTAGTTACCACTAAATGGGTTTAAATGTACTATAAGTGGTATCTAAATATATTTTTTTAATACAGAGATAGTATATTAAAAGCACATTTTAGTTCATATTTCATGGTGTCTCAAAATAGCACAGTTGAGTACACTTAGTTGTTCTTAATATTATTTTTAGAAGTACTAAAGAAGAATTTTTAGTATATTAAGTACAAAATTAGTGCACGAAAATAGAGCACTTTTAGTACATTATAGAAATGTACGTGAATTGTATGTTTGTTAGTTTAGTTATGTGTTTGTGATTTAGTTAAATAAAACTTGTGTGCACACTCTTACAAGTTGATTCTGATCTGCTTATAGAACCAATGTCCCTGATAACGATTACAATCACAGCTACGCTATGCTATGAACGTGATATTTTTCTGTGGCCATGGAAAAATATCCTTTTTGAAAAGTTGATAGACAATTCGCTGGCCGAACAGTTTCATTGATTGTAATATTAAGTCAGCTACATTAAGTTAATTTGATTAACTGATTCAAATATTTATAAAGAATTATAATGAGTTATGATTAATTATTTATATTTACTTTGAGCTAATTTGCTACACCCCCCTCTTTTTTATTTGTAATGTTTTGCATGGAAAAATTGCTATCATATTCATTGTATGGAAGCTTGTCTTTAGTGTTTTAACTGTTTTTATGGTGGCTTGCTGCTCTGTTTGCATACTTTCAAAACGTATTCATGAATCTTGTACTCTTCAAAGGATATTACACACATTCTGATATTACACACATCTTTAATGAACAGAGAAACAGTCATGGGTTATATAGCGCCACACTGTGGTGGTTTGTGATAAGTTGTTGAGAGAGTGAGAGTGAAGATAATCATAGAGAATATGCATGTGAATCTGACTTTTTATAACATGAAAAACAATTTTTCCTTTCACAACTTTTCACTTTTTTTCATGCAGCATCAACCCGGAAACTTGTTTCCTCCTAAAGACATTTTGTGCATCCAGGCTATTGTATTATTTGACACTGATCTGTAAATAAAACATATTAAGACTCAAATAATGATGTCTAAACCAATTTCTTTTTTTTCAAGAGATGGATTGAGTAAATGTATTTACCTTTCTTTACATCCCGTTTCTGCTCTCGCTGAGGAAGTTTTGTCCAGGACAGTTTGACATCAGTGATCCCTCGTGATGCCAGAGCAGACTGAAGCTAAAAAACATTATCCACATTATTATTAGACTCAACATTACCATGTGGAATAAACAAACAAACAAAAAAAAATATTTTCAATTAAAAGAATTCATTGTACTTTTTCATTGTACTGAACATATTCAGAACAACTTAAAAACGTTTGTTTCTGCCACGGAATTAAAAAAATAAAGGAATGAAAATGTGACTTTTATATCAGAATTCTGACTTTTTCTCTCAGAATTATGTGATATTAACAGAATTGAGCTTTTCTGACTTTACAACTTACAATTACGAGTTTGTATCTCAATTCTGAGGAAAAATCATAGTTGTGAGATATAAACGCAATTATGAGAAAAAGTCAGAATTGAGCTTTTTGGACTTATGATTACGAGTTTTTATTTTGCAATTCTGGAGGAAAATAAATCAATATTTTTTTTTTCACAATTGTGAATTTATATCCCGCATGTCCGACTTTTTAACTCGCAATTATGGGTTTTTATCTCACAATTGTGAGGAAAAAAAGTCAGAATTATGGGATATAAACTGGCAATTGTGCATTTCGGGCTTTATAACTCACAATTGCAAGATTAAATCTTGCAATTCAGAGGAAAAAAGTAATACTAGTAATAGTAAAAGTAAAAGTAATAATATTCTTTTTTTCGCAATTGCCAATTTATATGCATACTTTATATAAAGTAAGACTTTATAACTCGTAATTGCAAGTTTATATCTCTCAATTTGGAGACAAAAGGCCAAAATTGTAGGATAGAAAGTCATAATTGCCGTTTTTATTTCTTATTCCCCGGTAGAAACAAACTTCCATCACAACTTCACTAGTTCAAGAACATTCATGAAACTAATCTGCAAAATCAGCTTGATTTGAATTTCTGCAATTTTCCACCATCAGATCGATGCACATCGACACCTGACTGCCTACATTTACACATCAGTGATGCCCAACATTAGACACAAGCAGCTGATCTCAGTTTGAGCAGCACATTTATATTGTACATTGATTTGGCAGACGCTTTTATCCAAATGAGGAACATCACAAGAGGCTAATATAGTAAGTGCCTTTGTTTATGGTTGTGGATTAGTTAAGTGTTTGTGGAAGAGTCTCAGTCGTCTCTTTAAACTTTTAATGGTCTCAGCGGATTGAGTGACGACCGGCAGCTTGATTCACCGCTGAGAAACAGAGAGAGTGAACTTTCTGGAAAGCGACTTTATGAATGTTTCTCAAAGATACAGTAGCAACAAAAAACTGTTTAATTGACTAACATAAGTCAGAGGGAAAAAATAAAAACAAATGCATTACGTGACTCATTTAAAAGAAAAAGTACTATAACTGTAGTGGATGTGACTGTTTGTATTAAACTAAGGTGTCTTTTTCAATTTTAGGCTGCTAGGTTTTGCTTTATATTTAAGAAAAAGGCCAAGTTGATGAATGGGATGGCAGTGAACATGAGCAGTGAACTACAGTGGGGTTTACAGCCTGGCGTCTGTTAGTTGTAGTGATAGTGAATGTGTATTTTCTTTTCCCAACCTGATATAGGAGTTTGTCGCTCTTTGGGTCAGAAGTAGAGACAAATTTGATCCTCACAAAGTTTTTTCTCACTGAAAAAAATACAAATCAACACAAAAACTGAGGCCGTAAGACATAAAAGTGTGTCAATTCAGAGTGCATTTGTCTATCGAACAATAGACTATCTGAACAAATTCTTAATTTCAAAAGGATACTTTGACAATTTTCAATCTGGTTTCCAACTCCATCACAGCACAGCGACAGCGCTCATAAAGATAATCAATTATATTCGCCTAAATACTGATACAGGCAAAATATCAGTGCTGGTACTACTTGATGCTGCATTTGACACTGTCGATCACAACATACTTCTTGACAGGCTGGAAAACTTTGTCAGGCTTTCTGGGATGGTCCTCAAATGGTTCAGGTACTTAGAAGGAAAGGTTATTGAGTATTGGTGACCATAAGTCAGAGTGGACATCCATGTCATGCGGAGTCCCTCGAGGCTCAATTCTTGCATCGCTCTTGTTCAACCTGTATATGCTGCCACTGAGCCAAATAATGAGAAAAAACCATATTGCTCATAGAATATAAACCTAACAGATCACTCAGATCATCAGGATCAAGTCATTTAGAAATACCAAGGGTTCACTCAGAGCAAGAAGAGTCTGCTTTTAGCTGTTACGCCAGTCGTAGCTGGAACCAGCTTCCAGAAGAGATCAGGTGTGCTCCAACAGTAGCCACATTCAAATCCAGACTCAAAACACTTCTTTTTAGCTGTGCATTTACTGATTGAGCACTGTGCTACTGATAGCCCAACTGACTGCGCCTTATGCATCATCTTTTTATTCTTTAATTAGGGGTTCAAGCACGAAGCACAAACCGTAAGCCCTAGAGACTTGAAACTTTGCCAAATGATAGTCCTCAATTTGGGGAGAACCTCAGAAGTTATGACCCCAATTGGCCAATAGGTGGCACTACAGCGATCAAAAAATGCGAAACAGCTCATTACTCCTAAACCGGCTCAAAACAAACAGAATGTATATCTCCGATTTCATTTCCGGTATGCAAATTTTTCCGCCATTTTGAATTTTGTTCAAAACCTACTTTTGCAAACTAGTCCTAGGTTTTTCGCCCGATCGGAACCAAACCAGTGCAGAAATGTTCTCTGGAGTCTGAATATCAAAAGTTATCAAAATAATGTGAAATTTCGATGCACTGTTTTAACTGTTAAAAACGTTAAAAAAACAAATGTTTTTAATGGTTTTGACTGACAATGTATATAACTGTGGGTGTGGTCGACTTATTTTCACGTGAGTCACGTCCTTAGACTCCTGAAACCTCGCCGAGTCCAACGATACCAGACTTGCCAGGTTTGGGCTTATGGTTTGTGCAACGTTGTGATTTAGCGCTTAAAAAACGTTTGCGAATATCTTCGAAACCGTTAATCCGATCGAGACGAAACCAGCGTAGGAAACACGGAACCTAAGTTGATTAACTAAACTTAAAAGCCCAAATGTCACAATTTGATGGGAAATGGCAAAAAAATCCAATCAAAGACATTCTAGGGTTTATTTATTTATTTATGCTCTCATATATATATATATATATATAGTATCTANATATACATATTATCTATAACTTCAAAACGAAATGAGATATTTTCACCAAAATTAACACGCATATGTATGGATACACTCTGAGGACACCCCAAAAAAGTGGTGGCGATCAGGCAATAGGTGGCGCTATAACTGTCAAAAAACCTGTAAAAAACATATTTTTCCTTATTAAATTTCTTCTGTTGGTTGTAAATAGTCTTTTCCATCTATGATCTAAGTGTTTACTTGCTTGCTGAATAAAATATAAAAGCTTTTTATGTGCTTAAAGGCCTTAAAGTGCTTGAACCTAAACCTAACTTTTTTTATTAGGAGTGCTGTAGCCCCTTACTGAAAATTTTGGGAGCACGAGCCGAAGATTTAGGGGCACACCTTAAATCGACCTGCAGCGCAGTTATTCACATTTTCCCCCATTTTGACTGTATTACTGACAAATGCCTTGGTAATAGACTTACAGAAATTATGTGCAGTTTTATTTTAAGTTCACAAGGCTCCAGATTAAATTTGAGTGCAGCATTATTATTCATAATGTCTAAATAATCATTCAAAAGCAAAACGGTTGAAAATATTAGGGAGTGGAAATGGCAGCCACCTACTGGTTACAATGGTAATTTAATGTATTATTATTATTTTTAATAAGTGTGAGTTTTCCTACATCTTGAAACTATTAGTTTCATAATTGGGAGTAATCTGTGAAGGATGAACAAATAATGTTTTGGTCATCACATTAAAAATAACATTTAAATATGATAATATTAGAGTTTTGAAGTGCTGGAAAAAGATGTGTGTAAAAGAAGTACTTGAAAGCATTTTACCATTCTTGCCAAACTTCCATGGTTATATTAGTGTTACTACATTAAATCCATGGCGAATGTTGTTCATTTGTGGACTGAAAGCCTTCTATAACTTGTTCATTCAGGGCACAATGTTTCTCCTGGTTTCCACATCAGTGCTGTTTGATCTGATATCTACGGTTAATAACAGAGAACTCTGCACAGAATTTTAATGCTTCTCACTAACGTTAGATCTTGTAGTGATGTTATTAA
Source organism: Anabarilius grahami (assembly GCA_003731715.1). Classification (NCBI taxonomy): domain Eukaryota; kingdom Metazoa; phylum Chordata; class Actinopteri; order Cypriniformes; family Xenocyprididae; genus Anabarilius; species Anabarilius grahami. The sequence continues at coordinate 525,990 of RJVU01053588.1, read as the reverse complement.
TTCTGTGGCAAATTCAAATTCTTTCTTTACTGGATCTCTCAGAGCTGTGTAGTAACAGTGTCATGTGATCAAGATCAGCTCATGCTGCCGCTGCACTGACATTGGTCCGAACCGATAAACGGTCCATGAAGCACAAATGAGTAGCACAGTTTCATTACGTTTGCCATTTCTATGTTGGGCAATGTTGTGGTGGTCTCACCAGCGCGACTGCTAACAAAATTTTGCTCGCACCGGCAGGAAAAATGGTCACAAAATGCGAACCTTTACTCGCAGTCTGGAGCCCTGCTTTAAGTTGAGAAAGAAAGTGCATATGTATCAGAATATTAGATCAGTGCATTTGGTCATAAAGTGACAGCATCCTAATATTCCTGCTGCTGTCTTTGTTATAATGTTAATCAATCAACAAAAGACAAAGAGAAAATCGCTCACTGCTCCTGACTGAATCACTTTTGTAACTTTAATAAGAATATATTTATATTTAATTTATGCAGTGAACACTATGCAGCAGGGACGTGCACAGGGGGGTTGCTCAGGTTGCCCGGGCAACTGCCCATATGCCCTTCTCGACTCACGTTGCCCTTCCGAGGTGGAAAATTTTTTTAAAAATCGTACAATGGATGCAGAATTTCACGTAGGCCTAGATAAAAAAAAAATTAAATAAAAAAAAAAAAAAAAAATCGCAAAGCCTCATTCACTTCCATATTCGGGCACCCGTCCGAAAGTGAAAGTCAGTAGGGGAAGGGCAAACTCTGTTTACGTGGCTGCAGCGCTGCACGCGACCGGCACCTGAGCTGAGCCTGCATGAGCGGCACTAGAAGGAGATTGTCGCGGTTGTCGGGTGAGACGACTTAACGTTGTCGGAAAGGTACGTAAGGTTATAATCGTTAACGAAAACGAACGAAAACGAACGAAAAAAACGAAAACTAGGTGGGAAAAAAACATCGTCGTTAACTGAAATAAAAATAAAAACGAGGCATTCATCATCAAGTTTTATGAAATGAATTAAAATCTTCATAAATCCAGGATGAGTTTGCCACGTTTAGCCTAAATAATCAGACAGATAGCTTGCAGACAAGCAGCCTAGGCTACTATTTTTTTGGTAGGCATTAGGCAAACTAAGCTACATGTCTGCTGATAGTTAATTTCTCACATTTCGTTTTAGCAAGAAGAATGAATGATGGAAGTTATGCATCACATTAATTATTTTATTTAAAATGGTTAAAGGCCTAAATCCTATCACTATTTTGGGTATTGTTTGAAGCCAAGATGCCCACTGAAAAGAGGCGGATTCAGGAGAGGGATAGATGATTCAGGGAGGCAGCAAAGGGCAGCACATCACTGCAGGGTTGGCTGCAAAAAAGCCAACCAGCAGGTGAGACAGAGACTTTGCATTGTGATAAAGATGACATGACACTGTGTAGGTGAATTGATTAATTAATCAGACTCATATTTTAGCCTACTAATGGCAATGTTTCATAATTACATTCCATTTAAGATGAGGAGGAGCAGTCACAAGCCTCCAGTCTATGTGAGGAAAATGTGGACCAGGAGGAGGCACATAGATCAGGTAGGCCTAAGTGATGATCACCAAATATGAGATGAGAGGACCATGCTAGAAAGTACAGGGTTAAAGAGCTGCATGCTAAATAATTGTAATCTAAAAAAACATAGGCTATGTGACGAGCAGGGCGGGCGAGAGCCGTGAGGGAACGGCGCGAGGCCGGTGACGCAAGCGTTAATGATCGTCACCTGCGAGGCGCACCGGCCTCGAGTCTCTCACGGAGGAGCTCCGGAGGCATAAAAGGAGGAGCGACGACAGTGAAGGACGAGAGAGGACCAGGCCTGGACTTTATTTTATGTTTTATTATGTTTGTGTGGCCGGCAGACGTCCGCGAGGGTCTGCCGGCATTACTTTCGTTTTGTTTATTTTGAATTAAAGTTTTGTTGAATGTTCGCCGGTTCCCGCCTCCTTCTTCCCGTATTTACGAACTGTGTTACATTGGTGCCGAAACCCGGGAGGAAGGAGGGACATGCTGTCTGAGAGCCCTCGCTGCTGAGGGGGATCGCGGTGCTGCGGAGTTCGGGCAGCGCGGGAGTGTGAAGACCGCGAGAGGCTGCCCGAGGCGGTGGTACTGGAGCATAGTGACAGGTGGGACGGAGACCCGGATGCCGCGCTCCTGGGACGAGGTGGGGTGGCTGCCGTCCTGGAGGGAGCGGAGGAGTCGCCGCCGTTCGCCGTGGGCCGGAGCCTGCTGCCGTCCGCCGTGAAGGGGAGAAGCAGGGGACGGGGGACTCGCTGCCGGCTGCCCTCAACCGGAGGAGCCATCGCCGGCCGCCAGGAGGCGGTCGAGGATCGGGCCGTCCACTGAGCGTCCAGTGCCATCGCATGGCACCGCGAGGAAGAGCCTCTCGGCTGGCTGAGGACCGAGCGGCAGTGTGTCTGGGAGCCGGACCAAGAATTTTTTTTTTTCTTTTTCCTCTCTCCCCTCTCTCGTCCTGTCGCTCCCCTTGCTTCCGTCTCCTTTCTCTCGTCTCGTCTGTCCTTACCCCCAGGTGCTGCGGCCGCCGAGACAGGCCCCGGGGGGGAGTAGAGCGCAGTCTCGTGGGTACCCCCCGGCCTGCGAGGGGCGATGGGGCTATGTGACGAGCAGGGCGGGCGAGAGCCGTGAGGGAACGGCGCGAGGCCGGTGATGCAAGTGTTAATGATCGTCACCTGCGAGGCGCACCGGCCTCGAGTCTCTCACGGAGGAGCTCCGGAGGCATAAAAGGAGGAGCGACGACAGTGAAGGACGAGAGAGGACCAGGCCTGGACTTTATGTTGTGTTTTATTATGTTTGTGTGGCCGGCAGACGTCCGCGAGGGTCTGCCGGCATTACTTTCGTTTTGTTGGTTTATTTATATATTAAAGTTTATTGTTTGAACGTTCGCCGGTTCCCGCCTCCTTCTTCCCGTATTTACGAACTGTGTTACAGGCTATTTTAGAGGTCATTTCAAAGATCTTGCCTGAGCAGAACATAAATACCACTGGTGGGCATTAAAATAATAATGATAATGGCAATAACAATAATATGTAATTGGACAGATGATGAGCCCAGTGCATCAGCTGCATTCAGAGAGCCAGAACCAGAGCCAATCCCAGATACAGACAGGCAAAACAGGGAAATGATAGATGAGCAAGAGGATGAGATGAGGGAGACGAGAGCATCAGCAAGGGAAGATATTGAGATGACGAGTGGGGCAGAGTCAACAAATTTAGATTTTTTGCTGAGGTTGGCTAATCCCACAGATCCAGCTCATGAACAAAGCAGCAATCTTAAATATGATCAGACCTTCATCACATTTTCCAATTCAGTCGGGCCTTGCCGTCCTATGGTAAAGTTCCCTAAAAATCCAGATGGGCGCTCTTTTCAAGTCCGATGGTATAATGATGACCCCTGGCTGGAATATTCTCCACTGAATGATGCCATGCATTGCTTTAGCTGCAGGAATTTTATGAATGAGGAAAGATTTCAGAGCAGGACAGGATGGAAGTCTGTAGGGATAAACTTGTGGAGGCAGGCCAAAGTGAAGATAAAGGAGCACCGCAGCAGTGACTTGCATATGCTAAGCATGATTAGGTGGAATGCCTTTACAAAAGATACACTGCAGAGGGCTCTTGCAGTAGCTGATTCTCAGATGGAAGCAGCCAAAGAAAGACAGAGGCAGAAAAACAGAGAGATTATGTTACGTTTAATAGAGATCACATTATATCTGGCAAAACAAGCTTTGGCCTTTAGGGGAAATGAAGAAGACTTGTTACCCACTCCTAATACTGAATTACCTGGTAAACTCCCATAGACTTCCACCTCACACAGTGTAAGAATCTTATTGTCTCCAGGAATGATCACGTTCACATAACGTCCCTCCATTTGAGGAAATGAGTAGCTGTAAGAAACCACTGATGGCATACTCTGAATTACAGCACATCTGTCAAAAAGATGAAGGAAAACACATACATTGTTTGCATCATTTCAAAAAAGGAGAAATGAAATAAAACACCACAATGGCTTAAGCAGAGTGTAGGATCTAATCTTAGAAAAGACCATTTTCTCCCATTTTTGCTCCAATAAGCCACTGCGAATGACATAATTCTTGTGTAGTAATGTCGTTTTGCTTCAGTTATTTCATTTGCTGTGCTTCACAGAATGCATTTTTCATTACATCAAGAAAGACGTAAAGTACATAGCCTTTGTTTTTTGTTTTTTTCTGATTTTCATGTAATGTTTGCTTGTAATGATGATTCAGTCAGTTGGTTTTCTCAAGTTTTTGAGCTGTCTCTTTTGTTCCTTTAGTTGCATCTAACGATGTAACGATTCTCCCACCTCACGATTTGATTCAACTTGTTTCATGATGAGATTTTCTCATGATTTTTTTTTATATGAGAGAGTGTATTTTATTATTTCTCAGACAAAATGCTGCATGTTTCTTTGTGAAATTGAAATATCTTTATAACAAAATTTAAATTTACATTTTAAAACAAATCCTAAATCAAATAAATAAATACATTAATAATACAAATAAAACAAATCTCTTCATATGAGTACATGAACAAGATGTTTTTTGAGGCTGAACTATCTAGTAATTTAAAATTAGAGGCATCCACTGCATTTTAATCATAATCCCAACAAAGATGCTACATACATGCAGCATGAGCAGTTTTTAATTTAAATTAGATACTTTTTAACATTTGAAGCAAAAATATACTTTAGCTTTGGGAAATTATGCGCCATAAAACTTCATAACAACAGAAGTGATTCATTTAGCATCTCGACTGACTTGAATCGTCACATATTATGTGCCAAAAAGGTTCTATATAAGGAGAAATGTCTTAAATGATTGAATAAAACTTCTATGTATTTAAATTTTTTTTTTCTTCTAGTTTACAAGCTGTTTAACCCTTTAAATGAAGGCATTTTTAGAGTTTTTTTTTTTTTAATATATAATTTTACATATATTTCTTATTTGACATGAAATAACTCAGGAAGAAAATAAGGTAGGAGAACATATAGAGGAATTCTTTGACATGTGAGCTGCAACTGAATACATTTTTGTGGTGATAGCATAAGGTAATCAAAAGTTACAGCATTTGGAACCAAGGTAGCCTTTTAGTTTAGCCCTTGACACCCGGAAGGCATTTTTAAAATAGTTGTTCCTCCATGAGGAATATCTCGTCATTGGCACAATGTTGATTTTGGACTCATTTCAATCGGGAACATTCACTGTAAGTAACGATGTGCCATTTTCTACGGTCTATGCTTGTTTCCTGAAGTTATAAGTGAAAACGCCTTGTGAAAGCTATATTTGATTTGACTTCTTACTACTTAAGTGTTGTAACTCTGTGAGTAATATGCAATGGATTATGTTGATTTTGGACTCATGTTAATCATTGTATCTGCTGCAAATAATGATGTGCAATTTTTCACGATTGAAACATGTTTTATGAAGTTACGAGCAATAAATGCTGCATCTGAATATCAACATATGGCTCTTGGTGGGGCTTAACGTACAAAAAGTCACACAAGTTTAGTCAAAACCCAAAACAATTATGCTAGTTGTATTGTACTCCATGAGACCTTTCAAATGACATATGACACATGACTATCTGAGCTGTATGATGTTTTTGACAAAAAATTATTTTTTTTTTTATGTATTTATCAGCAAATAACTCTACTTAGGAGTGAATTAAACTGACTACATGCATTGTAAAGGTGAAACTCTAAGCTTTTAAATTACACCTATTTTGTGTTGATCAAGGCAGTAGTTTTGAAAAAAATATGATTATTATTCTTTTTGTAGGTAGGTGGCGCCCGGCGAGCGATTCACTTCGTTTAAGAGGGACTACTCAACACTTGTTAAGAGTTGATCAAAATGCTTAGATTTCTAAGTTAGTTTCTAAGCTTTAAAATGATACCTACTTTGTGTTATTCAGCTCAGTGGTTGCTTAGTAATTTGATTATGATTTTTTTCACGGGGGTTGGTGTAACGCCGGTGGTACACTTTGGAATTCATACAATTTTATTATAATTAAAAATGAATTAAAACAAAGTTAATTAATTAAAACTAAATCCAAAAAATTATCCCATGATGGGAATATAATAGAACCTTTTGTTCTCAGAGTGATGAGTAACTATAACCTGGGATTGTTGTTGCCGTCGTTTTCCAGGGAGTTTCCGATGCGAATCTCTGCTCCGTTGATTCGTTCAAGACCAAAGTCTACTCTGTTTGTGATGGTCACTGCACTAACATAGTAAACGTCCAGCAGATCCAGCCTCCACCATGGATTCTTCTCCTTCTTCGTATGGGTACAAAATGAGGCTTCGCCTTGGGCGAGTTTTATTCCATCGACGGCACGTTCCGCATTCCAGTATTGAAATATAGATGACTGATCAGCATTTCCATTTAATTTCACATTATCTGGAAAGTGATTAGGCTGCATGTTAAGGCACTAACACTATAGCGGCAAACATTTGGATTCAGAGTAAGTCTGATTTTTTAAATGTTTTTTAGTCTCCTCTGCTCACCAAGGCTGCAAATATTTGATCAAAAACAGTAAAAACAGTGAAATATTATTACAATTTAATTTCTTCCTGTGATCAAAGCTGAATTTTCATAAAATTATAAAAGGAACAGCATTTATTTGAAATAGAATCTTTTGTAACATCATAAATGTCTTTACTGTCACTTTTGATCAGTCTAATGCATCTTTCATGAATAAAAGTATTCATTTATTTATTTTCTTTATTTTAAATCTTACTTTTGAATGGTAATGTATCATGGTTTCCACAAAAATCAGAAGCAGCACAACTGTTTTCAACATTGATAATAATCAGAAATGTTTCTTGAGCAGCAAATCAGCATATTAGAATGATTTCTGGAGGATCATGTGACACTGAAGACTGGAGTAATGATGCTGAAAATTCAGCTTTGATCACAGGAATAAATTACATTTTAACATATATTCACATAGAAAACAGTTATTTTACACTGTAATATTATTTCACTGTTTTTACTGTATTTTTGATCAAATGAATAAAGATCAAACTTTTGTAAATGTGATATATTATTACCTGTTCCATAGACTTTCACTTCACACAGAGTGAGATTCTTTGAATCTCCAGGAATGACCACGTTCACATATCGGCCTTCCATTCCACCGCATGAGTAAGAGGCGGATCCACCTGCTGGAATACCAGAAATTTTCGAACATCTAGAGAGAGAATATGAAACATTAATCATATGAACTTAAGTATAATCAAGAGTTTTATTCTCTTTTTAAAATCCTTTTAAAGGGTTCTATTATGCTTTTTTCCCTCCCAAGTTCATCTTTCTTTAGTGCGACATAGAACGCACTGTGCACCTAAGCAAAATGGCACCCCTCATTGTCCAAAATTTGTCATGGATTTTTTAAATAACGTAATTCTGTCATGGGTTTTCTACTACATATTTCAATAAGACACATCATATACATTATATTAAGCCCTACATGTCTTAATACCCTTTAAATAATATTGCAAATGTTCATGTACATACTTTGAGTACCATCTACACTCTAAAAAATGCTGGGTTAAAAACAACCCAAGTTGGGTTGAAAATGGACAAACCCAGCGGTTGGGTTGTTTTAACCCAGCGGCTGGGTTAAATGTTTGCCCAACCTGCTGGGTAGTTTTATTTAACCAAAATATTGTTTAAAAATTACTGTTTTTCTTGCTTAAAATGAACCCAAAATATGTTGGAAATTAACATTTATTAATATGTTTAATAAACAAACATTTATTAATACTTTTTTTGAATAATATTTAAACAATAAACATTTATTAAATTGCTTATTAATAAATGCTCATCTTTTTGATTATTATTGTTGCCTCTAGTAATTATGAGTCTGATTTTTAATTTCCAACCTATTTTGGGTTCATTTTAAGCCAGACCTATAGTGATTTGTAAACAATTGTTGGGTTAAATAAAACTACCCAGCAGGTTGGGCAAACAATTAACCCAACTGCTGTGTCAAAACAACCCAATCGCTGGGTTTGTCCATTTTCAACCCAACTTGGGTTGTTTTTAACCCAGCATTTTTTAGAGTGTACATTTCGATTGTTATGTTTAAAATTCAATTTTTTCTTATCAAGAACATCACATGGGATTGTTGTTGCCATTGTTCTCCAAGGAGTTTCCAATGCGAATCTCAGCTCCATTGATTTGTTCTGGACAGCAGTCGATCCGGTTAGTGACAACCACTTCTCTAATGCTGTTTAAGTCTGTTAGCTCCAGCCTCCACCACGGGTTAGTCTCGGTTTCGGTGTGGGTGCAGGAAAAATTTATATCATCAGTGGCATCATTAGCATCGTAGTAAAATGTGGACGACTGTACAGCCTTTCCCTTGGTTGCAATATTCTCTAGAAAGGGTTAATAAAATAATAATAATGAAAATAATAATAAAAAAAAGTTATTTTATTTTATAATTCACCTGCATTGAAAATGGTCTGTATTATAATATAACCAGGGCATGACTTTCTTAGAACATTATTAGTAACCTAAACTGAATTGGTTTCATCAGAGAACACGTTCTTTCACTTAAGTATTAAATAAACAGTTACCTTGCAAGTTATTTGTCCTGGCATGAATGGCAACAGTGCCTGTTTGCAGAAATAAATAGCAAATAGTCATAAATCTGGAATAATTTCATGGAAAAGCATGAAAATGTGCCTCGCCGGTATAACCACAGGCATTGGTGTGAATTAATTGGTTTAATTAAAGACAGCATTTAAATTTAATACATAATCAAATTAAAATATAACACCTAATTTACAAAAAGCTTTTGTGAAATTTCTTTTGCAATAGTAATTCCCTTTCGAAGGGAACTCCACTCTGCGTTTGAACGCTTTGGGGAACGCCACGTGACCCAGGTGTCTAAAAGCACTATCCAAAAACTCCAATTCCTATTGGCCGGCGACAGCCTATGACGTCATACGGCGCGACCCGGAAGTATAAAGGAGCGCCTGGAGAGACAGCCAGCATCTCATCGTCTTGAGGTCCTGTTCTGTCTGATTGCATCTATACCAACTCCGGTAGGGTTTTTTATATATACCTTACAAACGTTCATGAGAGTGTGTTTATCCGTGTCCCAGGGTTTAACACTGGATATACATATTTTTCTGGGCGTTCTCTGTCTGGAGAGGAGCGCGCATACACAGTGCTTGAGGGCACTGCTGTGTGTTTGTCTGTTGTTTACTCTGTTCTCGTTTGGCACTCTTCCCGAGGGAAGAGCTGTCTGCATCTCTGCCTGGTGGTTCTGCCCCCTGTTTGTGCTGAGGCTTAACGGTGGCTGCAATCATAGGGCTCGTAGACGAGCTCGTTGGGAAGTTTGAGAAAGTTTTATTCTCTCTCAACTTCCCTGGGGCTGGCGAGAGCGACCGGATGACGATGACGTTCGTGTTTGACGTCATCGCGTCCGGCGGCGAGCGCTCCTCTGGCTGGTGTATGCGAGCTGCTGTGTGTTTGGGACGCGCTTCTCGGCGAGCGCCGGGACAGCGCGTTAAGAAAGGGGCCGCGCGCGGACGGCTCGACGAGCGGTTCCTTTCTGTCCATTAATACGGCAGCTTCCATACTTTCCATCCCAGTCTGATCTCCGCGTTTGAGATCGGGAAGGCATGGAAAAACCCCTAGCCATTCATATTTGTATCTGAACCCAGACAGACGGGAGGAGGAGGAAGAGAGAGTGAGACGGGTGATCGATTGTAAACATCGTTGCGTTTGTAATCGATCCCCCAGCTATATAGGTTGATTTATATCTACCCTCTCCTCTTCTTCTTCCACCTCCTGTATGTATGTATATATGTATGTATATATGTATATATTACATGTGTATATATAACATATATCATGCTCAGATGCTTCTTATGGTCAGACTGATGGCTGGGCCATAGTAATTATTTCTATCAGCCCGCTGTTCTGTTTGATAGTAAGAGGATCTTTAGGCTTCCGCCCTTTCATGTAAAAAGGGACCTTTAGGAGTAGG
>RJVU01053588.1:456433-510357 GCA_003731715.1 Anabarilius grahami | reverse complement strand
GGACGCCATGTCATCCGGACTAAAGAGGACAAGGACAACCCCAGTTGTTATCAGCGCTCAGTTCAGAAGCCTGCATCTCTGATGGTATGGGGTTGCATGATTGCTTGTGGCATGGGCAGCTTACAAATCTGGAAAGGCACCATCAATGCTGAAAGGTATATCCAAGTTCTAGAACAACATATGCTCCCATCCAGAAGTTGTTTCTTTCAGGGAACACCTTCCATTTTCCAACATGACAATGCCAGACCACATTCTGCATCAATTACAACATCAAGCTGCGTAGAAGAAGGATCCGGGTACTGAAATGGCCAGCCTGCAGTCCAGATCTTTCACCCATAGAAAACATTTGGCGCATCATAAAGAGGAAGATGCGACAAAGAAGACCTAAGACAGTTGAGCAACTGTATTAGACAAGAATGGGACAACATTCCTATTCCTAAACTTGAGCAACTTGTCTCCTCAGTCCCCAGACGTTTGCAGACTGTTATAAAAAGAAGAGGGGATGCCACACAGTGGTAAACATGGCCTTGTCCCAACTTTTTTGAGATGTGTTGATGCCATGAAATTTAAAATCAACTTATTTTTCCCTTAAAATTATACATTTTCTCAGTTTAAACATTTGATATGTCATCTATGTTGTATTCTGAATAAAATATTGAAATTTGAAACTTCCACATTGCATTCTGTTTTTAATTCACAATTTGTACAGTGTCCCAACTTTTTTGGAATCGGGTTTGTATATCATATGATATGAATAAGATAAAAACCAAACAAGGGCTTTTTTTTTTTTTTTGCCCTCATATCTTGAATTTTACATTTATGCATTTGGCAGATGCTTTTATCCAAAGCGACTTACATTGGATTATACTATACATTTGTATCTGAGTATGTGCAATCCCTGGGATCGAACCCATGACCTTGGCATTGCTAGTGCCATGCTCTAACCACTGAGCTACAGGAAAGCTAATATATAATTTAAGTACTGGAAAACATTTAAAAAACAAAAATTTTAGCACATTAATGGTTATTTTTTGACATGAAAGTCTCATTAGACATTGTTTTGAAGGGATGTCATCGTTCCTGTCAACCCTCTTGAAGAGCTTAAGTGAAATTGGACAAAAAGTCCCATCATATAAGAAGCTTATGCAAATGTGGATTAGCGTTGGTCTACTGGCCCATTTCAGATGCAAAAGGTGCTCATTTGTAAAGCAAACTGTGTCCTGACTCTGATATAATTGAAATTCTTAGATATACTATGACGTTGTTTGTCCTTTTTTTGTTTGTTTTGGCTGTCAGGCCTCAGAGAGGTGATTTATGTAAAAGGAAAAATCAATAGAAGTCCTGAACATCATCAAACACTGCAATTGCATTTAGTGCTGCTAGTTAAAGCTGCTGTTCATAACTTTTTTTTGGTTAAAAATTATCCAAAATAAATTTTTGAGCAAGTACACCCTAGTGAAAAAAAGTATACTTTATTGTATTTTAAATATATTCCCTTTTTTTTTTTTGCACATTGCAAATATACTAACAAAAAATGTACTATCTTTAAATATATAAAAAGTATATTAGTATCATATTTTCAAAATACAACATTTAACACACTTTAAAATAATTGTACTTTAGTATATTTTCTAAAAATTATATTTTAGAAAAATATACTTCAAGTATAAGTTCAGTTTATTTTTTAAAAGTGTATTTATTTGCACTTTATAAAAATATATTTGAGGAATATTTTAACTGTGCGCTGAAAATGATCATTGTAACAATGCACTGAAAGTATATTTAAAAAATAGATTATTTAATATCCTTGTTGTATTGTATCTAAAGTTAAATTTGAGTATATTTTTTAAGTTTACTTATTCATCCTTGGAATTCATTATATTACTTGTGCTTATTTATTTCAGTATGACTAATGCATTAAAAGCCCATTTAATATATGCAGTGTAGCCTATACAATTTCCAAATATGTGTAAATGTTTATTAAGTTTACATTGGCAGAATCATTTTACAACCATACACACAAATCTATATTAAACAACACACCAGCAGCACAAGTAACGTTACATGCGAAAAAAATATGTTGAGTGGTTGAACTTGAGACTTCGTTCGGAATTCGAATGTCTCTTCAACTTGGTCTGTGACCAATCAGATTTTGTTGCTCACTGCCCTCCGCCAATCAGAGCTGCTGACGTCACGGTCCTCGTCTGAATCCCCCTCGCTCAGTCACTCAGGTGAAGTACATCATGTCGCAATCATAGAGGTCGCAATGTATAATTTATGTAATAAAACCCTGAAAGTGCAATACATCGCTCAATCTTGGGGATTCTGACCAGTTCAATCAAGTGACATCGCAGCCTGACAGATGGCGACGACAACCGGCGAGGAATTTAATACGCTATCCTGAAAGAACCGGAGAAAAGTGCTGCTATTTGGAGGTAAGCTGTAGTCTACCAGTTAACAAACTTCTTTTTTTTTCATTTTTTTTTTTGCTTTAACAAACGGAGAGCGATATTTCGGCTTGATATCTCCTTTTTGAGTTTGTGTATGGTGGTTTATGGCACATGTTTGTATGATTGGTCAAATCGGCCCGTATTCTGTACGATATTAATTCATAAACTGTTTATGCTTGTCTGTACCGAAAACAATATCGACATGCCATACTGATACAGTTCCCTGCTGCTAATCCTCATTTACTGTTCAAAAATAGTATTAGTTCAATGTAGGATTCAGACAGTAAACCTGAATATAAAGTTGATCATGCTGTCTGACCTTCTATCTTTTGTATATTCTGTTAACAGATGCTGTTCTTCACAAGTTTCTGCGGTCACTGCCTCTGTGTAAGCGGCCATCAGACACAATAATGAGAAGCTCATCAGAAAATGGAATATAATGTGTTATTTGTATTTGTGTATTGAGGGTCACCATTGGTCCAATAATTTTTTTTTTCTTTAATGAAAAACATGGTAAGTTTTGCTAAATCTATGTTAAGTTTAAATAAAAACCATTGGATTTGTCAATGAAATATGTCTCTTCATTAGTGATGTTATTACATGTAATAACACATAGGCACTGTCTTACAAATGTTAAGTTTCTTTGCAGTCATAGAGTGCTATCTTCTCTCCTGTTGTGTCATTTATAGGCTGGCTAATAACATGATACCCATTCTCTGCGCTTCTGTCACAAACCTGCCTAACCTCCCTACAACACAGTCTTTCAGGACCAGTGTCCATGTGCTGACAGTAGCCACAGGAGCACCTGAATGAGAAGCATAGTACAGTTTAACATGATAAATAAAAGTTGCTGGTTAATTAGGGTAAGTTGCGTTATCTGTCAATTATATATTTAGACAGTAGACAACTATTGTAGCCAATGTACGCCATTCAAAACCTTATGAAAACACAATGAAACGGCGAGTAATAACAATAGTTTCATAATTAAAATTAGTCTTACCATTGTGACACATCAAGATGCTCTCGAGGGTGGACTTGCTCCTGACTGTTGGGACCCTCTGCATGTAACGGCTCAAACATATAGGGCCTGATTCCCGGGACAAAATGATCATCTGTGTGCTCCTGTTCTTCATCTTCTTCCTCCTCCAAACGAATTTCTGAATTGAAGGGGACTGCTGGTGGTGTATCAGGCGGCGAGTAATCCTCGACAACCGACTGTAAACTTGCGTTTAAATCTGCCTCCATTTCTGAATGAAACGCCTACTTTTCTAGATCCAATCAGGTCCCAATCGAAAAAACAAACAAGCCACGCCCACTGTTTCTCATTTATTATTCCGTTTCTCTCGGAAACACGTCACAGCACTGAAATAAAGTCGGTTGCAACTTCCGGTTCACGCGGACTTTAAATACAATACAACTTCAGGATATTAAATAATGTATTTTTTAAATATACTTTCAGTGAATTGTTACAATGATAATTTTCAGCGCACAGTTAAAATATACCTCAAATATATTTTTATAAAGTGCAAATAAATACACTTTTAAAAAATAAACTGAACTTACACTTCAAGTATATTTTCCATAATATATTTTTTTAGAAAATATACTAAAGTACAATTATTTTAAAGTGTGTTAAAAGTTGTATTGTGAAAATATGATACTAATATACTTTTTATATATTTAAAGATAGTACATTTTTTGTTAGTATATTTGCAATGTACTATAGAAAAAGGGAATATATTTAAAATACAATAAAGTATACTTTTTTCCACTAGGGTATAGACTCTCAAAAATCAAGATATTGTCATAACATGGGGGGCCTAATGGTTAGAGAGTCGGACTTGTAACCCCAAAGGCGTGGGTTCGAGTCTCGGTACCGGCAAGAAATGCAGGTGGGGGGAGTGAATGAACAGTGCTCTCTCATTACCCACAACTGAGATGCCCATGAGCAAGACACCGAACCTCCAATCACTCCACGGGCACTGCAGAAAATATGGCTGTTCACTGCTTGTGCACTTGGATGAAATGAAGATTCCAAAAGAAAAGTTTGTTAAGAACCATAATACAAAAGGATATTTATACATCTTTAATTACAGGCAGAGAACAGCTTCATCTCGGCCAGTCCTTCAGGGATTTGCTACTGGCTCTTATGTAGATAGTGGTTAAATAAGATATAATTCATTTGGAGTATATCAAACAGGCAATCTTTGGTCTTATTAATCTATTACTTGTTCCAGAGCAAAACGATTTGGGTTAAGGGGAAAAGTATATTTCATAACTTTATATTTAGGTTATATTTAATTTAAATCCTGTACTAGAGTTCCACTTTTGTACGTTTGACTGATTTGTTTGCTTGTATTTATTTATTTATTTGATTGTCTTTTATAATGACTACTGTTGATAATTTAAATATTGTATTTCAATAAAAATATTTTATATAAATAATATGCCGTATTTGGTATTGAGAAAGGGTCCGTCAATAGTATCAATGAAAGTTACATTATTACGCCATTAGATGGCAGCAACTTTACAGTGCACAGATGTTTAGGAAATATTATACTACAGGGCTGTTGAATGCTCGAATCTGATTGGTTGACCAATGTTCTAAGGTTGTTCAATTATTTTCAGGGAAACACAGGGCTAAAGTAGTTCTAGCAGGTCTTGACTGCATTGCAGTTCCATATCACTGCGCCAAATGATTACAGTTCTTTCAATAGGTACTTACAGCCTACAACAGCAAAAGAGACAAAACCCACAATGACCAAGCAAATAAATATAGTAAACAATGGGATCAAAACGACAAATTATTGTCATGTTTTTTTGCCACAAAATATGTTTTATATTGTCCTGAAAGCGCATACTCTCTCAAGCTGCGTTAATAACTGTATCAACGGTATTATTCTGCTATCTAGGCTCAAGCCTCCATTACTAATTCTGAAATGATGTTTTGGAATTAGCAACGGAGGCTTGGGATGAGATGCGGAAGAAATCAGCCCCACACACGAGTGTTTTAATGACAAAAACCTGACAAATGTCTCAAAATACAACATCGAAACGGTGTCTTGATGGAACAACGATCCACTGGAGGCAAGTTGGAGAACCCAAGTGCAGTTTATTTAACATGAACAAAGTATAAAACAAAGACATGGCATGACTTGGCAAATCAAAACATAACATAATCTAACCAACAGTGGTACAGGGAACAATGCATGGCAAAGAACAAGGCAAACACAAGGGTTTAAATACACAGAGACTAATGACTAACAAGGGACACCTGTGAACAATCAACCCCATGAACCAATGACAACATAGGACACATGACAAGGGAGCACATGGCAGGATCACATGACACAAACAAGGGAAACACATGGCAACAGGGACATGAAACATGACTACTTACAAAATTAGAGACATGAAACTATAAACGTGAAACAAAACCCAAAACCATCTGTGACACTTGAGGTGTGGTAACTGTAGTATGAGTGGAGTAATTGACTGC
The DNA here is from genome assembly GCA_003731715.1 of Anabarilius grahami. Taxonomy (NCBI): domain Eukaryota; kingdom Metazoa; phylum Chordata; class Actinopteri; order Cypriniformes; family Xenocyprididae; genus Anabarilius; species Anabarilius grahami. The sequence goes on along the minus strand of RJVU01053588.1, from coordinate 504,408 downwards.
GCTTTGCATCGTGGCCGCATTACCACCTCGGGTGTGCATTATTTTCTAAGAATTCAATGGCCAGTTGTCAATTATTCCTTACATAATCTGGCAAAGTTATCCGGGAGTAGCCTTTTTTCTTTCTTTTTTGAATAGCTTTAATAACAGATTTGGGGCAGAGAGAGAAGAGATATATATTTTTATATACAGTGGGGTCCACAAGTCTAATTTAAACCTGTAAATAATTGTTTCAGAATTTTCAAAGCAAATAAATAAAAACGCAGCTTTCCAAACTCTTTAGGATTTATTTAGCACCCGTTACACGCCAGACCTTTTCAGTCTAGGGGTATTGGCATGGCAGTAACAAAATTCTGGAGAGAGAGAACGCACAGGAACCTCTTGTCTCCCACCCCAGTAACACACATCCAGAACCAATGAGCTTTAGATGATATTTATTAAATCAAATGTAAAAGCTGAAGGGAAGAACATAAGCTTCAGGAGGGGGCAAAGGCCAACATAACAAAATGTTTCTAACTCAATTTTAATCATAACTTACCTATACATAACCAAAAAGAAAGTAAATTGCAAATGAACTTGCCTATATTCCTGACTACACAACCAGGAGAAAAGCAATTTCAAACAAAAAAAAGGCACCCACCTCCCTACAGGTTTACTTAAAAGAAAATCTTAAATTCTAAAGAAAACAAAGCCTATAAGTCTTCAACCACATTCACAGCCGCACCAATGTTTAGCACTTATCATTGACCAAAAACAGTAGCGTTCTCTGGCGCAAGCGAAAAGAAGTCCATTTGGCCAGCTACAGTCTGCATCCCTCTCAGCTTCCTGTGAGACAGTGCTGGCTTTATATGCTGGCTTTCTCTTGGTTGCAGCCAATCAGTGGATCTGAGGTGAATGGGCAGCAAATCAACCACAGGTGAACCCAATTACCTCCCTCAGAATGGTAGCCGTAGACATGTGGGAAAAACAAAAAGAAAGAAAAACAAACACAAAAGCACACAGAACAACTGGCAAATAAAATAAAGTCTCACGACGTAACACACCAGACTAACTTCAGTCACAACAAAGAATCAATGACTTAATTGCTCTCTCACATCTAAAGATTTATCTTTTCTCCTGGTTTTCTATTTCTAAATATGATTACAATTATTAATTAGGAGGATATGCTTCCGTATGCTTTAAAGTTAGTTTTGTTTTACTAGCTTAAACATGGCAGCCGAAGTGCTTGAAGAGGTTTAACGTTGTAAATACATCAAGAAATCTACCATTCAAATCGTTTTCCTTTTAAAGATACCTTCCAGGGTGTCAAGGTTCTTTATCGCAACCTGTAAATGAAACATTTTTGCTTATTACATCACAGGTTTTTTTTATAATCATTTACATTGATGCTGCTTATGTCAAAAGTTGTGAGAACAGACTCACGTTTATCTGCGTTCACCTTCTGGATCACCTGTTTAGGAGTTTGAGACCATCTCAGTGTCACATTTGTCAGTCCTCTGTCAGCCAGAGCAGATCCCAACTGGAAATGACATTCATACTAAACTGATTAGATCGGAGTATGATGATATCAATCTCTGTCACTTGGAGTTTCAAATAGGGGTGTGCGAAACTGCAAAATTTGGAATCGATCCGATACCAAGTAAATACAGGGCCAGTATCGCCTATACAAATACCGATACTGATACTTTTTACTTTTAAAAGCATGCACTTGAACTTACACGTACTTTCCTTTAGGGGAAAGCAGTGTGTCCTGATTTATGAGGTGAATGCATCATTAATATGCTAAATCTGAATATTTTTTCATAACCACTAAAGGATGTTGTGATTTGTGCTCTCCTGTAATTAGTCGTGTGTATGATTAGGTAGCTACTGTAGTAAAGCCATTGTTCATTTTTCTAAAGGGCTTCCAGCAACAGGCTGTTGTACCCAAAAGGTAAAACTTTTGCACATTTTTTTCTGACAGATTAATTAACAACAATATCAGAACTTTACACAATCCATTGGAACTTTTAACTTTCCATTTAAATAAATGTATTTGCACAAACTAGCCTAATCATAATAAATGTTATATGTACATTATATTGTTGAAAAGTTAGGGGTCAGTAAGATTTTTAATGTTTTTGAAAGAAGTCTCTTCTGCTCACCAAGGCGGCATTTATTTGATCGAAAACACTGTAAAAACAGGGTAACACTTTAGAATAAGGTTCCTTAATTAAACATTAGTTAATGTATTAACTAACATGAACTAACCATGAACAGTAAATTTTTTTACTGGATTTACTACAGTTGTTAATTGTTTGTTCATGTTAGTTCACAGTACATTAACTAATGTTAACAAGATTATAGTACATATACAGTGCTCAGCGTAAATGAGTGCACCCCCTTTGAAAAGTACAATTTTAGACAATATCTCAATGAACACAAAAACTATTTCCAAAAAGTTGACAAGACTAAGTTTTATATAACATCTGTTTAATTTATAACATGAAAGTTAGGTTAATAACTTAACATTTTATTTTTATTTTTATTTATTTTTTATGAGGAGCGTCTGGAATACGCTCCTGAAGGGGGGTGGATGTATGATACATCCTCCAGCTGGAGTGCACTTGTTTTCCTCTAGAGGGCACTCTTATCTCCTTTGCTTTCCCATCATGAACTACACATCCCATAACCCATTGCCTGGAATCATTATGGTTTCATTACTTCCACCTGTGTGTGATTTTACTCCAAGGTTATTTTTGTAAACGAATACTAAAACTATTGGCCAAAAATCATTTTCGTAAACTAAAATAAAATATAAATTTCAAAATAAATGAAAAACTTAAACTAAACCAACAACAGTTACTGAAAACTAACTGAAATAAAATAATAATTATCAAAAATAGTCAGTAGGGCTGGGCGATTAAGTTCTAAGTGGCTACACAGACAGAATGCGTTTTTGCATTTAAAAAACAAGACGTGGGCAATGGAATGGGAAATAATGCAAGGATATAAGATCCAAGTTAAACTTCTTATAACTTGAGCGCTGCATTTTTAGAATACCGTTTCATGTGTGAGATGCAGGTGCAACAGTCAAACCGTCCATCAAGTGCATGTTCATATAGAAAAACAATTGAAAAGCAGCGCAATGCAAAAGCCTGTAAAAAAACTACTACTGTATATTTCAGATTTAATGTTTGCATGATGGTGAGAGGCTGAAAAGTGCTGTGATTGTCTTTGTTTTTACAAAACATTATTCATATTATTGTCTATGTAGAGACTTTTCTCCACAACATAGGAAATACCAGGACCTGTGTTCACAAAATAAAAACTAAACTAAAACTAACAAAAACCATTAATGAAATTTAACTAAAACTAAACTGAAATTTATAAGAAATTTGAAAACGTATTACAAATAAAAAATAATTTAAAAATATTAAAAATAAAAAAATGTTTAAAAAATAAAATATTTATAAAAAACTGAAATAAAAACTAATTAAAAAATGCAAAACTCTAATAACCTTGTTTTACTCATTTCGTGTTTGTCTTTTATAAGCCCTGTGTTTTCAGTCAAGTCTTGTATGTGCCTAACTGCTGAGCCATTGTATCCTGTTTCTCCCGTGTCCTGGTTCTTTTGATTATCTGCCTGTCCTTTCGAATTTCTCTGTTTCAATCCTGGACTCAGTTATTGTTTGGATTGTTTGTTTGTGTATGAATTTTTTTGTGTATTACCTTTGCCTGGATTACGACTGTGGATTACCCTTTTAATAAATACTGCATTTGGATCCTCAACCATTGCATCTCAGAGGAGTTTTTGATAGTTATACTGTAATGTCCATTTTTACGACTGGATTCCATGGTTCCGCCTGCGTTTTCCACTAAATAGAAATCATAGGACTCTAGTATTCTGTCTTTCTCTCACCTGTATAAGAAATGTCTCTCTCATTGTCGGGTTGGTCAGGTCATGTCTGGAGCTAAACTGCATCTTTACAAATGATTGTTTTAAAGCAGGACCTTTTGAAACAAACAAACATTTATACATTCATACATTAATGTAAATGCACAAAAACACATAAAGGCACATTATTAGTTGAATTTGCATTCATTAAAAAAGTATTAGTGCTCCTTACTGTGTCTCTTTGACAAAAATATAGAAATATGAAGACATTATTATTAGTTGTTATTAGAGGTAACCAACATCTTAGAATAAGATTTAGAGAGTAAAAGAGTAATTTTATTTCATGATACAGATATACCACACAATATTGTTATTTTTGTTGAAAAGGTTGTTGCGATATCAAAATAAAAAGAAACTAATTTATTTTGTTAATTAACAACAGGACATTAACAGCAGCAGGTTTATTAGGCTGCTGTCACTTTAAGACATAATGCACGGATCCAGTATACTGATACACATCTGCTTCGTTTAACACCTAACCAAATATGTTTATTTTTTCCCTAGTAAAAGTTATCGCATAGGAACAAAACTTACTAACTTTGCTCACACAGGTATAACAACTTCCCAAATTTTTTATTTATTTATTTATTTATTTTTAATAATTTTTGTACTTTTTTGGGGTGGACCCCCACCACATTGTTACACCTATGGTGTTCCGGGTCAAAAATGACCTGCCTATTAAATTGTTTGAAAATCTCTCATTATGTTATGTTATTGCCAAATTTTCCATTCAATCTTTTTATTAACCTTTTTTTCATTCAGTTAACACATTCAAGTTTTGTATTATTAGTATTTTTATTGGAACTGATTGATCATAGGCCTCTTGGATCTGAGCTCATGCACGTCAGGTTTTTTGAGGTGAATAAGCTTGAAAACTGAAAAACTGAGGTGCATCAGCTCATATCAAAGTGGCCTATGATCAGTCCGTTCCAAAAAAAGAAAAGCTTATCAAAAGAAAACAAGTTGAAAATAAGATTGAATTCAATGTTAGGCAATAAAATAGCATAATGAGAGTTACAAACTATTTAAAAAGCCTGTCATTTTTGACCTGGAACACCAAACTAGGTAAAAGATTTTCAGCAAAGTTGGCTATACTTTTGATTGGAAAAACTGCAAGTACTGAATTACGATCTTTTTTGCATTTTATTGCTCTTTTTGGTAGTTCTTTTTAATATCAAGAACATCCCATTCTTTATTTGTTCTTTCATGTTTCTTTATCGTGCTAACGTGTCAATAACTTTAAGCTGTAGGCTAATGTGCTGAGAGAATATATTTTCATGCCGCAATATAAACAATACAGGAAACCTCTGTTAATTTGAACTTTATATCATTGCCACAATATATACCATCATACTGCCAAAGCTTAGTAAATATTATAAACCAATACTACAGATGTAGGCTACCTTTTCCAAAAACCTCCACCTCACACAGAGTGAGTGTCTTCTTGTCTCCAGGAATGATCAGATTCACATAACGTCCCTCCATCCCATCACATGAGTAGTTGTAGGACTCTCCTGCTGGAATAGCAGGAATAACAGCACATCTACAGACAGAGAGAGAGAAATCGATGGAGATAACTACAGTGTTAAATCTTCACATACATGTTAATCCTTCACATTTGTGCTTGAGTATCATGTTATTTCAACCTCAAGAGTCTCACATGGGATTGTTGTTGCCGTTGTTCTCCAAAGAGTTTCCGATGTGGATCTCCAATCCATCTAATTGTTCTGCGCAGCAGTCGTTTCTGTTAGTGATGACCACTCTACTAACTTGGTACACATTGCGCATATCCAGCCTCCACCACGGGTTAGTCTCATTAAGTGTTGACGAGCATAATGCGTTCGATTGCTGGAGACCTCGATTACCATCAATGGCCTTTTCAGCAAACCAGTCCCCAGATGTTGACGACTGTATAACGGCTCCTCCAACTGCCTGATTTCCTAGAAAAAGCATTAAAGGATTAGTCCACTTTTAAATAAACTTTAATTAATTAATTTGTCCAAAGTTTGAACTAATTGTTATATACTAGCATATTGCATATAAAGATTAGTTCAAAACTTTGACCTGTGGAGGGCAGTAATACACTTAGCAGTGTCTACACTGCTGGAATTCTAATAGAGAAGAAGAAGAAGAGAGCTAAAAAAAGTTAAAACTTATATAATTTTCTATTTTTTTCAGAAAATGAGCGATGGTTTCACTAGATAAGATCCTTATTTCTCATCTGGGATCGTGTAGAACAATTTGAAGCTGCAGTGAAACTAATTTTGACCTTCAACTGTTTGGTGCCCATTGAAGTCCACTATAAGGAGAAAAATCCTGGAATGTTTTCATCAAAAACTTTAATTTCCTTTCGACTGAAGAAAGAAAGACATGGACATCTTGGATGACAGGGGGGTGAGTAAATTATCAGGAAAAGTTTATTTAAAAGTGAACTAATCCTTTAAGAAGAGCTTAAACACCAAGCTAAAAAAAAAAAGAAAAAAGTATGCTCTCAATCATTTTTATTCGTCATCATCTCACACCATAGTCCTCAAGTCAACGTCTGTCATTGAAATTATCTCACACAATTGTGTGCATCAAAAGAAAACATGAAAGCATTTGTTACTTTGTTTCATCTATGATCAAGACAACAACATTGTAGAAGAACACATGGGATAGAAATTATGCTTCATGCACAAATGTTTTATGCACAAAAGTTAAATCCGCATGCCAGCGGCAGCATTACTACAACTTAGTTACAGATTATTCAGTTACAGAGCACAGGCTTTTTGAATCTTCTTCAGGAGTGAGCGATTCTCAGCTCGATAAATGTTTGTATATGTTTTATTTTATCTATAAAGTTGCTATTGTGTTGTAAATAATCTATAAACCATTGTGTGATTAGCAGGGCAGGTGAGAGCCGTGAGGGAATGGCACAAGGTCGGTGGCGCGAGTGTTAAGGAATGTCAGCTGCACATTGCACAGGTCTTGAATCTCTCACGGAGGAGCTCCGGAAGCATAAAAGGGGAGCTATGACAGTGAGAGATTCGAGACCGGTGCAACGCACAGCTGACGCTCGTTAACACTCGCACCACCGGCCTCGCGCCGTTCCCTCACGGCTCTCGCCCACCCTTCTCGTCACACATTGCTTTTTGCCAACAACAAAAAAAAACAAACTGTAAACCATTTTCTTTTTGTCAAACGTGCGTTCGCTTGATGTTTGCGAAACGTGATGTAAGCATGTTGTGAAATTCGCAGTGAATTCCCCGGTTAAATAAATCCAAGAGTCAAACTGCCCAACTAATGGAAACACTGACCACCATAATGGTGACCAGACATTTTCGATAAAAACACAACATCTAAACCTCTGTTAATTCTCAAAAATAACTGTAGACGAATGACAGAAATAAAGCCAGTCTGGTTTGTAATAAGAGAGATTTGATGTCTTTTCAGTTGATTTCATCAAAGTTCTTGTGTTTCTCTTTCCTTCTGTGATTCTGCTTGTTATCATCAGGTGTTTTCAATAATCAAACAATCATTAATGTTTCAGTTTGCCAATAAAGAACCTTTATCTTTAAGAGTGTAAGCAATCCAACCAATGTTAACCCTGTAATGTAACCTGTCCTAACAGAGCCTGGCTAAAACAACCCCAAATTTGGTTGTTTATAATTGGGTTGTGTAATGTTTTTCACCAGTAGCGGTAACTGCAAAATGAATGATGGTTTTCAGACACATTTTCATTAACCAGACAAACAGATAGTCCTGCTTCATCGCTGACTACACATTCTTTCAAGTTTCACATAAGGCAAGTATGGCATGATGATAAGTGCTCTGTGATTTACCTAACAAATACCCGTAGACTTCAACCTCACAAAGAGTGAGAACCTTCTCATCTCCAGGAAGATGGAAAATCACGTAACGTCCCTCCATCCCACCGCATGAGTAGTTGGCCGTGGCTCCAGATGGAATAGTAGAAATTACAGCACATCTACAGACAGAGAGATCATCTGTTGTAGGTTTCTGTTCATTCTCAGCTGTAGCCAAAAATAAAAGTCAAAGCAAACCTCACATGGGGTTGCTGTAAAAGTGAGCAGGGAAGTTTCCGACACGAATCTCTGCTCCGTTTATCCTTTCATAATAGGTGTCACCAACTCTGTTAGTGATGGCTACTCTATTTACTTGGTATTCATTCAGCAGATCCACCCTCCACCACGGGTCTGTTTGTATGTCAGCGCTGGCACAGCTATCGCTTAGACCATCGACAGCATATCTAGGAATCCAGCTCTCGAACTGTGATGACAGGCTCGCGGTTCGCCATAGCGCTGCGTTCTCTGGAGAATGTTTAAAGGATCGAGGTTAGTAAAACATTGTTTGCATTGAATTCTTATCAAACTTTATGGCTTGCAGAGTTCTTCAAAAGCATTCATCTTAATATTCATTACATCAAATGCCTGTTTATGTTGCCCTTCAGGTTTTCGAATGAACCCCTGTGATTTTGTACGGTTTGAATAAAACCTTTAGGCTATCCTAAACATCAATTCCAGTGGATCAAATAAAGTTAATGTCATTACACTGAAAGATTCTTACCTGCTCCATTTGCCATTTCTTGAATTGATAAAAACCCTTTGAAAGCAAGAAGATTCAAATGAATTTCAGACAATTTAAATGTAATGCTCATCTGAATTACACTGTGTGTATCATATATACATTGGGGAAAAAAATATTCGCTATTGATTTTCCACTCCTGTGGACTGAGACCGAATCATTGAACAAATGAATCAGACTGGATCAAATGATTCAGTGAATAGATCTGACTCAGAAGAGTCCCGTTACTTTTCTAATGAACTCGGATGATTTTTGTCTCACACAAAACTATTGTATTTGTATTGCAACATCAAATGGACAACTTTAATGATACTCTTCATGTTTGTTAAATAATTTTAATTTTCCTTGAAACAAGTAGCGTATGTAAATCTAACGTCACATGAGGAGCCATTCCTGTAGAATAGCTATACCACTCTTTCTGGATTTTCAATCACAGACGAATTTGAAGATCGTATAATCATTTGCATACACAAATGAGCACTGATTCCACTTTAGATATGTTTTGTAAATCAAATCTAAGAAACTACGAGAAACTATTCTAGAGATCCAGTGACAGTCGAATGGTGCAAAATCTATACTTTGATAAATGCAACATGAAACCATGAACAAATAGAGAAGGAACAATATTTTTGGCCTCATTATACATATGCGCAACATTAAATGAAAACAAACACATTACAGTATGCTATAAATCCACATTAAATGACAAATTGAGTGTAAATTAAACTAGAAACAACATTTCTGAACAAAGGGAAAGATTGCAGAAACCTCAGTTAATATTAGTGTGAATCTAGTAAAATAGCAGATACATGTTGTACTTTACCCAGTAAGATCCACAGGCACTTGAAGAGCTTCTTCATGTTTGATTAAAGGTGTCCGTCTTTCTTTTAGGGATGGAGAGAGTGAGTTTTATACGTTTTATGGAGGATGACCAATTTAAATGTGCATCACATGATCAAACTTGTCCCTCCTCCCTTCCATCTTCATCATTCACCTCTCTCTCTGTCTTTTTAAAATAAATATTCTAAATGTTCTAATGTTTGTTGCTGCGAGTGACATTTCATCTTAATTCAAGCAATCATAACAATCATAATGTGTAACTGCATCACCCTTTTGTATATTGTTTCTATCTATTGTGTGTTTGAACTTTTATGTAAAGCACCTTGAGATGTCTTTTTAAAGGCGCTATATAAAATGAAGTTTATTATTATTACATATAATTGTCAAATGTAGTACAATCTGCAAGCCCCAAAATACACACATCTATGATGCATTAGAAACAGGGTTATTATAGTTAACTGAAACTGAAAAATAAATAAAATAAACATTAACTTAGTTTAAATTTGATGACCTAAAATAACTAAAACTGGAAAATAATAATAAAAACTATATATAGACATGTTTAAATAAAACTAAAACTTATAAAAATGACAAAAACACAAATTACTAAAACTAAAATTCTAGACTTGTGTCTTGAACTTCATTCATACCTGTACTCAGCACTGAACACTCAGTATTGTCTGAATATTGAATGGATGTTAATGAGTATTTTGCATTTTCCCACACGGTCTAATGTCACTACATTCCCTTCGGCGATGCACCTGCAGAACAATCTCTTTGAGTGCTTATGTAAGTCTGTCTGCCATGTTTACATCATTTATATAATCTCAACAAAGATAGTTTCTTCTATTTGTCAATGCAGAATTAAAGGACAGGGTTTTGTGTACGGTTAGATATTTGAACAGATTTTTTAGATTTAGCTTTCAAAGGAGCATAAAATAGGCTGTAAATAGGCTTTAAGATTAATATCTCAAAAATGTGTTTATGACAGAAAAATGCAGCTCTAAAAAATGGTCAGATATACACTGTAAAAAAACATTACACCTATTTCAACATAACTTAAGTTCTGTCGTGACAACTCTCGGAGTGTTTGGCATGGTAATGTGTATGACAACGTTGATATGTTTGGTTGTGGCGGAATAGATCTGCTACGCTGCTGTTGATTATTGCTGTTGCTGCTGAAGAGCAAGTACGGGACTTGCTACTGCCAATACAAACATGACACGCTGCTGTGAGTGAGTAAGACATGCTGCTGCTGTACAATATAGCATACATGAATTACCCATAGCAGATCTATACAGGTGGAGCTGGGGAAGGTGGAGGGTTTCTGAAGCATGCTGCACTGCTAAGGCAAATGCTACTCATGTATTTGAAGATTGAGCATGCAAGCTCATTGGCTACTAACACAGCAGGAACCAAACATCTCTGTCCTATGGATGATGATGTGATTATGAGCAGGTTGAGTTAAAGGACCTATTAGCCTGCGCATCTAGAGTTTCATGCCAGAACTTTGTATTTCAGTTACTACCTCTAAATAGAATTAACTTGGTTGTACAAGTCATTTCAACTTAAATTATATTAAACTTACTTTTAAAAAGTTGAAATTGCTTAAATGTTTATTTTTTGAAATTGCTTAAATTTTGATGTGATAAAGGAATTAAAAAAAAAACAAAAACATAAGTTGCTATGAATTACTGATCATATCAATGGATACTTTCTAGTATGACCTTAAATAATACATCTTAATTCTGAAATCTTTGTAATCTGACAAATATAAATAGAACTTCTTGAACAGCATCATTTGTTTTGCAAACTGTCTTCAAACTGACAGAAGGAACAAACAAATATCACCTTAATGCAAATGAGCCAACTAAATACAACACCAGTTTCTACAAACCAAAGATCCGAATTTTAAAACGATGTGGTGCAAAGTATGGAAAGGACAATTTCTGAAAGAAAAAATACACAGACGTGTTCACAGGTTTTTATGGAAACACTTTACAGGGTCAATCTGTTAACATTTGCATTAGATATCATGATAGCAATGCTTACATTTACAGCATTTAATTAATGTATAATTTTCTAGCTATACACTTGTTCTGTCCCTGTGTCATGGCGCTCACTCTATCTCAAGATTTCCATTGGTGGAGATTGGCACCGCCTGTGTCACGTATCCCCTTTTGTTGTGTTGGATTATTCCCCAAACAGACGTGGGATATTGTAAATAATTTTCTTTATCTTCCATATATCCTCCCTTCGCTTTTTTTTCTCACCTTGGCCTTTGTGACGAGAATAAACTCTTGCATTGCAACATTGGCACACGTCCTGTTTGTCTCAGATACGGAGCAATCCACAAAAAATTATGTTATACCAAAACTAACCCTTATAACATTCAAGGGTTATAACACACTTAACATTTCAAGCTGTATAAATAGAGTTATGAAGAAGCATAATTTAACAACAGTATACTTAAGATTAGATTATTAGTTCATCATATCTAATACACAATGATTTGAACTGTAAANAATAAACTCTTGCATTGCAACATTGGCACACGTCCTGTTTGTCTCAGATACGGAGCAATCCACAAAAAATTATGTTATACCAAAACTAACCCTTATAACATTCAAGGGTTATAACATACTTAACATTTCAAGCTGTATAAATAGAGTTATGAAGAAGCATAATTTAACAACAGTATACTTAAAGATTAAGATTAGATTATTAGTTCATCATATCTAATGCACAATGATTTGAACTGTAAAAGCAACAGAGAAAAGCAACTAAAAGACATGACGGTATTGTCACAACATTGTCAACATGTGATATGCATGTCTTGCATTTTTTTGTACCGGTTTTTCTTCTTAATCTCTCTCATCGCTAAATATTGATTATAATCTCTCTGTGCAGACTAAAATATTAAAAACTTGAAAGTTCAGTTGCTGCCTAAAATTCAAATTGGCTGTACAAGACACATCGAAAAGGGTTAAATTATTCTTACTTTTTTTGGTGTTGTTTTTTTGTTTTGTTTTGTTTTTACAGTTTTTTCATCATTAATGATCAAACTTTCTTTTAATGCAACTCAGATTTTGGGGGTTACAGACCGCATTCATAGAGCATAAAAATGCTACTGCGGTTAGAAATATTGTCTTTTCAAACAATGTATGTGAATTAATACACATACGTTTTTCTTCACAATCCTGACAATTCATAATAGGCTGAGATAGATATAGAACTAAAACAAATAAAAATAAATAAAAAACTTGTCAAATCAAAATTGTCAAATCAAGTTCAATAATTGCACTTTATACAATACAAATTGCTTCAAAGTAGCTTCGGTTTGAGCATTTTTAGGAAACCATAGCTTCAATTTTCACATCATTTATTGTGGTCAACATTGAGGAACCGAGAACATTTGAAGTAATATAACTGAAGAACCGAACCAAAAGTTTTCCCGCCATCACCTCCTTCTGTGAGCACATCGAGCTGTAAATGAAAAGTTCATTATATCATAAAGACGTTGTTTCCATTTCATTTGTAATATAAGCAATCATTTTAATGAATCAACATTCTTGTTTTCCAGTGTTTCTTGTATGAACACACTCACCGGGTGCAGCTGCCTTCCGCATCACTTCCTGTTTGGGCAGTTGAGACCAGCGCAGCGTCACGTCAGAAATCCCTCTTCCCGCCAGAGCAGATTCCATCTGAAACGAGCACATCTCTTAAAACCGTTATGAATGCACTCAGATTTCTGTATTAGTGGAAATCCGATTCATTTCCGCGAACCAGTTCTTTTGGACAGTTCGTTTCAATTAACCAGTTCAAAAATAAACGATTCATTGGTTCACGCAATGATGTCACAACGCATTTCTTTCTAACAACTCGGTGTCATGTTATATCAATTAAATATTCAAATAAAGTGCTTTGTGTGAGCGCATATTGCTGATTATTGCCTTTCATTCACTTGTGTTAATGTAATTTGTGGTCACAGTTTCATTCGCAGATCCTTCATCTAAGATATGACTGACCGATATTGAGTAGCCTACATCTTGGATAAGTTTCCTTGAAGTTTCACACCTACAGTACAAATTACAGATGTTGATTCACAAACGCGGATATGTTCGACATGTCTAAAGTACAATATATAGAAAGAGTAAACCAGTCTTATAAACTCCTTGATTTCACTTTACAACTCAAAATATAATCTGCATGCACAAACTATAGTAAGATTCAGGTTTTCCCATGTTTTAATAATCAAAAAAACAAAGGTAGGCCTATTTAATAAAACTGGTCATAAGCATATTTCCAGTACGTTTTGTTTATTAAAGAAACTTGTATTGCGCATCAGGCTTGTTCAAGTCCTCACTGACACATGTGTATCATAGTATCATCAACTAACTAGTCAGAATCCTCTGTAATCCTCGGCAAACTCATGCAGAGCTTTTTCGGTCATATCCTACTCAAAAAGCAGACTTTCAACTTTCAACTCTGATTGCGATGCTTCTGTCTTACTCCGACTGCCTACAACGAGTATCATCAAGTATCATTTTAAGCCATTTTTAGCTCATAATTTTAGCCTAAATATTCATAAATTGCATTTTTAAATAAAAGAAAAAAAGACTCTCCTGTAGCTCAGTGGTTAGAGCATGGCACTAGCAATGCCAAGGTCATGGGTTCTATCCCAGGGATTGCACATACTCAGATACAAATGTATAGTATAATGCAATGTAAGTCGCTTTGGATAAAAGCGTCTGCCAAATGCATAAAATGTAAATGTAAGTGGAGAAATGAGAATTTATATTTTGGTCTAACTCTGAAACAAAGTTAAAGTTACACAGCTTGTTTTTTCTAAATGCAAACTTACCCTAAACCCAGGACAAATTTTTGCCATTTTTTACCCATAAGGTTTAATAATGACAGACTCTTGTAAATGCCAATGTCTTTTGGTTTTTACCTTTAAAGTGACATTCTATTTTAAAACATTAAAATTGAGCATTTTTATTTAATTGTATGCTAAATTTCCCCAACTTCACAACAGAAAAGGGGCTAAAAAACATTAAAAAGTGGCTAAAATACTTACTAATGAGGTCTCTTTTTTCCTTATTTATTAGTTTATAAGTCTATTTACAAAACATTAAAAGTAAAAGACTAACTTAATTCCTAATTAAAATTCAAAAGTAACAGAAACTAACCTCTGTAGTTTTTGTAAATGTTTTATTAACTACTGTAATGTAAACTCATTGCAAGTCCTCTGTAATCCTCGGAATAAAACATTACAGTACGCGACTTCTTAAAATTGAAATAATCTGCATGCACAAAAAAAAACACTGTATAGTAAAACTTGCATCTCTCGACAGAAAGGATTTACAGGTTTTAATAAAATGCTATTTAATAATAGTAGTCATATTTCCAGTATGTGCCTCAGGCTTGCATATAGCATTGTTAACTCGCTCATCAGACTCCTCTGTAATTCTCCACCAAGTCCGACAGTTGGTTGAACCGGCTCATTCCATTCTTTTTGAGTCGGATATGCTACTTCGGCTTTGTGTCTTGCGTCATTGTTCGATTCAGTTTGATTAGTGAACCGGCTCGAAAGAACGACTCGTTCAAGAATCGGACATCAGAATTCTGTACATCTCTCTCTCTCACCTGCGTCAGGAGCCGGACTCTCGCTGCGGCTTCAGACAGATTTAAGCTGGACTTCAGTTTCATCTTCACAAACGTCTGCTTTAAACAAGGACCTGAAACACACACATGATGTAGATCAGTGGTCCTGATAGGTCACAGACAGCAGAGGAAAACAAAGATAAACACATACTCAAGCATTTTTAGGATCCCAAAATACAACATTACTTCTTTTGTTTTTGGCATCAAAGGCCGTGTGTCAATAATATCTATTCTGGTTCAAATTTATCTGTCATTTAAAATTAAACAGATGGAACATGGACAGATAAATCATCAACAAAACTACACAAAGTAAAACAAAATATGACCCAGAGGTTGTTAAATACAAGTTCACGTGCAGTGAGGATGAACGTGGTTTAGTGTCGAACACAAATGCGCTTTATTGACTGCTGAGAGCATGTATCATCAATAATAAATGGACATATTTCAACATAGTTTGTTTGATCAGACCTTCTCCATAGATCTCCACCTCACACAGAGTGAGAAACCTCAAATCTCCAGGAATGATCAGATTCACATATCGACCCTCCATATTTTTACAAACGTAGGTGGACGAAACACCAGCTGGAATACTAGAAATCACAGCACATCTACAAAGAGACACAGAAAACATCTTTGAGGGTATGTTTAAATGACAATTACTTTTGTTATTTGCGTACAGACAACAATATTGTCAAAACGATCCCGTTCACACAGATCTGCAAAAACGACTAAAAACTCCGTATTATCCTGCCAGGCCAGTAGATGGCGATGTCAATTTGTAAAGAAACACTATGCGCATATAGACTGAACACACATGTTTTTACAAATTCACTTTTTTGTAGTTTACACAGAGACGGTATCATTTTCAAAAACTTGCACTTTGAGTCCCGTTTTCAAAAGTTTGTCGTTGTTGTCGTGTATATGATCGGCTAAAATGTAAGGGTTTTCCCACTTTTAGTTGAACACGGTGTCATGTAAACGGCCCCTTAGACTTTATTCTTTCCGCACTTGTGTTTTCAGGCTTGAGGAATCAGGGATTTCTATTGATATTAAGCCACTGAAAGAGGGTCTCACATAGGATTGTTGCTGCCGTCGTTCTCCAAAGAGTTTCCGATGCGAATCTCCGCTCCATCTATTCTTTCCGGGCAGCAGTCTAGTCTGTTTGTGACGACCACTTTACTAACTCTGTAAATATGATGCAGATCCAGTCTCCACCACGGGTTAGTCTGACTATTGGTTGACGAGCACGCAGACTCCGGTTGTGTGAAACCTGGATTGAAATCAATGGCCTGTTCAGCGATCCAGCTGTCAAAGGTTGATGACTGTGTGACGCTTTTTCCTGCTGCCAAATTACCTGTAAAATGACAATGTCAAGAAATATTTATAATGTTTACATTATTTTAGAATTGCATTTCTACCCGTTATAGAGTAGAACTACACTCTATAACTATATTAAAAACACTTTAATGGAATGGGACCATGGTTGTTATGAATTACCTGGATAAACCACATAGACCTCCACCTCACAGAGTGTAAGAATCCTATTATTTCCAGGAATAACCACAATTACATATCGTCCCTCCATCCTATTACACGAGTAGCTGTCGGAAGCTCCCTGTGGAATACTAGAAATTACAGCACATCTAGAGAGAGACAATAGAGTGAGTTGAATTTGCTCATTGTTACTCTTCACTTGTATTTTTTCTCTCTAAATTAGTTTTTATACAGTACACTATTATTGCTTTTTCTGTTTAAAGGGTTAGTTCACCCAAAAATGAAAATTATGTCCTCATGTTGTTCCACACCAGTAAAACATTTGTTCATCTTCAGAACACAAATTAAGATATTTATGATGAAATCCAAGGACTTTTTTTTGAATCCCCATAGAGAGCAACGTAATTTCCATCATTCAAGGTCCAGAAAGATGTTTGTAAAAATAGTCAACGTGACTACAGTGGTTCAACCTCAAGAATACCTTTTATGCGCAAAAACAAAACAAACATAACTTTATTCAACAATTTCTTCTCTACCCTGTCAGACTTACACTTATGCACTTAACGCAGCTCAGCGTGTCCGTGTTTTTGTCCGAACGCCAGCTCAGTATTGGCCGGGTCATGCTGCTCACGTGAACAGCCTCAGCCAATACTGAGTTGGCATTCTGACATAGAACCTGCAATGCAAGCTTTGCAACGAAAATAGCATAAGAGAATGACAGCAGAGACTAATTTGTTGAATAAAGTTATTTTTTGTTTTGTTTTTTGCTCACAAAAAGTATTTTTGTCGCTTAAAGGGATAGTTCACCCAAAAATGAAAATGTGATGTTTATCTGCTTACCCCCAGGGCATCTTAGATGTAGGTGACTTTGTTTCTTCAGTAGAACACAAATGCTGATTTTTAACTCCAACCGTTGCAGTCTGTCAGCCGTATAATGCGTGTCAATGGTAACACAATCTATAAGAGTCAATAAACATGCACAGACAAATCCAAATAAACCCTGCGGCTCGTGACGACACATTGATGTCCTAAGACACGAAACGATCGGTTTGTGCAAGAAACCGAACAGTATTTTTATAATTTTTTACCTCTAAAACACCACTATGTCCAACTGCATTCAGCGCTCGGTTAGTGAGGTCTGATCGCGCTCTGACAACAGAAGTGATGTCTAGCACTCATTGAAGTATATGCGCGAGACATCACTGCCATTGTCAGAGCGTGATCAGACATCACCAAGCGAATGCTGAATGCAGTTGGACATAGTGGTATTTTAGAGGTAAAAAATTATATAAATACTGTTCGGTTTCTCGCACAAACCGATCGTTTCGTGTCTTAGGACATCAATGAATCTCACGAGCCACAGGGTTTCATTTGGATTCGTCTGTGCATGTTTATTGACTCTTATAGATTGTGTGACCATTCATTTGCATTATTTGACTGACAGACGGCAGCGGTTGGAGTTAAAAATCATCATTTGTGTTCTACTGAAGAAAAAAAGTCACCTACATCTTGGATGCCTTGGGGGTAAGCAGATAAACATCAAATTTTCATTTTTGGGTGAACTATCCCTTTAATAACATTAAAGTTGAACCACTGTAGTCACGTTGACTATTTTAACGATTTGTTTAATACCTTTCTTGAATGTCGGTAATTAAGTTGCTTTCTATGTGGGGATTTGTGTTCTGAAGATGAATGAAGGTCTTATGGGCGTGGAACGACATGAGGGTGAGTAATGACGAATTTCGATGAAAGAACAAATTACTATTATGATCCGGTTCCTTTTAGTAAATTAAAAATACACAGCGTTCGTGTAGTCCGTTTCACAAACAAATGACTCTTATGAGTCATGTAAATTAATTGTTCAAAAAGAAGCGTTCCGGATTGAATCAGTCTTCAGTGAACAAAATAAACATTTGACTCACTTGAACTGTCCGATTCAGGAACAAATGACTCTTATGATCCATTGAAATTAATTCTTTCAAAAAGACGAGAGGACAGTTTGAATCATTTGACGAATCTTTCACTGAACTGAATAGACGTGGTTATGGAAATGTTGAGGTAAATTCCTAACAGGCTATAGTATTTCTACAAATATTTCTTTCTGTAATGAAGTTCTGTTTCGCATGATTTCATTTCATAAGCAATTTTTTGTAACATTCTACAGGGCAAGATGTATTTCTTATATCGGGTTTATTGTATCTCAATGAATTCTGGAGTTATGATAGTAATAGAAAAACAAGTTTCTCTATTTGCATGCGTTGTGGACTTTTGCAGCGCATGTGTTGTCAAACTGATGAAGTTGATTTCTTTATTTGCAGCATGTTGAGCTCTCTCGGCCACCTTATGTCAGGCTTGAGGAATCTGGGATTTTTATGGATATAAAGCCACTGAAAGAGGGTCTCACATAGGATTGTTGTTGCCGTGTGACAAATCTTTTACTGAACTGAATAGACATGGTTATGGAAATGTTGTGGTCAATTCTTAACAGGCTGTAGTATTTATAAAAATATTTATTTCCGTAATGAAGTTCTGTTTCGCATGATTTCATTTCATTAGCAATTTTTTAGTAAACATTCTACAGGGCAAGATGTATTTCTCATATAGGGCCTTTTGTATCTCAATGAATTCTGGAGTTATGATAGTAATAGAAAAAAAAAATCCTACAGAATTAGTTTTTAATCACTTTAATCACAAATGTTACTTAAAAAATAAAAAATAAATCACACAGTTTGACTCAGTCCATTTCCCATGTTCCTTCCTGTTCCTCACCTGAACTCACTTCCCTCATCTGCTTTCCTGCTCTCTCTGGATTCCCGTCATCAGCACACCCTTTATGTTGGACTCAATGCTTGCACTCCCTGTCTATTCTTGTTGTTATGTTGGATTAATGTTTGGTTGCTTTCCTTTGTTGAATAAATATCCTGTGTTATTGAAGTCCGTTTAAGCCTCATCCCTGCAGCAACACTCATATTGTAACAGCTCTATAGTCTACTTAGGAAAAAAATGTTAAAAGTGACTGGCCAACTGGACAGAATCTTTGTAAATGAGAATATATCAGAAAAACTCACATGGGGTTGCTGAAAACATCTGAAGAGACATTTCCGATCCGAATCTCGGCCCCGTTTATCCTCTCGCTGCAGCAGTCTGGTCTGTTAGTGATGACCACTCTGTTCACGCTGTACACCTTCCGCAGATCCAGCTTCCACCACGGGTTGCTTTGTTCCGGTGTATGTGTGCAGGTGGAGCGTTTCAGATCCAGAGCGTTTGGGGCATACCAGTTCACATATGACACCGACTGGCTGGCTGAGCCCCATCCTGCTGCGTTCACTGGAATATGTTCAAGGGAAAAACCTCATTCATGTTTATATGTTAAACGGATTTATATGTTAAAAACAATGTTATGAATTTCTGTAAAGCTGCATTGAAACAATTCATATTGTGAGAAGTGCTATACAAAATAACCTGACTTGACTTACAGGTTTTGAGGGTTTAACATTTACATGTAATCATTTAGCAAGCACTGTTTTGACAAGATGCCATCAAATGGGAAAAATAGACCACAAATATACATTATCTGTCACATTGAGTTGATGCAAGACATTAAAAAGCAGGTTTTTTAATTGCAGCAGAAAGGTGTTTAAATGTCAAAACGAACCGAGGACTATAAATACTCTGGAGAACAAAGAAATGTAAACTGGACAACGTTTGCATGACACCATTTTAAACTAAAAATTAAACTTTTTATGCATTTTGGCCGTTCATTTATATGACAATGGCATTTTGGGGGCCTGAAAACACAGACTTTTGAAAGCGGGATTCAAAGTGCAACTTTTTGAAAATGATATTGTTATCATATCTGTGTAAAATAACACTGCACTTTATTAACCCTTTAAGACCTGAAGGCTTTTTTAGAATTTTTTTTTTTTCTGAGCGACACACACAAAAGTAAAGACTCATAACTCCAAAACTGTAGCAATGAGAGTCCAAAGGTAGGTATCATTTGATAGAACACTTTTTTTTCATGCTGAGAAACTGCTGATAAAAGACAAAAACATATATATATTTTTTTAATTATTATTATTATTATTTTTTTATATTTGACATGGAATAACTCAGGAAGGCAATAAGATCGGAGAAAAATATTTTTTTGGTGATGCTCTCCTACATGTGAGCTTCATCTGGTTCATTTTTTATTTTTTTATTTTTTTGTGGTGATAGCATAAAGTATAGTTGAATAAATTATTCATTTTTTCGCAGCCAGGTGGCGCCCACGGGCGGTAAACTCCGGTTTAGAGGCACTTCTCAGCACTCGTTAGGAGTTAGATGCATTAAAAAAATTAGATTCTAAGCTTTAAGATGATACCTATTTTGTGTTATTCCACATTCGAAAAGAACATGGATGGAGTTGGGAACATTGGATACACACTGCATCCCGGACAAATTTTGGGTTCATTTTAATCTGGAGAATCTGCTTTAAATAATGATGTGCCATTTTCTATGATCTGTGCATTTTTCATGAAGGTATGAGCACGTGAAATCTACATATTTGTATTCAGTTAGCGGCTGTGCTGTTTTTGTTGTAAACGCATATTACTCAGACTCATTAGAGGGTGAAAACAATGCAACAGAAGCATGTTGGAGGCTTGATCTAAACGTGTAAAGTCTCTGGTTTTGTATGCAAAAAATTTTTTTGTGCTACCTATATGGGTTCAGTTTTTATTGGCTCTTAAACAGAGACACGCAAATGGGAGCGCCGGCGCTCCATCCGGTCTTAAAGGGTTAATAAAATGTTCATTACAAATATAGTTACAAAAATTATTCAGTCAAGAACGAGTGAATTTTTTTTGTCTTTTGTTGGTTAATTAGTGTTATTATAGAGATGGCAGCAGGAATGTTAGGCTGCTGTCACTTTAAGAGCTGCATGGATTCATTCAAGCGCTAAAAGGCTCGCTCGCTGTTTTCTGTGCTGCACGCATGTGTAACAGTATAGGTTTAAAATCACTTTTTCTGTGAGCGGGCTTTGAATGCGTGAGCACCACGGAAAACAGCGCTGAAGTCTTTTGCGCTTGAATGGTCTAAATCACATTAAAATGCAGACACAGGAATGATAAGCGGAATCAAAATGCGTGTTTCTTATTGAATCTTGGAAATTTGGAATCGGTTCCAAAATGGAACTGGTTCTCTGGAACTACCTAATTGGATTTTTAAAAATGCATTACCGTTTCCACATAAATATGAAGTAGCACAGCTGTTTTCAATACTACTAATAATCATAAATGTTTCTTGAGCAGCATATTAGAATGATTTCTGAAGGATCATGTGACACTGAAGACTGGAGTAATGATGCTGTAAATTCAGCTTTGATTACAGGAATATATGACACTTTACTATATATTCACATAGAAAACAGCTGTTTTAAATGGTAATAATATTTCACAATATTACTGTTTCTACTGTATTTTTGATGTGCTTAGAGAGATTTGGAACATTACTCTAGACATTTTTAATTTTTACCCTCCTCTTGTGCTCTTTTTCTCATTTTCAGGTTTATTGACTGTTGCTTATTGCTAGTCTCTCACTCGTCGGAAACAGCGCACAGATTTCAAACAGGTTTAAAGGGTCATGAAACCCTAGAGCTGTAAACAGATATGTATAGGCTGCACATCATTGAAAACACTAAAGGTACTCATTAATTTTATTTAATAAAATTTAGTTTTTTTAAATATTTTTTTATTTAGTTTCTACATTTATTCATGAGAAAAAGATAATTCAATCCAATAACTGCAATGTATTATGTATAAGATTATAACTGCGGTATTATTAGGAAGTATCACTTCTCTCGCCTCTGTCTCTTGTCATTCAGAGACATATAGTTGGTGTTCGTTTCCTCTGTGCTACAACACAATGTGTTTTCCTGCGATGCGACCAGAGCAGAAGTTTGGGTGCATGTGGATTGTTTTGCTGTAATCTACCAGCACAAATGGAAAAAATGTTCGCGTGAGATCGCATTACAGCAGAGAATTCAAATGTCAAAAAAGTGCGGCTCATTCACCTCTGCCTGCTCTAACTGCGTTCAAACACGCGAGCCGTATGTATGTTTCCTTCAGCACAGCAGCACATGAGTGTTGTTTGTATTTTGCCCACGATGCGGTCAGAACTGGAGTTTGAATACGAACACATGAAAAATACGATTGTTATGATGCACGCGGAGCGCGCTTATGATCGGTTTCAGCGATGAGTTTAACAACACTAGCCACGTGGCACATAGCTCATACAGAATAAAGTATCCGTGTTTAAAGTTTTTATTTCACACATTCTCCTGCACCAAACATTAACCAGCACGGTGTAGTTATCCACACATATTTCATCAAGTCTTCTTCAAATGAATTATATGGGCAAACTGGACACTGATACAGTGGTGTAGCCTATCTGAACGCGACGACACGATTATTCTAATAGACAAAAGACTGATTTTGAGACTGCAGTGCTCGTAAACGTAATCAAAGTAGCCTATCATTTGCCCTATTAAATATTCTTTCGCATTTCTTCCTTGTGCTTGTGAGTTTGTTGTCATTTTCTCCGTGCTCATATATTAATATTCATTATTCTGTATAATGAGTGTGTTTTATGTCTGTGCTTCATTGGTTGTTCTCTCCCCTCTTCCCCCCCTCTACACTCCTACTTTTCCAGAGCTTTACACGCCCATTTTAACAGAGTTTTAGCAGCTCAGAGGTGTGAACGACCAGGGCAAAACAGGAGGGTTTCATGACCCTTTAAAGCTTGAAATATGTTCACAGCCGATGATAGTGAGTCATTTAGATGTTGTTACAGTATGTGAGTGGATCTTCAATAGAATGCATAAACTCTCCCGTGTGATTAAAAAGCAACATCTACAGGACTAAATCTGATTACACAATATGCCTTAATTTCACATCATGCTGCCCAGTTGCACACCTTCTTGTGATTTCTCTGTTGACTTGAATGAAAGGAATCAAAATGCAAACATTTTCAATCGAATACTTAAATTTCCTTTGCATGGGCTGGTAAAGTTCATGATTTTTCATTATGTGTCTGAAATTGTAGAGCCCTAAAAATGTTTCAGCACAAACTAACTAACAAAAGTAAGTGTTTAATTCATTAAATCTCACCTTCTTTTTCATCTGCCTTCATTTGAACTGAGAAAAACCCTTGAAATGAGAAACACAGAGTGATGGTCAGTAGAGGGTTAAATTTAAGTAAAATATAGCACTTTACATACAATACTGATTGTTTCAAAGCAGCTTCACAGTAATAAACAGGAAAATAACAGAATCAATGACGCAAACATCATCAAATATGAGACAAACTCAAATTCTGCTGTAAATTTGAACTTTTAGATAGAACGCAATACAACAATATTGATAAAGAAAGTGATTTTTGTTATTGTTGTTCTCACAACTAAATACACGTTCGATTGTCTTTGAGTCTTCTGTTAGTGATCTGCAGCCATCTTCCAGAAACACCAAAGATGTTAGAAAAACTTAAGATGTTTGTACATTTTACCTACCCAGTAAAAGCGATAGACTCCTGAAGAAAACCCTCATGTTCACTTCTTGATTCTTTCTGCTCTTATTTGTTTGAATGAACGCTGCTCCTGGGAGAGAGAGATGAGAGAATGACGCACTAGTTCAGCTTTACATGACTTCTGTCAGTCATGTCACATGATCATATTTCTCCTCCTCCATTCCCATATTTCTCTCTCTTTCTCACTGACTGGAGCGGGAATGTTTATCACATAAAAACATTATTTTAAAAATAATTCATCTTTCAAATCCATGTAGAACAGTGGTCTCAAACTCAATTCCTGGAGGGCCACAGCTCTGCATAATCAAACACACCTGATCCAGCTAATCAAGCTCTTCTTTTCTTTACTAGAAACTTTCAAGCAGGTGTGAGTTGGAGCTGGTTGCAGCTAAACTGTGCAGAGCTGTGACCTTCCAGGAATTGAGTTTGAGACCACTGATGTAGAAACAAGCGAACAAGCTATGAGATGTACCAGTGCGGTACCAATAATCGATTTGGTGGACACTTTTATCCAAATCAAGTCAAGATATGAATGTCACGTTGACTTGTCATAAGAGACACCTTCTAGTACCAGGTATAAAAAGCAATGAGTACATACTAAAGCAATTAATGTCTTTAAATATTATACACCTCTAAATCAAATGTAATTCTGAGATATAACTCCCCCTCTTGTCTTCTTGTTGTATTTGTTATCTTGGTAATGTTCTGTCTTATTGTGTAATATGTCAGTCCGTATATATATATTTTAAGTTTATAATTGCAAAAATAATAAAAGAAAAATAGCAACGAGTAACTAAAACTCACCTACAAATCCACCAAACTGGATCTTCTGAGAGGAAACTGATGGGGATTCTTCCTAATCTATATTAAGGTTTGTATTTGCTTTTGTATTCAATTTTTAACATGTTGACTTGAATTCTGTCATTATTTACTCACTGTCATGTCATTCTTAACCTATATAACTTTCTTTTCAGTGAAACACCGAGGGTGAATTTTTGAAGTGAATGAAGACTGAGGCTGTCAAACTGTTCATCACAGAAGTGGTTCATATTCTCTATGGCAATATCTATCTATCTCTAATATCTATGCTGCATTTTGTTTCCATCTTGAGTGTTGTTTTTAGACACCACAAGATCACAAGACAAGGCATTTCTAACGCATGGCGAAAGCCGACCCGCATCTCATCCATCACGAGGGGAAGCTGTTCATATATTGATTTATTAAACTAAATCAGTCTTTTGGTGCATCTGCTTCTTTGTCCACTTCATTAAACATTACTTGTTTTTCTTTTTTCCTGTGATTTTTTTATGAACATGTTATGGATTCATGTTATTGTGTTTGGTCAACATTGACCATTGCCAAAGTAATTTTATTTAGTCATGCATATTTGAAATTTGTAATTTCAGGCTGGTAAATATGAGATTTAATAGCTTCTGCTTTGAAAGTTAAAATTGATTAGACACACATGTACAAATTTGTCTGGCTGATCGGACGGTCGCATATTTGAAGCAAATTTCAACAACATCCATGACGAGTTTTCTTGAAGTCATTTGCTTAGAAAGCATGTTCAGAAAATGATGAATGTAAATCTACATGTAAATGTTCCTGAATTACTCTCTGTGTTGGCATCTTGAGGTTTGGTGTGTAACGACGCCAGCAATTAGGTCATCATTATGAGTTTTAATTGATTTCCAAGATGCATCTACATTAACCTGCCATGATTCTTATTTCTAATATTATCTGATTATAGGTCTTTTCTTTTCTCTTTTTGTGCCCCCATTGATTTGTTTGTGCGAATCATTTGAATAGCTAAGAACTCTTTTGCCTATATGTAAATAATGTGTATGTCATCTTGTCTTGGAAAGAAGCTAAGAAAATTACTTTGTTGATGAATGAGATATTGTGAGATGCTGATGGATCTAAGAGGGCTGGTGAAGTGACTGTTTGCATCCAGACCAAAAATCATGCTCTGTGTGTGATTTAATATTGTTCTTCCTCATTTGTGTGTTTTCATAATTGAAGAGTCTTTTTGTTCCCAACCTTTTTATTTATTTTGTCCTTGAGATGTAAAGTCAGTAATTGTACACTGAAATGGAGCTCACTTCAGTCTTTCAGTATTAATATTTAGTATGCCCTTTCAACATTAATTGAATACATTAAACTTAGGTTGGATACTTTATTCCACATGCCATCTGATTTTAATTTTAAATGCTGCTCTGAACACATTCAAATTCTTTATTTTGATATAATTTTAGTGTTTTCAGGAAAAAGCTTTCAGTATAGTTTTACAAATATATAAATCTATTTTTTTCCTTATGTCTGTTGACATTAAAGGAATAACCTCACATTACAAACTCAAATTAGACATCAGTAGCAACATCTAACATGTTTCATCTAACATCTCTATAGGTTTTTTTTTTTTTTTTTACAAAGTTTGCAAAACCCTCATTAAGAAAACAGAGGATTGGCAAGAAATCAGACTGTGGTTTCAGCATCATTTCCCTTATGGGGAACATTTTGAAATAGCGTTAATTTAATGCTTCATCATCTTTAAAGTGATTGGAATATTCCTGTAAAGTAAAATATTTATTTTAGGGCACAATTTGGGGACCCAACACAGTACTAAAATGATTAATCATTTAAAAAAAAAACAATAAAAAAAAAAAAGGCATGTCAAACAATTGCACAAAGTGTCAAAAATACCGTAGGGGTTGATTGAAAGCACAGCCTTTACCAACAATATGGGATGCGTTTCACCATTTCTGTTATTTAGTTTACTATTCAATTCACATTTATTTGTATAGCGATTTTCACAATACATATTGTTTCAAAGCAGCTTTACAGAGAATGCATGTCAACATTATAATTTAGAGTGATCTGTTATCAGAGTTGACTGTCCAAATGATGTAATTTCAGAAATGTACATTTATAATCACACAGTTAGCTAACAATGTAATAATTTAATTTACAATCACTGTTAGCAAATTAATTTAAGGTAGACACAATGAATTTAGGGTAGAAACAATGATCCTAACTGTTTGCATTTAGCATTGTTCTTTCATTGACCCATTTTTGGGGTTGGTACACACCGGTTAAGAACCACTGATACAGCAATTTCATTGTTTACTTGAACATTTAAATATTTTTTATTATGCATAATTCCTTTCATCTTCAAAAAAAAAAAAAAAATACAAGTAACTTCATTTAAAACGTACAGGCAATCAATGTTTTGAGGCAGCAGTGCACTTTCATTACAAAATAAATGAAAGACATTAAAAAATAATTTTGATTTTTAAGTATCAGTACATTTGCAGAATGCAAACACTAACTCTCACAAAAACACACACTCATACACACAATCTTTCTCTCTCACACAGATTAAATAAACGATATATTTCCCTCTTCCCCATATTTTCAGCTTATTGCTTCATTGTTCCCAGAGTCACAGTATTACACAATTATAAATGTGCTGAATAACTTATACTTTAGTGTTGGGTTCATCAAGCCTTCAGTGCTCATCGACCAGTTTTGGAAAGCAAAAGACACGTCCAGACAGCATCCTTACAACAGGAGGACTGTAAGGATCCCTGAGAGAATTGCCACAGCAGCTGAAAAGACAAGAAAAAATAAATTATTTAATAAAGGACTTGGCTCAGCTAACTGACCATGTAAAGCACAACACAAATACAAATCTGAGACTCAACCTGAGGTGTGAATAATGTACATTATCAAATGACTTCTGTTAGCTAGATGTCGGAAATGTTCCTGGATTGCACAGTACATGCTATGCTGTTTGCTGTGCAAATGCTTATGTGCCAATAAAATTCAAATAAGATCACATTAATCTTAATTAACATGCATTTAGCAACTAAAGAGCTGTCGGGCAGTCGGTTTAGTGTTGTGTTGAGCATGTCGGCTTTAGTCCGGCCAATTGAGCATGTTGAATCGGCATTGGGAAAAGAGCTCACTCTGATTTGCTGTTCAGCTTTGTAAACCAGGACACAAACTAGAACTTAAGTGAGAAAGCAATCAAACACCGAAGACAAGTAGGCACACAAAGAAGGTGTACCTACATCTTCATATTTTCGGAGCATTCCAATACACAAATATTTTCATAAAGACATGGCCGTACGTAGCCTAATTAATCTAAGTGAAGACAAACTGATTAGCATTGTTCATATAAAAAATGGTAAGCGAGTGCTGCTTTCTTCACAGTTTGCATATTCACATTCGTAGTTCAAGTTCCCTTTTTTGAATGAAGAATTCAGAGTACTGTCCTCTGCTGTTGCGGAGGTTATAATCTTGCAGGTGCAGAACGTACACGCTGGTTGGCTGTCGGCTGTTTTCAAGCACAACTTTTTTGCCCAGATGCAGCCAAAGTCAGCCGACACAACAACACCGGCTTCTATCGACACTAGTTCTTTGACATTGGTTTGGTGTGTACCGGCTTTAACACATAGTACAGATTTTCTATTAAAATCCTAAAAAGCAGATTCAGCTTGGTTAGCAATTAGCCATTGCCCCAAGTGGTGCTCATGTCCAGTGACTTCCAACTCTTTCTCTCTGGGCATAATGGGTGGAGCTTGACCTAGTTATGTTTAGGGTTAGGGTGTGGCTGGCCATTTAAGCTCCACCTGGATGACAAGCTCCACCCATTGGCTCTGCAGTGAGCAGCCTCTCCATTGCCGTAATGTGGCAGTATCAAGTTCTTACCCTGAGAAGCCACATGCTGCAGCGTGTTGCTCCCTCCTGTAGTAGGATTTGCTGTAGTAGTAGTATTAGAGGCTGTATTTGTAGTGGGTGTTATTATTCCAACATCTGAGCTGTTAATGTTGGTTAGATCAACTGATGAATTTGTTGCCATTCGTGTGACTGGAGACCCCATAATGCCTGAGGAAATGGAAACAAAGAAAATGTTTGAATTTTTGTAACTAATTGAAATCTCTTTCAGTATTTTGATAATTGTGTCGCTCTCACCATTGGCAAAGTTGCCAGTGTAGAAGAAGAGAAAAGCGTTTGTGTTTGCCGCACGAGTGTTGATGTTGAGACCTGCAGCTATGAAAATGCATTGAATCTTTGTGTTGTTTACAGAGCCACGGAAGGATCCAGGTCCAAACTGCAAGCCAAAAAAGTAAAATTTGTAAAATTAAGGGTTAAAATGAGTGGGCTTCCCCTCCACCTCAAGGTGTTCAACTCCACTCTTGGTTTTTCCTTTTTTCACTAACTGCTGTCTAACATACTGTACATTTGCCCCATTTCTGTTCTACTGTATAATTGTCTCAGAATGTTTTTTTTAAAGCCTTCCCTGTTGTTGTTCATTGGCATATCATTTAAAGCCAAGAATCTTCTGTGCAAAGCTTGGCAGAGCATTTCAGAGAAAAAGCTCTGTGAAAGGGAGTCTTACAGTGTTATCCGGAGTCAGAATGTTGTTGTTCAGTGTGGCACGGATGAACTTAGGTACACCATTGTTGTTGGCACACGAATAGATGGTGTCTCCATCACCCTATGTAAAGGAAAGTAAAGTAAAGAACCCAAATCTCTTGGTGCTTTGAAATCACATTCTAAAAAAGGAAATTTAAGATTTAAGTGTATGTGGATACATTATGAGAAATAAATTAGATATTTTACAGACCTCCTTGTTGTCTTGAGAGAGGCCAACTGCAATGTAACCATTCGACTCCCCACTGAGCTCAAAAGTGAGATTGTCTGAGCTTCCGCTTACCCCTCTTGTGGAGGCAAAAAAGCAGCTATTGGAAGTAGATGGATCACAGCTGGCTGGAGTGGAAAAACATGCCTTGTCCTTCTTACAGCTGTCCCTGGTGACCTTATCATGAAAAGTTATGTTCACATAAGCCATGAAATGCAGTGCTAAAATTTAAAAAATCTGTTGAGAATGTTTTAAAAATGCATACAATCTAAAGTAAACTCAAGAGTTTAACTTAAAAACTAAATAATATAGCAATTTACCCAATACACAATACTGTAGTCAACACATCACTGACTGCTAACACTTTACCTTCACTTCAAAAAAACAACATAGGCCATCTTAACCAAGAAAAATATAACTGGCTCTCCAGTCTGTTCACACTTACAATTGTACTACCAGTGTTTGCTGTAACGTTAGATGAAGTGGCGTTTGATGCTGCAGTAGCGTTTGATGATGCTGTCACATTTGGTGCTGCAGTGGCGTTAGATGCAGTGGTGTTTACACTGGGTGTTATGACCGAAACGTCCGTGCTGTTAGGGTTTCTTAAGTCCACTGACCCATTTGTGGCCAGTCTAGTGACTGGAGAATCCAGAGAGCCTGGAAATAGAGTAGAGGGGAAAAGATGATTTACTTTTACTACAAAACAAATTATATGTCATTTACTTGATCAAGGTGTTGCACTCACCATTTGAGACGCTGCCTGTTAAAACGAAGACGAAAGGTTCTGTGGTTGCAGCACGAGCGGTGCTGCTGCCGAGACCTGCAGCATTGAAAATGCATTGAATCTTTCTTCCATTCACCGAGCCACGGAAGCTTCCAGGGATGAACTGCAGCAGAAGTAATATTACTTAATATTACACTGATGGCACTACAAGATGGCACAGAACCTGCATCTGAGGTGGCATATATGGTGCTGTGAGCCAGTATATGTAATTGGATTTTATGCATTATTGCATCTTTACACAGATTTTAGAGGCAACCTTTTGAGACTTTTGTGGATAGTACTAGAATTTGGGTTTTCCTTGAGGCCTTCCCTGCTTTTATATATATAACTACTGTTTATTATTTTCTGTTAAGAATCTCCGTTGGTAATATTGCCATATGTTTTTATAGAGAAGGCCCTCTGAAAAAGTGCCTTACTGTGTTATCCTGAGTCAGTCTTTGATTGTTCAGTGTGGCACGGATGAACCTCGCTACACCATTGAAATTGGCGCAAGAATAGATGGTGGCACCTTGACCCTAAGGATGTGAAAAGCAAATTAGTCTGAGAACCAGAATCCCATACTTTAGGTTTAAGATGAAAGTGCTTCAAAATTAGATTCTATTAAAAGAAACATATGATTAAAAAAGCAACTGAATTTGATCTCTTACAGTGCTGTCTCGAGAGAGGCCAGCTGCGATGTAACCGTCTGACTCGCCACTGAGTTCAAAAGTAAAATTATCTGCATTTCCGGTTATTCCTCTTGTAGAGAGGAAATAGCAGGAGCTTTGTGCACCTGGATTACAGGTAGGTGGAGCGGAGAAACAAGCCCTATCCCTTCTGCAGTTATCTCTGCTAGTGATTTCCTGCAATAAACAAGAAGTAAAATTTAATTGAAACAAAAACATAAATCCAAGGTATACAAGATAACTAAGAAAAGTGCTTTTGACCCTTTAAAGGAAACTTTCACTTTAATGGTCAAGATTGTTATTATTTCCATTTTTAAACAAGAAAGGGGCTTACTTGTGATTGACTAACGATGTTGTTGTTGGTCATGGTATTAGAGCCGGACAGTGTTACATTGTTTGTCATGTTAGGAGGGCGGGTTGAGTTTGTGGTCATGTTGATTGGGCCCGGTTGGGTCACATTCATGGTTATGTTGGGAGGACGCGTCTGCGTTGAGTTTGTGGTCATGTTGAGTGGGCCCGGTTGGGTCATGTTCATGGTTATGTTGGGAGGGTGTGTCTGGGTCAGGTTTGTAGATACTGTTGTGGTGTTAGATGCAGTGGTGTTTGATGTTGCTGTGGCATTAGATTCAGTGGCATTTGTACTTGGTGTTATTACTGCAGCATCTGTGCTGTTAGGGTTGCCTAAGTCCACTGACCCATTTGTGGCCAGTCTACTGACTGGAGAATCTAGAGAACCTGGGAATAGGAGTAGAGGGAATGAAATTATTTACTTTTACAAAACAAAATATATGTTAATCACTTGATTAAGGTGTTGCACTCACCATTTGAGACGCTGCCTGTTAAAACGAAGGCGAAAGTTTCTGTGGTTGCAGCACGAGCAGTGCTGCTGCCGAGACCTGCAGCATTGAAAATGCATTGAATCTTTCTTCCATTCACCGAGCCACGGAAGCTTCCAGGGATGAACTGCAGTAGAAGTAATATTACTTAATATTACACTGATGGCACAGAACCTGCATCTGAGGTGGCATATATGGTGCTGTGAGCCAGTATATTTAATTGGATTTTATGCATTATTGCATTTTTACACAGATTTTAGAGGCAACCTTTTGAGACTTTTGTGGATAGTACTAGAATTGGGGTTTTCCTTGAGGCCTTCCCTGCTTTTATATATATAACTACTGTATATTATTTTCTGTTAAGAATCTCCTTTGGTAATATTGCCATATGTTTTTATAGAGAAGGCCCTCTGAAAAAGTGCCTTACTGTGTTATCCTGAGTCAGTCTTTGATTGTTCAGTGTGGCACGGATGAACCTGAGTACACCATTGAAATTGGCGCAAGAATAGATGGTGGCACCTTGACCCTAAGGATGTGAAAAGCAAATTAGTCTGAGAACCAGAATCCCATACTTTAGGTTTAAGATGAAAGTGCTTCAATATTAGATTCTATTAAAAGAAACATATGATTAAAAAAGCAACTGAATTTGATCTCTTACAGTGCTGTCTCGAGAGAGGCCAGCTGCGATGTAACCATCTGACTCGCCACTGAGTTCAAAGGTAAAATTATCTGCATTTCCGGTTATTCCTCTTGTAGAGAGGAAATAGCAGGAGCTTTGTGCACCTGGATTACAGGTAGGTGGAGCGGAGAAACAAGCCCTATCCCTTCTGCAGTTATCTCTGCTAGTGATTTCCTGCAATAAACAAGAAGTAAAATTTAATTGAAACAAAAACATAAATCCAAGGTATACAAGATAACTAAGAAAAGTGCTTTTGACCCTTTAAAGGAAACTTTCACTTTAATGGTCAAGATTGTTATTATTTTCATTTTTAAACAAGAAAGGGGCTTACTTGTGATTGACTAACGATGTTGTTGTTGGTCATGGTATTAGAGCCGGACAGTGTTACATTGTTTGTCATGTTAGGAGGGCGAGTCTGCGTTGAGTTTGTGGTCATGTTGAGTGGGCCCGGTTGGGTCATGTTCATGGTTATGTTGGGAGGGCGCGTCTGTGTTGAGTTTATGGTCATGTTGAGTGGGCCCGGTTGGGTCACATTCATGGTTATGTTGGGAGGACGCGTCTGGGTTGAGTTTGTGGTCATGTTGAGTGGGCCCGGTTGGGTCACATTCATGGTTATGTTGGGAGGACGCGTCTGGGTTGAGTTTATGGTCATGTTGAGTGGGCCCGGTTGGGTCACATTCATGGTTATGTTGGGAGGACGCGTCTGGGTTGAGTTTGTGGTCATGTTGAGTGGGCCCGGTTGGGTCACGTTCATGGTTATGTTGGGAGGACGCGTATGGGTTGAGTTTGTGGTCATGTTGAGTGGACCCGGTTGGGTCACGTTCATGGTTATGTTGGGAGGATGCATCTGGGTTGAGTTTGTGGTCATGTTGAGTGGGCCCGGTTGGGTCACGTTCACGGTTATGTTGGGAGGATGCGTCTGGGTTGAGTTTGTGGTCATGTTGAGTGGGCCCGGTTGGGTCACGTTCATGGTTATGTTGGGAGGGCTCGTCTGGGTTGAGTTTGTGGTCATGTTGAGTGGACCCGGTTGGGTCACGTTCATGGTTATATTGGGAGAGCTCGTCTGGGTTGAGTTTGTGGTCATGTTGAGTGGGCCCGGTTGGGTCATGTTCATGGTTATGTTGGGAGGCTGTGTCTGGGTCAGATTTGTAGATACTGTTGTGGTGTTAGATGCAGTGGCATTTGATGTTGCTGTGACATTAGATCCAGTGGCATTTGTACTTGGTGTTATTACTGCAGCATCTGTGCTGTTAGGGTTGCCTAAGTCCACTGACCCATTTGTGGCCAGTCTACTGACTGGAGAATCTAGAGAACCTGGGAATAGGAGTAGAGGGAATGAAATTATTTACTTCTACAAAACAAAATATATGTCAAACACTTGATTAAGGTGTTGCACTCACCATTTGAGACGCTGCCTGTTAAAACGAAGACGAAAGTTTCTGTGGTTGCAGCACGAGCGGTGCTGCTGCCGAGACCTGCAGCATTGAAAATGCATTGAATCTTTCTGCCATTTACCGAGCCACGGAAACTTCCAGGGATGAACTGCAGCACAACAGAAATAATGTTACTTAATATTACACCGTGAAGGTGACACAGAAGCTATATCTGAGGTGGCATATACAGTGCAGAGGGAAAGTCTTTGAGATTTCTGTCACAAAAATTATCTGAAACATACCAGCAAGCTTAGATCAGAATAGTTGAAAAACAAGAAAATGTATATTTTGCAATGGCTGGTCAGTGCAGTGCAGTACTTGAACACCACTGAAATGCTGTGGAAGGACTTTAAATGCACAGTTCATGCTTGACAACCTACAAATGTCACTGAGCTGAAGCTTAAGGAGGAGTGAGCCACAATTTTTCCACAGCAGTAAATAACTACGGGAAGGTGTTATTGCTGGGTGTTACCAGTTACTGACTAGAGGATGAAGCAGTCAGAGCCATCATATTTGAATTGGATTTTATGAATTATTGCATTTTTGCGATTTAGGTTTTTTGTTTATCCCTTCTTTGTTTTTAAATACTACTAAATTATCTATTGTTAAGAATCTCCATTGCTAATATTGCCATGTAGAGAAGTCTCTCTGAAAAAAGTGCCTTACTGTGTTATCCTGAGTCAGTCTTTGATTGTTCAGTGTGGCACGGATGAACCTGAGTACACCATTGAAATTGGTGCAAGAATAGATGGTGGCACCTTGACCCTAAGGATGTGAAAAGTAAATTAGACAGAGAACCAATTTCCGATACTTCAGGTTTTAAGATTAAAGTGCTTAAATATCAGTTGTTTTCATTAAAAGAAATATATGATTAAAAAAGCCCCAGATCTCTTACACTGCTGTCTCGAGATAGGCCAGCTGCTATGTAACCATCTGACTCGCCACTGAGCTCAAAGGTAAAATTATCTGCATTTCCGGTTATTCCTTTTGTAGATAGGAAAAAGCAGGAACCTTCTGCACCTGGATTACAGGTAGGTGGAGCGGAGAAACAAGCTCTATCCCTTCTGCAGTTATCCCTGCCAGTAATTTCCTGCAATAAACAAGAAGACAAATTGAAACAAAAACGTAATTGCAGAGTATACAAGAACTTGCAAAAGTACTTTGCATAATTTAAAAAAAACTTTCACTTCAACAGTCAAGAATGTTATTTCCATTTTCTAAACAAGAAAATGAATTTGGCTTACTAGTGATTGATTATTGATGTTGGTTATGATATTGGAGCCTGGTAATGTTATATTGTTTGCCACGTTGGGAGGATGAGTTTGGGTCAGGTTGGTGATGATGCTGGGAGGGCTTGTGTGGGTCAGGTTCATGGTTATGTTTGGTGGGTGGGTGATGGTCAGGTTGGTGGTGATGTTGGGAGGGCTTGTTTGGGTCAGGTTCATGGTTATGTTAGGGGGGTGGGTGATGGTCAGGTTGGTGGTGATGTTGGGAGGGCTTGTTTGGGTCAGGTTCATGGTTATGTTTGGAGAGTGAGTCATGGTCAAGTTAGTGGTGATGTTGGGAGGGCTTGTTTGGGTCAGGTTCATGGTTATGTTGGGAGAGTGAGTCATGGTCAAGTTAGTGGTGATGTTGGGAGGGCTTGTTTGGGTCAGGTTCATGGTTATGTTGGGAGGGTGGGTGATGGTCAGGTTGGTGGTGATGTTGGGAGGGCTTGTTTGGGTCAGGTTCATGGTTATGTTTGGAGGGTGGGTGATGGTCAGGTTGGTGGTGATGTTGGGTGGGCTTGTTTGGGTCAGGTTCATGGTCATGTTTGGAGGGTGGGTGATGGTCAGATTAGTGGTGATGTTGGGTGAGCTTGTTTGGGTCAGGTTCATGGTTATGTTTGGAGGGTGGGTGATGGTCAGGTTGGTGGTGATGTTGGGTGGGCTTGTTTGGGTCAGGTTCATGGTTATGTTTGGAGGGTGGGTGATGGTCAGATTACTGGTGATGTTGGGTGGGCTTGTTTGGGTCAGGTTCAAGGTCATGTTGGGAGGGTGAGTCATGGTCAGGTTGGTGGTGATGTTGAGAGGGCTTGTTTGGGTCAGGTTCAAGGTCATGTTGGGAGGGTGAGTCATGGTCAGGTTGGTGGTGATGTTGGGAGGGCTTGTTTGGGTCAGGTTCATGGTTATGTTTGGAGGGTGGGTGATGGTCAGGTTGGTGGTGATGTTGGGAGGGCTTGTTTGGGTCAGGTTCAAGGTCATGTTGGGAGGGTGAGTCATGGTCAGGTTGGTGGTGATGTTGGGAGGGCTTGTTTGGGTCAGGTTCATGGTTATGTTTGGAGGGTGGGTGATGGTCAGGTTGGTGGTGATGTTGGGAGGGCTTGTTTGGGTGAGGTTCATGGTTATGTTTGGAGGATGAGTCATGGTCAAGTTAGTGGAGATGTTGGGAGGGCTTGTTTGGGTCAGGTTTATGGTTGTGTTTGGAGGGGGGGTCATGGTCAGGTTGGTGGTGATGTTGGGTGGGCTTGTGTGGGTCAGGTTCATCGTCATGTTAGAAGATATTGAGCTGTTGCTTGCCGTGGAGCTGCTATTGTCTGTTCCATTGACTCCAAGCATCATGCATGCCATCCCCAGGATAGCCACATAGATCCATTTACTCCCCATCAGTGATCTTTATGTACTTATAAGTCTGTTAATCTTGCAGCTCGATTTTTGTAACCTGTAATTAAAAATGAAAAGAAAGTAATTCAGTTTCTATAATCAACAACAACAAAAAAATAAAACATTTTTGGAAAATTAAATATCTAATAGCTATTAATGAATTATCTGAAAGACTTTAATTATCTTTTAACATTCCTTTGATTGCAAACACATTAAGAGAGTGAGCCATAATTCTGAATTCATCAACATAGGCTGCGTTTACACTGGCACAAAAAATCTTTTCCTCACATCTGACATTTATCGGAATTATCGGAAAAATCCACATGAGATACGATTTTTTCGCATCCTATCTGAGCCACTTCCAAATGTGGTTTTAAATCTGATACATATCCGATCTGTGGACATGCGACCTACGTCTAAACACTCATATCCGATTCCTATTGGAATTCCAAGCCACCAAAAGGCGAGGGCGACACGTTTGCTCACTAAAAGGTAGCTTTAATGTTGTATTATGAAGCAGATGTGCTTGTATGCACTCGTACTAAAATTTGCAGCTTTATTATTGAGGTGGGAACTTTATATGCCTAACGTTATCTATTTTTTTTTTAAGAAATTGCACGTGCACACACACACACACACACACACACATTTTGCAGCTGAATTTCAACATTTGCCCGTTTAATTTAAAAGAGACCGCAGTGTTGTTTTTCTTATAAGCCAAAAGCTTCACTGTAGCTACAGTTTCTCTCTCTCTCGTGCGCGCGCTCTCTCCCTAGCTCGCTCGAATTCATAAAAAAAAAATGGAATTCTAAAACTGATAACTAAAATATCAAATGCAAATTAGCCTACCTTTATTGTTCAGTCAGAATTCGCGCTGCAATACATCCATGACACTGACAGCTGTTAACTTCATCTATCCATTCTGACAGGTAATCATGACCACCCGACATGAAATATATAAATAATTTTGATAGAACGGCCATTCAAAACCCGAGGATCTACTATGTGCATGTAAAACTATCAATGGCAATCATTTTGGGGCAGGAAGTAATGTAAACACAGATATCGGATACCAGTCATGTCTAAAGTGAATGTAAACACTCGGGCCAAAAAATCGGATATGGTCAAAAGATCGGATCTGTGCATTAAGACTTGCAGTGTAAATGCAGCCATAGTTTAACTTCATTTACTTAGTAATATGTCGTTGAAAGCTGTATGGCACTTTAACATTAACAATTTAATCTTAACACTTACATTTGAGTATTAATTAAAGGGTTAGTTCACCCAAAATTATTTCACCCACATGAAATTCCAAACGTTTGTTCATCTTCCAAACACAAAATAAGTTATTTTTTATCAAATCTAAGAGGTTTCTGTCCCTCCATTGACAGTCTATGCAACTACCACAGATAATTAAAAAGTTCATAAAGAGATTGTAAAATTAATCCAAATGAATTGAGCAAATTTTCTAAAGAGAAACAATCGCTTTATATGATGTACAGATTGAATTTATGCTTTTTATTCAATTTAAACACGGATCAGCGAACATAAAGAGAAGCTCAAACGAACCTGTTTGGCACGCGAGAACAAACCTCTTGTGGAAGCTCAAACGTAATGCGTAACACGAGAATGAACCTCATTGGTTCTTGCAAACCGAGCAAGTATGCTTGAGCTTCTGTTTACCATAACTGATGTGTGAGTTGATAAATGTTTATATGTGAATAAAATCAGTCAGTTCATCATATAAAGTGATTGTGTCTTTAGACTAAACTGCTAAATCAATATGGATTAGTTTTACGATCTCTTTTAATGAATGTTTTGTTTTTCCCCACAGAATGTCCCACTATACACTGTAAAAGTGAATATATATGTAGAGGTTACATTGAAGCTATTTTGATTTACATAAATATTATTGAGTAATATTTAGTTTCAGGTGTTTTTAGGCTTATACTGTTTGAAGGAATATATATATATATATTTTTTTCAAAATTGTAAATTAAAAACAAGCAATAAAGAAGTATGAGTGTAAAGCTGTTTCTATACCAAATTTTCCATTGTTGGTATTTTGGCAGAAACTGATTTAGTGGTTCCGTCTAATCACTGCCTCTTCAGCCTTTGTTCTACAATACGTGCAAACTTTAAATATTTACTCAGGCTAACTATGGTAAAGTGTAAAATTACAGAAATTGATGGATCCTCAGAATTCATCCCATAACCTGAATGTAAATATAATTTGGAAACAACAACAACAACAATAAATGTTTTTTTAAGAAAGTTCACTGTAGGAGCCGTTGACTCCATAGTCATTCCCTAGTCTGGGGCTCTGAAAAAGTTGGGCAATTCTGACAGGATAGCTCCATCCCATAAAACATCAACACATATTTTTCAGAGTAGACAAAGACCAAAAAATAAATAAATAATAAAAAATCCTTCAAATGATTAATTATCGTAATCCAACCATACAATTTATCTTCAAAAAAATATCTAATATTCAATCAATAAAATGTGTATACTATAAGAAATATAAAAGATAAAGTAATAATAATATTTTGTTTTTATTTTGAATCAAATGAACACTAATGATGAAATTGTGGTTCCTAGAAATATCCTGACATTTTAGTTACACAAACACACATACACACACAAAGTATGAATGTAATTCCATTATAAAGCTAAATATCAAAGCAAACAGTAATTTGTTTTAAAGAATCATAGCACAAACACATTTTAAGAAAACAAATACAAAGTTCAGTCATGAGACTCTAACCGAGCGCTAATTGGTTCTTTCTACGCCGTGGCATCAGCCAATCAGAAGTAATTCCAAATCCACGCAACCATATATATCGTACCCTAGCCTGCGATCGACAAGCTGCGCAATGCGAAGCGCTGTTATCCCTCCTCCTCCCCAGCGCCACCTGTAGAGATCTGCTACGGGGGTTCTACCATTCTTGCAGCAGCCTTTTCCTTGTTGTTTTATTTGACTAAGCTGAACAAATTTGTATTTGCTCAGCAGCAACAGCAGCAGCGTAGCAGATCTCGTACGCCAAAATCAAGCCATGTATACTTCATGCCCCATGAAAATAAATGCTGGTTGAATTTAATCCACTCCGAGAGTTGTCATGATTGAACTGGTAGATAAACCGTACATTTAAAAAAGGTTCATAATTGTGCACTTAGTTCTGAGATTCATTTGATATTTTGTTATCTAATGCAATGACATTCAGACATCTAAGAAGAAAAAGTTCCATCATGGGATCATTATGAATTTAGTCTCATTTTGTTTCTTTATTTTTTATCTTAATTTTGTTTCTATTATTTTAATTATATGAATTAAATAGCTGGTAAACAATATTTTTTACTAGGAAATAAAATTAAGTAACACTTTAGTATGAGGAACAATTCTCACTTTTAACAAGTTGCTTGTTAGCTTGCATACTGGCTGTTTATTAGTACTTATAAAGCATATATTATTGCCTTATTCTGCATGACCATATTCCATATTCTTAATCCTACCCAATACCTAACTACCTTCCTAACTATTAATAAGCAGTAATTTAAGAAATTATTGAGGCAAAATTCGTAGTTAATAGTGAATATGTGTTCCCCAAACTAAAGTATTACCAAAATTAAATAACCCTTTAAGTATTATGCAATCATTTGAAACATTAGACATAAAACCTTTTTGGCATAAAGGTTCTTTAGGATTTAGTCCTGGAGTTCTATATAGAACCCTGTTGAACCTTTTTTGAGTGTATTTTAAATAAACATCAAAGTATCATGTTTCAACATTTTTAAATATACCTCATCTGTTAAATCTTTGTATAATGTTAACTCATTAAATGCACCTGTCTCTGCAGTTATGATTCACTCAATATGTTAAAAGCCGTATTCAAAAGAAGATTAACGTGTTTCTTACCAGTATGAGAGAAGTTCTGTGAGCTTATGATAAATGATGGAGACGTCAAGCTTCTCTCACTTTAGTAACTTGCATGCAGGGTGGGACCGGAAGGGTTGGACACAATGCTTTTAATATTTTTTTTTTTAACTTCATGCGTCATTTGAACAGTCAAGCGTAAACGCAAAGCCAACACACACTATGATGTCTGGCATAGGGAGGAGTAGCACTCCTGAATTCATACGTTCCCACTGCACCTTCAGCTCAAATACTTGATTGAGAGCAGTTTTCTTCATCAGAAAAAGAGTTTGACAAAAACTGCTTTTCCCCACAGAATGTCCCACTATACACTGTAAAAGTGAATATATATGTAGAGGTTACATTGAAGCCATTTTGATTTACATAAATATTATTGAGTAATATTTAGTTTCAGGTGTTTTTAGGCTTATGCTGTTTAAAGGAATGATTTTTCAAAATTGTAAATAAAACAAGCAATAAAAAAGGATGTTTTACAAGAAAATACTATTTGGTTTAAAAAAAAAACACACACACACACACACAAAAAAAAAAAAAAATTCTATGTGTTACTTGCCATTTCTTTGTAATTGTTTGTAAAATTTACTAGCAATTTCTGAGTGTAAAGCTTTTTCAAATTTTCCATTGTAGTAACTGGTATTTTGGCAGAAACTGATTTAGTGGTTCCGTCTAATCACTGCCTCTTCAGCCTTTGTTCTACAATCCGTGCAAACATTAAATATTTACTCAGGGTGAGGTTTAGGCATTCACTTCGACTTTAAATGACCAACAACTGGAAACAACAAAGCAACATTCGGTCCATTAAGAATAACCTTGAGTCTTCTTATTGTAAGAAAAAACTGAAATTATAAAAACATACATAAAACGAGCATTCTGTTCTACTGGCCTGAAAAAGGAAGAATTTCCCCATCTAACTTGCCATTTGTAAGATTCTAATGCTCACCAAACTTTTGTTTTGTTTTGTTAAACTCCTGTGGCAATAATTACTTTAGGTCACTCTTTTCCACCTTGTCTGGTGTGTTAGTTATTTTATATTAGATCTACAGCATTGTTGATATAGATCAGTAAATTAGAGCTGAGCTGCCTTTCCAGTTTCTCTGGTGCAGATAGATGCCGACATAATGACTGGACTGTGCTGAGTGAAGTTTCACACCGTCAAAGGACAAATGCATGAAAATCCCAACTTACATGTGCTATCCAAAGAATTTGTATTTTTTTTTAGCACCTTTTGTCTTCATTCTTCATTCTGGGAACAGATCAAAGTGCAAACCATTTTTAAATAGCTTGACATTAAAACATGATATGATCAGTAAGTCAACTTATATTTTTACATTAAGTCACCGAAATAGTTTTAGCAGTTTTTTTTTATACAAGCTATAAGATTCAAATACTTTTTTTTAAAGCCAGTTTAATATAATTTAAGTTGAAAAAAATTGTGCAGCCAATCTGATTAGACAGAAGAAAAAGAAGGTGAATGCAGAAAGAATTGGCATGTAGGGAAGGAGGATAGAATGTAACTTAACATTGAGGGGTCATAAGATCGTAAGGGAATGAGTTGAAGAACTGTGATTTTTTTGGATGTTGTGTTTGTGTGAGAGCGGTGTGTGTGTGAAATGTAAGAACATCCATTCAGATCCGCTCTGATGGATAGATCTGTTTAGATTCACTCTGACGGACAACAACAGCTACAAAAAACTCCCTAGGACTTCCTTGCTCTTCCATCCAGATAGCAAAATTCTGTCTTTTCCTGTTTTTATTTCATTTCTAATGTATTTTATATCTTTTATGTATCATCTTTTTTACTGTTATTTCTATTCCTTATGTTCTATTTTTATTCTTCTTCTTTATGTGAAGCACTTTGAATTACCATTGTGTATGAAATGTGCTATACAAATAAAATTGCCTTGCCTTGCCTTGATTAAATATTAAGATATATTTACTTGAAAAGCAAAATGACTTAAGATTTTAAGTATTGTATTCTGAAAAAATACTTAAAGTTAACTGTGATTTTGCTTAAGACAAGAACTGGCAGTGTCAAAATAACAAAATATCTGCTAGTGGACTATGAAAAATTGTGTTTTCTCTTTGAATGAAGTAGATTTTTTCCAGCCCTATTGGCAGAAATTTTGTTCATCTTTTAAACAAACTCACTTCATTTTGATACATTTTTCAGAAAATAAGACTATAGTTCCCATAGTATTGAATGTTCACAAGTATTGAAAGATACATTTACTTGAAAAGCAAAATGACATATATATATATATATGTCATTTTGCTTTTCAAGTAAATGTATCTTTCAATACTTGTACTTAAAAACAAGACAAAAATACTATTTGAGAAAATAATTTTTTCTGTCTATTTCAGACTGTGTTTGTAGTTTACGGAGCCCCTAAAGGGATGTTGTGGTGGAAAAAAATTGGGAAGGGAGGAAATTTTTTTTAAATCTTTTGCGTTCCCCCGAGAAACTTTGCGTTTCCACGCTAAGATATTTGCGTTCCCTCACAAAGTTATAATCGTTCCCTTGCTGTGAGCTTGGACAAACACTTCCTCTTTAATGTCCCGCTGGCTGGCAGTGGTGTTTCAGTTAGTAACATACGTTAATAATGCACACAAATAATGCACAGCTCATAGAGTTTGAACTTGTTGAACTCAAATATAAAGAAATGCAGTCAGTGCTTAAGTCAAGCAGTTCAGTAAAGTTGGCAATATATTCACAGATTTGAGGTTCCTGGATCAATAACTCGTGAGCTAAACATTGTTAAAACACAAATGCAGCTACTTCCAATCATAGTAACCCAGACAACAAGCTACAACAACCCAATTTTCCTCAAATTTGCTTTATAATAAATTGTTCTCTATGAGAAGGTGGCGGTGATACACGTCTGAAGGGACTGTCTGAAAAGTGCAAAATCCCATCCCAATTTTATTTTTTCCACCAGCACGTAAAATTTCCTCCCTTCCCAATTTTTTTCCACCACCACGTCCCTTTAGGGGCTCCGTAGTAGTTGGATAACAGGAGAGTAACTGTTATGAATTTACTGTACTGATTTTGAAAATACAGATGTAAATGAACACACCTTTATACACAAAACAAATCTTGTCTCTTGGTCTGGTCAAACAAGTTCTTTTCTGCCCTGAGAGACAAAAGGAGGGCGCATCGCAGAGAAGAAAAGAGCCATTGAGCAGTGTTACATACATTAGTATGTTCTGGAGTCTGTAAATGTGTTTGGGAACTGTCAGTACAATAGCACAAACACTATGATGAGATAACGAATGCGTGAAAGAAATACCTTTCATATCTTCCGGGTTGAACTGAACTTTCGGGATGACGAATCAGTCATCTTCAATTTACGTCTTGGTCTCTAAAGTACCTTGTCGCCCGACCATAAGATATTTAACTTGACGAGCCACTGCGTAAGATATTAACAATATCATGCATAGTTGTTCTAGAAAATAAGTCTTCACTGTATGAAAAACTAAATCCATACAAACGTTCACACACGCAATGCAAGTAGGCCTATATAACAATGAGCAATATATTTATACAGCATTTATTCAACTTTTTATTGTTAATTGATAAAGCTGTTCATTACAGTGCATTAATGTTAACAGATACAATTTTTAATGTTATAAATGTAGTATTAAATGTTGAGATTTCATTAACTAAGATTAATAAACACAGTAGAAGTATTGTTCATTCTTAGTTCATATTAGTTAATGTTGTTAACTAGAAAAACCTAATTGTTAAGTGTTACCAAACAATTTGACATGTCTCCATCCATATATATACACCGATCAGGCATAATATTATGAGCA
Organism: Anabarilius grahami; assembly: GCA_003731715.1. Taxonomy (NCBI): domain Eukaryota; kingdom Metazoa; phylum Chordata; class Actinopteri; order Cypriniformes; family Xenocyprididae; genus Anabarilius; species Anabarilius grahami. The sequence continues at coordinate 459,893 of RJVU01053588.1, read as the reverse complement.
CCTTCCTAATATTGTGTTGATCCCCCTTTTGCCGCCAAAACAGCCCTGACCCGTCGAGGCATGGACTCCTCTAGACCCCTGAAGGTGTGCTGTGGTATCTGGCACCAAGATGTTGCAGCAGATCCTTTAAGTCCTGTAAGTTGTGAGGTGGATCCTCCATGGTTCAGACTTGTTTGTTCAGCACATCCCATCGGATTGAGATCTGGGGAATTTGGAGGCCAAGTCAACACCTCAAACTCTTTGTTGTGCTCCTCAAACCATTCCTGAACTGTTTTTAGCTTTGTGGCAGGAGCATTATCCTGCTGAAAGAGGCCACAGCCACCAGGGAATAACGTTTCCATGAAAGGGTGTACATGGTCTGCAACAATGCTTAGGTAGGTGGTACGTGTCAAAGTAACATCCACATGGATGGCAGGACCCAAGGTTTCCNTTCCACCAGCACGTAAAATTTCCTCCCTTCCCAATTTTTTTCCACCACCACGTCCCTTTAGGGGCTCCGTAGTAGTTGGATAACAGGAGAGTAACTGTTATGAATTTACTGTACTGATTTTGAAAATACAGATGTAAATGAACACACCTTTATACACAAAACAAATCTTGTCTCTTGGTCTGGTCAAACAAGTTCTTTTCTGCCCTGAGAGACAAAAGGAGGGCGCATCGCAGAGAAGAAAAGAGCCATTGAGCAGTGTTACATACATTAGTATGTTCTGGAGTCTGTAAATGTGTTTGGGAACTGTCAGTACAATAGCACAAACACTATGATGAGATAACGAATGCGTGAAAGAAATACCTTTCATATCTTCCGGGTTGAACTGAACTTTCGGGATGACGAATCAGTCATCTTCAATTTACGTCTTTGTCTCTAAAGTACCTTGTCGCCCGACCATAAGATATTTAACTTGACGAGCCACTGCGTAAGATATTAACAATATCATGCATAGTTGTTCTAGAAAATAAGTCTTCACTGTATGAAAAACTAAATCCATACAAAAGTTCACACACGCAATGCAAGTAGGCCTATATAACAATGAGCAATATATTTATACAGCATTTATTAAACTTTTTTTATGTTATAAATGTAGTATTAAATGTTGAGATTTCATTAACTAAGATTAATAAACACAGTAGAAGTATTGTTCATTCTTAGTTCATATTAATTAATGTTGTTAACTAGAAAAACCTAATTGTTAAGTGTTACCAAACAATTTGACATGTCTCCATCCATATATATACACCGATCAGGCATAATATTATGAGCACCTTCCTAATATTGTGTTGATCCCCCTTTTGGCGCCAAAACAGCCCTGACCTGTCGAGGCATGGACTCCTCTAGACCCCTGAAGGTGTGCTGTGGTATCTGGCACCAAGATGTTAGCAGCAGATCCTTTAAGTCCTGTAAGTTGTGAGCTGGAGCCTCCATGGATCAGACTTGTTTGTTCAGCACATCCCATTGGATTGAGATCTGGGGAATTTGGAGGCCAAGTCAACACCTCAAACTCTTTGATGTGCTCCTCAAACCATTCCTGAACCATTTTTAGCTTTGTGGCAGGAGCATTATCCTGCTGAAAGAGGCCACAGCCACCAGGGAATAACGTTTCCATGAAAGGGTGTACATGGTCTCAACAATGCTTAGATAGATGGTATGTGTCAAAGTAACATCCACATGGATGGCAGGACCCAAGGTTTCCCAGCAGAATTCATCAGACCCAGCCACCTTCTTCCATTGCTCCGTGGTCCAGTTCTGAAGCTCACGTGTCCACTTTTGGCTCTTTCGGCGGTGGACAGGGGTCAGCATGGGCACTCTGACTGGTCTGCAGCTATGCAGCTCCATACGCAACAAACTGTGATGCACTGTGTATTCTGACACCTTTCTATCAGAACCAGCATTAACTTCTTGAGCAACTTCAGTCTTGGCCACCCATGACCCGGTCGCCGGTTCACCACTGTTCCTTCCTTGGAGCACTTTTGATAGATACTGACCACTGCAGACCGGGAACACCCCACAAGAGCTGCAGTTTTGGAGATGCTCTGATCCAGTCGTCTAGCCCAGTGTTTCCCAACCCTGTTCCTGGAGGCACACCAACAGTACACATTTTGGATGTCTCCCTTATATGGCCCATATATTTCTGGTCTTGGAGTCTCTACTAATGAGCTGATGAGTTGAATCAGGTGTGTTTGATTAGGAAGAGTTGGAAAATGTGTAGTGTTGGTGTGCCTCCAGGAACAGGGTTGGGAAACACTGGTCTAGCCATCACAATTTTTCCATGTCAAACTCGCTCAAATCCTTACGCTTGCCCATTTTTCCTGCTTCTAACACATCAACTTTGAGGACAAAATGTTCACTTGCTGTCTAATATTTCCACCCACTAACAGGTGCCGTGATGAAGAGATAATCAGTGTTATTCACTTCACCTGTCAGTGCTCATAATGTTATGTCTAATCAGTGCATACACACACACACTTAGCGCCCACTGAACACTTGTTCAACTGCTGGTTAATGCAAATATCTAATCAGGCAATCACAAGGCAGCAACTCAATGCATTTAGGCTTGTTGACATGGCCAAGATGATCTGCTGAACCATAAGCATCAGAATGGGGAAGAAAACTGATTTAAGTGACTTTGAATGTGGCACGGTTGTCGGTGCCAGATGGGCTGGTCTGAGTTTTTCAGAAACTGCTGATCTTTTGGGATTTTAATGCACAGCCATCTCAAGGGTTTAGAGAGAACTTGTTACAACCAAGGTCTGCAGAAGAGCATCTCTGAATACACAACACATCAAACCTTGAAGCAGATGAGCTACACAGCAGAAGACACACCGGTGCCAGTCCTGTCAACTGAGACTACAATTCACACCGGCTTACCAAAAATGGACAACGTTGGAAAAATGTTGCCTGGTCTGATGGGTTTCGATTTCTTCTGCGATATTCATATGGTAGGGACAGAATTTGGCATAAACAATATGAAAGCATGGATCCATCTTGTCTTGTATCAGTGGTTCAGGCTGCTGCTGGTGTAATGGTGTGAGGGATGTTTTCTTGGCACACTTTAGGCCTTTAGTACCAAATGAGCATCAAATAAACACCACAGCCTATCTGAGCATTGTTGCTTTCCATGTCCATCCTTTCATGACCATAGTGTACCATCTTCTAATGGCAGGATAACACACGGCACAAAGCTCAAATCATCTTAAACTGGTTTCTTGAACGTGACAATGAGTTCACTAATCTCAAACGGCCTCCACAGTCACCAGATCTCAATCCAGTAGAGCAACTTTGGGATGTGCTGGAACAGGAGATTTGCATCATGGATGTGCAGCCGACAAATCTGCAGCAACTGCATGATGCCATCATGTCAATATGGAGCAAAAAAGGAATGTTTCCAGCATCTTCTTGTGCCATGAACAATTAAGGCAGTTCTGAATGCAAAAGGGGGTCCAACCCAGTACTAGCAAGTGTCTG
>RJVU01053588.1:427288-440427 GCA_003731715.1 Anabarilius grahami | reverse complement strand
TGTTACTCATTTTATTTTTGAAAACATGTTGTCTTTATAATACCGTGCTATTTTTCTCTAACACAGAATAAATGTATCTTTATAAATGAAAAACTCATACATCTTCCTTTATATATTAGGGATATGGACATTTCCGTACAATAAGAAAACAAAATAAGAAAAATAAATGAATAATGATTTTGTAAATCATAATCATGACAGTCAATGATGACATAGTCATAGTTTGGATTTTTAGGACACAAGTCAAAATTATGACAAAAAAGTCATAATTACAACACTAAATCATAATTAATAGATTGAAAATTGAAATTATGACAAAAACATAAAGTTTAAAGGTGCAGTGTGTAAATTTTAGCGGCATCTAGTGGTGAGGTTGCGAATTGCAGGACAAAGACGTCATTGTCTGTGACAGCAGAGTAACCCTATATCTCAGTGTTCATACTAGGCATGTGACGGTATCAAATTTTCATGTTGCGATAATCGCTGAAGCTTTTATCATGGTATACGGGATTATTACGGTACTGAAACAAGTTGCAAAAAAGTGTTGTCACAGTATAACAGGTTGAAGAACTCTTTTTCATATATCAAAATGAACTCTGAATGTTTAAATACAATAATCCAATACATAAAAAAAAATACTAAGTAAAAATTTTCAAACAGATTCAAGTGCAAAATAATTATAAAGAACAACAGGTAACACTTTACAATAAGGTCTCATTATTTAACGTTTAACTAAGATAGCTACATTTGTTACAGATGGTATTATTTTTTGTTAATGTTAGTTAAGAAACACAACTGATCATTGTTAGTTTGATCTCAGGTCGATTGAATAAGTTCTTTCGATTTTATTAATGTTATTAAGCATTAAGAAATTAACATGAACTAAGATTAATAAATGCTTTATAAGTATTTTTCATTGTCAGTTTGGTAATAATGAATTAACATGATATCTAATGAAGCCTTATGTCACTAAGTGTTACTGAACAATAATGAATAATCAGAACATTTATAATCATTAGGGCATGTTGTAGTCCAGATTAAAATATAAAAATATATAAGTTTGAAAATAAATAGCCTATTAATTCTTTAAGTATTGAGAATATTCAGTAGTGCAGCTGCTTTGTTCACGAGGTTTCCGGGGTAACCGCTGCATTTCTGCTGTTCCATCAGCGCCCTCTGCTGTCAGAGAGTGAACGTGCACTTTCATTCAGCGCGTCTCCTTCACTCGTTCCGCCATGTGCTTCTCATGCATGTTGGGCTTGTTTACATCTGAGCGCGTGTCCCTTTGACACGGTTGTGCTTTTTATACGGTTCATGGGGAAAGAAATCTTAAAATGCTTTATAAAAATTTTAATAATTTGTAATAAATAATTATTCACGGTGTTTTGAAGTGCCCGCAATAACAATATCGTGCATATTCATTATCGTGATATATCGTATTACCGAATATCGGCACATGTCTAGTGCATACTATCCACCCTAAATAGTATTGAATATTAATAATGTCACATATACTATTTAGGATGGACAGTATGCACATTGAGAGGCAGGCTAAGCCAGTCAAGCAAACGTGCTCTGTAGAGCAGTTTATCCGTTTAGGGCTACTGTAGAAACGTCAGCGAAAAATGGCAATTTAACGTAAGGGGACCCGCGGTGTATGGCCTGGTCCCAAATGGCACCCTAAACCCTCGTGGTCTTCCTCTGAGTCCGCACTTTCATGATGTAATGCCGCTTTGAGTAAAGTCTGTGTAGCTCGCAAACTCACGGGCTCAGCTGAAGCGCACATCGAGGGCGCATATCGGCCACAAAGATGGCGGACACGCGCAGAAGTGTGGGATTCAGCCTATATAGATAGAAATGGCTCATTCTAAGTTAATAAAAACATAACGGTTCATTACGTAAGGTCTTTATACACCACTGGAAATATAGTTATGTATATTATGCTTTCCTGTAGCTCAGTGGTTAGAGCGTGGCACTAGCAATGCCAAGGTCATGGGTTCGATCCCAGGGATTGCACATACTCAGATACAAATGTATAGTATAATGCAATGTAAGTCGCTTTGGATAAAAGCGTCTGCCAAATGCATAAATGTAAATGTAAATGTATATTATATTGCATTTCTGTCAATAGATCCTCCTAAAATGTACACATTGCACCTTTAAATTTTAAAAAAGTTGAAATTATGACTTTAATTACATTTCAATTACAACTTATGAAAAGTCAAAATTATGACAGTTGAAATTATGACACTAAATATAAATTATAACATTAAAAAGTATAAATTGTGACAGATGTAACTGTGAGATAAAAAGTTGGAATTTTGACAAAAAGCAGAAATGATGACATTCAAGTAATATTAACTTTTTAATTTCAACTTTACCTCATAATTTCAACTTTTTTAATAATGTCATAATTTCGACTTTTTAATGTAACGATATAGCAACAAAAGCATGATTTGGGAAATGGGCTTCCAAAGGAATTGGGTTCCTTTTATAATATTCCCAGAAATCAAAAAGTGTGAAAATCACTCTTTAAAGATATAAAAAGAAGACACACGAAATTGTAGCAGACAAATACAGCTGCTACAAAAAACAATCCGACGTGCTGTCCCGCCCACAGCAGTAAAGTTGCTACATAGCCAAACAAAAGCTGAATTCGGATTGAATCCTATTTTTGACGCAACGCAAAAACACGTGTGAACGCCTTTGATTCGTTGAACGACGAGGGCGTAATCAGCTGACAAGTCCTAAGGGGAAGGCTTGGCTCATGAATATTAATTAGGTTATAAGACTGACAGACAAACCACAGGAATTTCGCTTCAGGCGATGGATTGTTCATGAAGTTTTGGTGGGCTCGCGCACGTGTTTTCAAAGCAAATCTATTTTAATATTCGGACGATACACGACACTGCGTTCAAAGGCCATGCCATAAACAAAACAAAAGTTCCCCAGCTTGTTGTGCTAATAATATTTTTCCTCTTTCAACTTCCCCTTGAGTAACACAACTCACACCGCACTCAACAAAACACGCTAAACCTCAAGCAAACATCTCTTACCTTGACACTGCTCGGGTTGTTACAGTCTTTTCTTTATATCCTCTTCCAAAAGAAAACAAAAACAAACGGACACAAGCGCTAAAGTTGTCAATGTTCTAAAAGAATTACGTTTAGTTGGAAAAAAGCCCGTTAAAACTGACAGGTCCAAAATACTAAAAGTACTACGAAACAAAAAACCCAAAACAGTGAGTTCAGTTCATGAGGTGAGAAAAAAACTCTTTCTCCGCAAAGCCACCGACTCTTCCTTGAAAAAGCACATGATCACGGGGCGTGTTTGAAGAAAAATAGTGATTTTCCACTCGAACTTGAGCTCTTCTGCTTTGCAAGCTAAGTGTTGCGTATAACTGGTTATGTTATGCACAAAGACAGCTAATTTTTATTTACATCATATCTTCATTGCTGTATTGCACAAAATCAAGACATGAAAACTTTTCTGTAACAGCTTTAATGTGCAAAACAGGAGCATATGACAGATTTACACAAAAACGCACTGTATCCAAAGCATAAATTCTCAATTACTGTACATAATAACACATCTTGTCTGTGGACTTCATTCTCACCACAATGATTGCGAACAAAAACTGCATTTTAACCACAAAGTCTGGCCACAGCAGAACAGTTAAATATGATTTGTGACTATAAACAGAAATAGAAAACATTTGTATATATATAAAATATATATATATACATATACAGTACAGTCCAAAAGTTTGGAACCATTAAGATTTTTAATGTTTTTAAAAGAAGCTTCGTCTGCTCACCAAGGCTACATTTATTTAATTAAAAATACAGTAAAAAACAGTAATATTGTGAAATATTATTACAATTTAAAATAACTGTGTACTATTTAAATATATTTGACAAAGTAATTTATTCCTGTGATGCAAAGCTGAATTTTCAGCATCGTTACTCCAGTCTTCAGTGTCACATGATCCTTCAGAAATCATTCTAATATGCTGATTTGCTGCTCAATAAACATTTATGATTATTTTCAATGTTGAAAACAGTTGTGTACTTTTTTTTTCAGGATTCCTTGATGAATAGAAAGTTCAAAAGAACAGCATTTATCTGAAATACAAAGCTTCTGTAGCATTATACACTACCGTTCAAAAGTTTGGGGTCAGTAAGAATTTTTATTTTTATTTTTTTGAAAAGAAATTAAAGAAATGAATACTTTTATTCAGCAAGGATGCATTAAATCAATCAAAAGTGGCAGTAAAGACATTTATAATGTTACAAAAGATTAGATTTCAGATAAACACTGTTCTTTTGAACTTTCTATTCATCAAATAATCCTGAAAAAAAATATTGTACACAAATATTTTGTACAATTGTACACATTAAATGTTTCTTGAGCAGCAGATCAGCATATTAGAATGATTTCTGAAGGATCATGTGACACTGAAGACTGGAGTAATGATGCTGAAAATTCAGCTTTGATCACAGGAATAAATTACTTTGTCAAATATATTTAAATAGTACACAGTTATTTTAAATTGTAATAATATTTCACAATATTACTGTTTTTTACTGTATTTTTAATTAAATAAATGTAGCCTTGGTGAGCAGACGAAACTTCTTTTAAAAACATTAAAAATCTTAGTGGTTCCAAACTTTTGGTCTGTACTGTATATCAGGCTTACCCCTTCTGGAAGTTTCTTAATCTTTTAATATTTATGCAGAGGATGCTTGCATAGAAGCTTATTTCTGCAACAGAATAAAAATAAAAATAAAAACTTAAAAAGGTTATTGTGACTCACGATTCTGAGTTTGTTTCTCACAAGTCAGAACTGCAAGATACAAACTCACAAGTTTATAACTTCCAATTGCAAATGTGAAATAGAAACTTTGAATTGTAAATGTCTGATTGTGATTTAACAACAACAACAACAAAAAAAATATCAATTATTTTTTTATTCCATGAAAACAGAATTGCGAAATGTAAACTTAGAATTCTGAAGGGAAAAAAAGTCAATTGCTTGTTTAAAACTCACAATTTTGATTATATAAATTTGCAAAATATCAGAATTTGTGTGTTTATAACTTCCAATTGCGAGATATAAACTTACATTTCTAAGAAAAATCGCGCCGCAACAGCTAAAACCGGTCTACACTGAACGCGACAAACCGCACTTGGACTACGTCAGAAATAGAACGGGGAATCCGTTTACTGTTGGGAATTTGTTGTGTCGCGTCACGCCGTATCAAGTGTAGACAAGGGGCCCTATCATACACCCGGCGCAATGCGAGACGCAAGTGTTTTTTGCTAGTTTCAGCCCGACACATTTATAATTTTCACGTCCTGCGCCACGTTGTTTAAATTGCAAATGCATTGGTGCCTATCTGTTCGCCCATGGGCGTGCTGGTCTGAAATCGAGGTGTGTTCAGGTGCATTGTTGGCGTGTTGCTATTTTGAGGCAACTGAAAACGACTGCACCGTTGACCAACTGAAACCTGGTCTAAAGTCAACGGCGCAGTATTTGTTTTGTTATTTAAAGAGCACGTTAGTAATTTGAGCCTATAGTCGTGCAAATACTTGTTACACACACAGAGATGCGCAGCAGCACACAAACATTAAAATATTAAAAATACAAAGATTACAATGTAAAATATTATTATTGTGTGCATAAAGATAAAAATGCTTTGGTGGAATCCAGCTTGACCCGTAGATGATCTCCTCGCGCACGAGTAGATCCGTTTTCTCACTACAGAAGCATTCAGTTTTTCCGCTTGCAAATTAGCGAATGTAAATAGCGAATCCGCCATGGCGCGAGCGCAACAGGCTTTTAAAGGGAGTGTGAGATGAGACTCTGATTGGTTTATTGCACATTACGCCCAAAACACACACATGACTCATTAAGAGAATATGTACAACCCTTTTAGACCATGCACCGGCTGACCATTTTTCCCTTCGTTATACTAGCAAAAGTGGATTAGTCCTAAGTGCACTTGCGCCGTGCGCTTTATACCATGCACTTAGATCATTAAAATAGGGCCCAATATCGCTGATTATAATGGGTCCTATTATCTTTTAACGAGTCATGCCGCTCGCGTCCGGTGTAGACACGGTGTAAAAAGAAGTGTCTGAATTGTGAAATATAAACTCGCAATTAGCGTTTTTAATTTTTTTATTGCGTGGCGTGGCAATCATTTGCATGCTGAATGGATTTCTTGTTTCAACGTAGACATTCTTTCTCAAGAGAAAAACTCATTTCAATCCCTTGTAAGACGCGTTCACACTGAATGCGATTTGTTGCAACAAAGCAGCCGCACTTCATTCATTTTCAGTGGGAGTTGGTGATTTTCAGCAGGTTGAGCAGAGTTTCTTTTATGCAAATGAGCAGCAAAGCAAAGCAGCCAATGGGAGCGCAGACAGCTGGGACCAAAATCACACACAGCGACTCTGAGATTGGCTTCAGATGTTTCCGCTGGCATCGAGCAGCTGCTCTCTGATGGAGTTGAGCTCCACTAAACCTTCGTGCAGTTGTTTGGCCAGGCTTCGCACCTCCGCCGTCACCTCCTTCTTACAGCCCTTCTTCACCTCCTTCATGTCTTTAGTGAAGTACTTGTCTATTCCTGTATGCAGACCGGCTAACTTGGCCAGAGTGTTGTTAGTGATTTCTTCAGCTCGCTCGACCGGGTCAGTAACTAGACTGATGGTTTGGAGCGCCCGTCGCACTTCCCAGTCGCCGGTGTAGTAGTTGTTGTGTCGCAGAAGCGGATGAACGCGCAATCGACAAAGACCTTCAATGATGAATCGCAAGCAGCGCTGCATTTCCACCAGCTGAGCCTCGTAGTCCTGAATGATTATCTCGATCTTCTTACGGTCCTGCGTGAGGAAAAACAACATTTTAATTGTATTATATTTGATACATGAATTTCTAAGGCCTCTAAATGATCAACATGGTCAAAACTTTGCTGAGAAACCTAAGATAAGCCTTCAATGTGCTGAATCATGCTGGAAACATGCTAGCAATGTGTTAAAACATGTTAGCAGTATGCTAAATCATACTATAATCATGTTAAAAATGTGTTAAATCATGTTAGCAATGTGCTAATTCAAGCTAGAAACATGCTAGTAGTGTTAAATCGTGCTTACAAGATGTTAAAACATGCTAGCTATGTGTTAATTCATGTTATCAACATATTAACCATGCATATTAACATGATATCAACATGGTAAATCATGTTACCGACATGTTAAATCTTGCAAGAAACATGCTAGCAACATGTTAAAATATTCTAGCAGTGGTAAATTGTGCTAACACCTTACTAAAACATGCTAATTAATGTTATTAACATTTTAGTAATGCACTAAATCATGCTTGCAAGATGTTAAAACATACTAGCTTTGTGCTAATTCATGCTATCAACATTAACCTTGCATATTAACATATCAACATGGTAAATCGTGCTAATACATGTTAGCAATGTGTTAAATCATGTTAGAAACATCCTAGCAATGTGTTAAATCATGCAAAAACATGCTAGCAATGTCCTACTCATGCAAGAAACATGCTAGTAACATGTTATCAAATGGTAAATCATGGCAGAAACATGAATCATGGTAACAAACAACATATTAAAACATTATAGCAGTGTTAAATCGTGCTAGCACTGTACTAAATCATGTTAGCAACATGCTAAAACATGCTATTCATGCTATAAACATTTTAGTAATGCATTAAATCATCCTAGCAAAAAATAAAATATGCTAGCTATGTGTTCATTCATGCTAGAAACATTCCAACAACATGTTAATCATGTTAGCAAACATGCTAAAACATGCTATTCATGCTATAAACATTTTAGTAATGCATTAAATCATCCAAGCAAAAAGTAAAATATGCTAGCTATGTGTTAATTCATGCTAGAAACATTCCAACAACATGTTAAAACATGATAGAAATGTGCTAAAACATGTCAGCAATGTGTTAAATAATGCTAGAATCATGCTAGCTATGTGCTAAATCATGTTAGGAACATGTCAAATCATGTTAGCAATGTACTAATTCTTGATAGAAACATGCCTGCAACATGCTAAATCATGCTAAAAGATGTTAGCAACCTGCTAGAACGTGTTGATAACATTCTATTGACCGAGTAAAATCTGCAAAGCTTTTCAAAGTTAATTCAAACTTTCAAACAAGAGGTGCGTCCCAATTCGCGTACTTATGCACTATTCTATGACGTTTTTAAGTATAAATAGTGCGAGTAGTGCTTTCACACAGAAAATTCCAAAAGGAAAAAGTGCACTTTAAATACCCGGATGATGCACTAAATTAACGGAAAAAACGAAGTGTGGAATGTTGGACACTTCATGTACTCCACTGTCGCAGCTTTAATTACGTAGTGGAGGGGGAGGGGGGATCAGACTCTGTTGTTAAATGACGAAATAACCTTATACAATTCACGCACTACATGGATGAGTGCATAGTGCACAAGTACATAGTGTATAAGTGCATAGTGTATAGTGCGTCATTTGGGACGCAACTAAGGCTTTGTCAAGCCAACATCAAAGTTTGTCAGCAAACTTTACTCATCTAGTTCATGTTTGCAAGGCTTGATATAAAGACCAGCTAAGCCAATTTTATTAAAGAGTCGACATAATGTATCATTTGTAATCATATGTCATATGCACTTCCAGTGTTTGGCCTCCTAACAATGAAGGGGAACATACATGCATGTTGTGGATATTGTCTGAAATGCTGGCTGAAGCCGCCGTGATGCCGCCCGCCGTGGCCACGCCCAGTCCGATGGCCGAGATGATGATGGAAGCGCCAAACGTAACAGGAATCAGCGCCAGTCCCGCGATGGCAGCGGCTCCGCCGACGGCTGTGGTCGTGCCGCCCGTGATGTTGGCGATTTTAGTGCGATGGTGGAAGTTGCTGATGTCGTCGGCTATGCCGTATAGGATCAGCACGTGCTGGTAGAGCAGCTCGGCTCGCTCCATGAAGAGCTTCAGGTACACTCGGAGGCCACGATGGACCTTATCGGCGACTGCTTTAAACGATCTGACAGGAGAGAAAGAGGACTAGTTAGTGAAGTTTCAATATGTGTGATACTTAAAAGCCAAAACCCGACTCTCTTTAGATTAAACACTGCAAAAAGTGTTTTCCAGGAAAATATCTAAATGTTCTTTAGGGTTAGTTCACCCAAAAATGGAAAATTATCCCATAATTTGCTCACCCTCAAGTGATCCTAGGTGTATCTGACTTTCTTTTTTCTTTCAGCCAAACCCAATCGGAGTTATATTAAAAATATTCTGGCTCTTTTTATAACAGGAGTGAATGGGGCTTGAGATTTTGAAGCCCAAAAAAGCACATCCATCCATAATAAAAGTAATCCATACGACACCAGGGGGTTAATAAAGGCCTTCTGAAGTGAAGCGATTAATGTTTTTAAAGAAAAATATCTATATTTAAAACTTTATAAACTATAATCACTGGCTTCCGGTTACGGCCATACGCGAGTCTAGTTCCGGATGGAAGAGTGACCTCTGACCCGACGCATGACGTAGGATGTAGCATAAGCTTAGATGCCTCTCGCTGTTCAAGCTCAAGCTCCTATTCTCTTAAATCGAAATCCTTCAACATTTCTCTTTAAAAATTCTTGTTTTAGACTTCTAATCCGTGACTGGAGTTTTGTTTCGCTCTATCCTCTGCGCTTCCACATTCGTCAATACGTCATGGTCAGAGGTCACTCTTCCGCCAGAACTCGACTCGCGTACGTCCATTGCCGGAAGCCAGTTATTATATTTTATTAAGTTATAAATATGGATTTTTTCTTACAAAAATTACTTTTAAGTAGGGCTGCCCCCTAATAGTCAACTCACCGTTAGCTGATGAGAAGAGGCTTAGTCGACCAAAATGTTATTAGTCACTTCTGTCTGTGATGGACAGATCATTAACAGCTGGTCTATGTGGTAATTACAGTACATTGGGCAGGACATGCAAACGCTCGCCTATCATTCATCGACCTCAAGTATGGTTTATCATCTGAAACCTCTAAGTAGTAGCAACTTTACATGGCCACTCACTTTAAGGTTAACCTAGAAATGCGGAGTGTGAAAAGCTGAATAGTAGCACGATTACTGCATGGCGGCTAACATGGAGGCACCGGCGCGATCACTTGCACTTAAAATACTCCGTCATTTTTGGTCATACAGATAAGAATGATACATCTTTTGAATCTGTGAGGAGTCTACTTTTATTTGTGTACACTCACAATAACAACAAAACGTGCTTTTGTAAAATAATGAAAGCAAACAGAGTCTGCTTTCTGCCGTATCTCTCTGTGAACTTGAGCGTGCCGAAAAAAAGAACCGAAACTCCATGTAAACTTGCCTCACAGACATTCAAAATATATCTATAGAAAGCGAAATGTCTACTTTTAAAGGTGCTAAAGAGGATGTTTTGTTTTATACATGTTTGCAATATTACTTGAAACTGTCTTTACTAACTGATAAAAGACTATTTATTAGGTGCACTGAAAGGAATATTATTAATATACATCATCTGTGCACGAGGTAGGGCATTAAAAACATCAGCCAATTGGCCCTCTGGCTTGTCAATCACTGCCATGATGTTCCTTGTGAGAGACGTGCGCGCTCCAGTAACTTTCCACACTCCACAGGCGCCGCATGCAATGTTTTTGTCAGGAGACAGGAGTAACAACTGCAGATTATGAGTTACTTGCGGTGAGTCCAACATAATGAATCCACTAACACGACACAGCGAATGCCGGTGGTAAACAAACACTCGTGTTCCAATACTCGTGCACGAGTTTTGGGAGGCGTTCCTTCGAAATGAGCTGTGAAGGAGGGGGGTTGTTCTTACGCATGCGCTCATTTAAAAAACTCAGTAACAGTCTTTGGTTTCTCAGTCGACGAAAAGATCCTCTTTAGCACCTTTTAATGAACCAATTCAAATTGAAAACCTCAAATATTCTCAGGTTATGTAATCCATATGAAACGTGCACTACTGCGGAGATGACGAGTCAGCATTGACGACTTCATCACTGCAGCCGAAAACACAGAAAACACCATTTATCAATTAATTATTAAAATGTTTAAGCAGTCTCTCTTGCTGTTTTTCCCCGACGCATTCATAATCATTACTTCTGCCGGTGCGCTGTGGCAAGCTTTATATGTGCGCTTGAGTATTTATTAGACTGTGTAGGCATTAAAGGCTCTTTATTATGATTTATATGGTTTATTAAAAAACGTGAGATTAGTAATCGCTTAAAATTAACGACTAGACAAATCTTTAGTCCAGGGCAGCCCTACTTTTATAATGATGGATGTGCTTTTTTGGGCTTCAAAATGGGCTTGGAAGAGCCAGAATATTTTTAAATATAACTCGGATTGTGTTTGGCTGAAAGAAGATAGTCATATACACATAGGATGGCTTGAGGGTGAGTTAATCATGGGATAATATTTATTTTTGGGTGAACTATCCCTTTAAATCAAGAAGTGCAGATCTTCATCTTTTAAGCATAAACCCTCCAATAGGGTCAGAAAAATCATTACTTTTTTCTTTTGAATTAGTTTATTTTTTGCACCCGATTGGGAGATATTTGTTCTCGTTTTAAATTTTACGTTCTTTATTTTAGCCATTCCTCAAAAAACATGACTTATCAATATGTCATTGTGAATCTTACATGGTCTCTTCCTCTTTAGAGTTGATCGTCTCATTCAAAGGTAGTTCATCCCAAACTGAAAAACACAGAGATTGAATATGAAATGTGTTCGATTGGATGAGCGCCGGGTGAATTAGTGAATTAATCTCGACTCACACTCGACTGTATTCCACCACTCCATCAGACTGTCAGTGTCCTGCCAATCAAACACACATTTATGATCAACACACTTCAAAATCACATCAAGAGAAAGTGAAAGGCTTCTTTACGGCTACACAGATACCGCAGAATAAACAGTTAAAGAATCAATCCTTTACTGACCCCTTCATCCTCCTCTTCCTCACGCTTCTGCTCTTCCTCTTGATCTCTCAGTCGCCTCATGTCCATCTGAGCCGACATCCACTCAGCCTGCCAGAGAAAGACGTGATGGAGAATGAGACAAAACACCAGTGACAGAAACTAGAATCTGCAATTGAATCAGTTTTACTGACTATAATCACACAGAAATGTTTACAGTCCCTACTATATTGTTGATAATTACCTTAGCAGCGTCAGACAGGTGATAATCTCCAGACGTGGCACCCGGAGAGTCCAGAAAGTCTTCGGGAAAAGTATCCTGAAAAAGCAGGATTCACACCAGATGAAGTGGTAGTGAAGGAGTTTCCTGTAGACTGAGATGAACGCACACTTACCTTCGACCCTCTGCGACCCGAGTCAGTTTCTTTAGGTTTCTGTGGTTTATTGTCCTGTGTGAGAGGGACCATCAGTGCTAAACTCATTTGTGTGAACAACAGAAAAGCATGAAAGTCAAAGGATAATAGATACCGGTGTGTATTCCTCCCAGCCGACGTCCTCCGCCAGCTCAGCGTCTCGGGCCTTGAACAGATCTGCACCCTTCTGAGGGACCTCGTCTTCCTCAACACTCTAGAGATTTCAGACGTCAACAATGTTTCAGATCAATTTTAATATTTAAATAGTCAGTTGAGAAGAAAGTCAGAATCGCACCTTTGAGTCTCGGCGGGACAGCGGCGGCACTTTAAGAATAGGAGGCTTCTTCATCTGCAAAGAGAGTGCGAAATTTAACAAAACGGATGACGATCAAAACTAATTAAGCTTCATCAACAGCATTTGTGGCATTTGTTGACTGCAACGGAAAATAATTTTCACCTCATCATAATCTTTAGTTGTCCTGATCTCAGATTCTTCAATGCTCTATAAAACACAAACAGTGAACAGTGTGTCGAATTCAGCTGCCTGCTTCAGTAGGAAGTACTAATTATTGTTTTTGTAAATCATTTAATGTTCATAAAAATGGTCAGAACTGATTTTTAAATACACCAATAATTATGCAAACTGAAGCCAGGGTTATTATCATCAACTAAAACCATAAAAAACATTTCATTAGTTGAAATAAAATAAACGTTAACTGACATGAAATATAGC
>RJVU01053588.1:401784-414362 GCA_003731715.1 Anabarilius grahami | reverse complement strand
ATTTGATTATGAACCAATGCTTCATGGGATTGTAGTTCTTTTCCTCACTAAAGACGTTCACAGTCTTGTTTCTTTGTATTTTTGTCTGATTTTACTTTTTTTTTTTGCTTCAAATTAAAGTTTGTAATATTATGATTCTCCTCATAGCTAGTTGGTTTGTTTTGCGGATTATGACACTTTAACGAATACTGTTTTGAAATCCCTGTGGCAAAAACGAATGGAAAAAAAATACTTCCGGAATTAATGCCACTGAAAAAGTGCCGGGCACTGTTGCAATCTATTGTAAATATAGATAGAGTTGGTGAATCACCCACAAAAGTTTGCATACAGGAATGCAGCACACATACCTGACCGATAAGAAGAACATCCTCATAAACCGACAGATCATTCTCGACCTCAGCCGTCGTGTTCTGCCAGATCAAAACATTTCATGAGAGTATCAAACAGATAACAGACAGCAGATAACACATGAGGATTGCATGTAAACTCAAAAACACAATAATAGTGGAATGAAAGTAAAATGCAGGTACAGTAACACGTTATTTTGATGGTTTACTGGTGTGCATCTTGAGACAAAACAATGGCACTGACATATTTTTAGATATATAAGTACAAGTTTCTTTCAGTTAAAACAGCGCAAACATGCATTTTACTCTAGGACAAGCTCTAAGCCTTGTCTGTGAAACCGGGGGTATAAGTAACTTTGGAACTACGTCAACT
This sequence comes from Anabarilius grahami, assembly GCA_003731715.1. Classification (NCBI taxonomy): domain Eukaryota; kingdom Metazoa; phylum Chordata; class Actinopteri; order Cypriniformes; family Xenocyprididae; genus Anabarilius; species Anabarilius grahami. Next base: position 413,642 of record RJVU01053588.1, on the reverse strand, counting down.
TATTCTACTAACCCGAACCCTGACCCAACAGTCTACTACAATCTACTAACACTCTAATGAGTAAGTTGACATGTAGTTGCAATTTAATGAGTTAGTTGACATGTAGTTGCACACTAATGAGCGTTTGTTGACATGTATTTGCAAATTAATGAGAGTTAGTTGACATTTAGTTGCAAATTAATGAGAGTTAGTTGACATGTAGCTGCACATTAACGAGAGTTAGTTGACATGTCGTTGCAGATTGAGCATTTGTTGACATGTAGTTGCAAATTAATGAATTAGTTGACATGTAGTTGCAGATTAATGAGCATTTGTCGACATGTAGTTGCAAATTAATGAGTGTAAATTGACATGTAGTTGCAGATTAATGAGCGTTTGTTGACATGTAGTTGCAGATTAATGAGCGTTTGTTGACATATAGTTGCAGATTAATGAGCGTTTGTTGACATGTAGTTGCAAATTAATGAATTAGTTGACATGTAGTTGCAGATTAATGAGCATTTGTCGACATGTAGTTGCAAATTAATGAGTGTAAATTGACATGTAGTTGCAGATTAATGAGCGTTTGTTGACATGTAGTTGCAAATTAATGAATTAGTTGACATGTAGTTGCAAATTAATGAGTGTAAATTGACATGTAGTTGCAGATTAATGAGTGTTTGTTGACATGTAGTTGCAAATTAATGAATTAGTTGACATGTAGTTGCAGATTAATGAGCATTTGTTGACATGTAGTTGCATATTAATGAATTAGTTGACATGTAGTTGCATATTAATGAATTAGTTGACATGTAGTTGCAGATTAATGAGCATTTGTTGACATGTAGTTGCATATTAATGAATTAGTTGACATGTAGTTGCAGATTAATGAGCGTTTGTTGACATATAGTTGCAGATTAATGAGTGTTTGTTGACATGTAGTTGCAAATTAATGAATTAGTTGACATGTAGTTGCAGATTAATGAGCGTTTGTTGACATATAGTTGCAGATTAATGAGTGTTTGTTGACATATAGTTGCAGATTAATGAGCGTTTGTTGACATGTAGTTGCAAATTAATGAATTAGTTGACATGTAGTTGCAGATTAATGAGCATTTGTTGACATGTAGTTGCATATTAATGAGTGTAAATTGACATGTAGTTGCAGATTAATGAGTGTTAGTTGTCATGTAGTTGCAAATTAATGAATTAGTTGACATAGTTGCAGATTAATGAGCGTTTGTTGACGTAGTTGCATATTAATGAACATTTGTTGACATGTAGTTGCAAATTATTGGAGTTAGTAGACATGTAGTTGCAAATTAATAAATTAGTTGACATGTAGTTGCAGATTAATGGGTTAGTTGACATGAAGTCAACTTTTATACATAATACAATAGTAATTTAGTAATATATAATTTAATAGCAATATATAAATAGTACTAATACTACACAGCAACATGTTAAAAACCAAATACTACACATAAAAACTAACTAGAAAATGATCCCTCTCTGCAGTTTTGTTTCATGTAAATTGACATTATATTGAATTGTATAATATTTGTAATTCTACAGTTGTGGAAAGTTTTTTTTTGTCTTAATTGTGTTGTTTACCTGTAGTGTAAATGACCTCAAACTATGACGATTACATGCATTTATGAGCTTTTATTTGGACAATTCCTGTTTAGCCGAAACTGGCTTTTATTTTGAAAGAATGGTATGCACGGGGAAATCTAATACAAAAAAAAAAAAGGGAAAAGGAAAAGAATGTTAGCGATAAAGAGAAGGTGAAACGGCAACAAAGGTTAAAGAGATAAGGAGTATAGCCTCAGTCGAAAGTGGCAACAAGGTGTGCTGTGTCTTACAGTGTAGAGGATGTGTTTTGTAAAGCTTTGGTACATACTGATAAAATGTTAATGAAAATGGCTAATGTTTGAGTGAGAGTGACATGTTGTTTTGTTTATTCTGTGTTCAGCTCTTACGTTGGTTTATGACCTGCAAGGAAACTCATTAAAAAGTCACTAAACCATCAGTTCTGGCTGACATCTTTCGACTGGACGCTACATGTAGTGTTACTGTAGTAATAAAGAGAGAGTTAGTCTGTATTCAGACTAATATTATCACCAAATCACATCCAGATGAACATCCACTACGGTCCATCTCCCACAGAACACTAATATGAGGAAAAGGAACGGGATGAGAAGGAATAATGAGAAATGTTTCTGCTGAAGGAGGGATACCTGATGGACGCTCTTAGCGGCTTTACTGCGAGGAGCAGGTTTCGGCGGACGTCTCCTGAACATCTACAAAAACAAAATAATTGACAATTTGTTTTGGGTGAGAAATAAATGGGTCTAATAAAGCCCTAAAGACCCCATGAAATGATTTGATTTCATCCTGTGTAGACATATTTCCTGCTGAAACAGGAAGTCGGAGATAATCGTCTAGAGAGGATTTTATTGGACAGAAATGTAGTACAACACGAGTCAACGATATTTTGATTTGGAAGAGAAAGATTGTATTTGATTATATCTATGTATATCTTTTCTATCTATCATAGTATACTAAATTTGTCAACTTTTAGAATCACACTATATAGATGAGCTCAAAACCAACAGATAATGGACTAAACACCATAAAACCTGATTCATGGGGTCTTTAGTGGAAAGACATTCTCACCAGGTCTCCGTTGGAGGTGTTTGAGGAAAGAATCTCTTGAACGTCTCCATTCTGCAAACCAACATGAGACATACGAACATCCTGCTTTGTATCTTGACCGGTGAGCAGCAGATCATAATTGCTATTCCGATCGGACTGAACTTCATTGTGAGGGTCGAACAGAGGATCGAATGCTTTGATGTCAGAGGTTCCTGCCGTGGACGAGGGTGTCTTGAAAATATCATCAAATACTGGGTCAGTGTTAGAGACGTATGGTGTCTCGAATAAACTGTCTGTTTTAGTGGATGTTTCTTGGAAAACATCGGCAGGATCGGACGCTGATGTGAAGGAGGGTGTGGCTTGGAATTTCTTCTGTCTGGAAAGGATGAACTCCAGCAGAGGATCCCTCTGATTGGATGAAGACGAGGATTCTGTGTTCTGATTGGATGAACTGCTTTGCGTCACATCAGTGTCCACTTTTTCTTTAAAAGGCTGGAAGATGTCTGTTTCTTCACCCCAAATGCCTGATGCTGATGTGGTTTGAAACACATCAGGTGTGTAATCTTTATAAAAATCAGGTGGAGGAAACTCAACCCAGTCTGGAGCCGCAAAAGGATTGCTGTCCACATTAAAGTCTGAAAACGGAGGCGTCTGATGAATGCCATTGCTTTGTCCTGTTACATTAGGTAACACACTGTTTGCCTCTTCAACCATTTCCACATTGTAGTCCTGCAAATACAAGCGCATTCAAAAGAACGTGAGGATCGGCATGAACGTTTAAAACACAATATAACGTTTTCTTTTTATTTTATGTCAAGGTCACCTGAGCCGTGTGGTTTTCTCTGATCGAGGTAATATCATCTCGATCTCCATTCACTGGACTCTGAGAATCAGAATGATTTTTTTCTCAATTACTAAGACTGTGTGACATCATAACCAAAACAATGCATTTTATTATATGCAAGGAAACAAATGCAATTAAATGTGACCCTGGAGCACAAAACCAGTCATGAGTTGCACGGGTATATTTGTTTCAATAGCCAACAATACATTGTATGGGTCAAAATTATCGATTTTTCTTTTATGCCAAAAATCATTAGGATATTAAAGGATTAGTTCACTTTCAAATGAAAATTAGCCCAAGCTTTACTCACCCTCAAGCAATCCTAGGTGTATATGACTTTCTCACTTTCTGCGTACGTTGAATACGGAAGGCGGTCTGGCAGAAGCTCGATATTTGGCTTCATAACTTGTTTAAATGTAGATATTTTTTTACACCAATGCATCACTTCGCTTCAGAAGTCCTTTATTAACCCCCCAGAGTCATGTGGAGCACATATTTATAATGGATGGATGTGGATGGAAGCACTTTCTTCAGCTTCATACACGTGAACCCTGTTCACTGCCATTATAAAGCTCGGATGCGTCAGGAAGAAAGAAGAAAGTCTTATACACCTAGGATGGCTTGCGGGTGAGTAAAGCTTGGGCTAATTTTCATTTGAAAGTGAACTAATCCTTTAAGAAATCAGAATCAGAATCAGAAAGAGCTTTATTGCCAGGTATGTTGTTTACACATACTAGGAATTTGTTTTAGTGACAGAAGCTCCACAGTGCAACAGAGTAACAGCGACAAGACACGACACATAATAAAAAGAATAAAATAATAATATACAATTATTAAGTAAAGATCATGTTCCATGAAGATATTTTGTAAATATCCTACCATAAATATATAAAAAAATGTATGTTTGTGAGTGGATATGCATTGCTAAGGACTTCATTTGGACAATTTTAAAGGCGATTTTCTCAATATTTAGATTTTTTTTTTTTTTTTTTGCACCCTCAGATTCCAGATTTTCAAAGTTTTATCTCAGCCGAATATTGTCCTATCCTAACAAACTACATACATCAATGGAAAGCTTATTTATTTTGGATGATGTATAAATGACTGTGTTACGTCCAGAGATTTATCAGAAAAGCTGTTTTCTTTAAAGGTGCCAAAGAATGCTTTTTCACAAGATGTAATATAAGTCTAAGGTGTCTCCTGAATGTGTCTGTGAAGTTTCAGCTCAAAATACCCCATAGATTTTTTTAAATAAATTTTTTTAACTGCCTATTTTGGGGCATCATTAACAAAGCACTGATTTACACTCGGCGCCACCCCTTTAAATTGCGTGCTCCCTGCCACACGAGCTCTCGACTATATTACAGCGCATTTACAAAGTTCACACAGCTAATATAACCCTCAAATGGATCTTTACAAGATGTTCGTCATGCATGCTTCGAATTATGTGAGTAAAGTATTTATTTGGATGTTAACGTTTGATTCTGCATGAGTTTGAGGCTGTGCTCCATGGCTAACAGCTAATGCTACACTGTTGGAGAGATTTATAAAGAATGAAGTTGTGTTTATGAATTATACAGACTGCAAGTGTTTAAAAATGAAAATAGCGACGGCTCTTGTCTCCGTGAATGCAGTAAGAAACGATGGTAACTCTAACCACATTTAACAGTACATTAGCAACATGCTAACGAAACATTTAGAAAGACAATTTACAAATATCACTAAAAATATCATGCTATCATGAATCATGTCAGTTATTATTGCTCCATCTGCCATTTTTCGCTGTTGTTCTTGCTTGCTTACCTAGTCTGATGCTTCATCTGTGCACAGATCCAGACGTTAATACTGGCTTGTCTAATGCCTTGAACATGAGCTGGCATTATGCAAATATTGGGGGCGTACACCCCAACTGTTACATAACAGTCTGTGTTATGTTGAGATTCGCCTGTTCTTCGGAGATCGTTTAAACAAATTAGATTTATATAAGAAGGAGGAAACAGTGGAGTTTGAGACTCACTGTAAGTCTTTTCCAAGTAATGAACTCTTGTTATTCAACTATGCCGAGGTAAATTCAATTTTTCAATCAAGGGCACCTTTAATGTGTTTTTGTGTGCTTTTTTTGTTTCTTTTGTTTCCTCTTTGGCTCCTCCTACTCAATCTGACAGGCAGGTATCTGATTGCCCCCAGTGGCACCTGCTTAGTTTAGTTAGAGGTTTAAATTATCCAGTTAGATTGCTTTTTGTTTATTATTTTGGCCTTGCCCTCTCCTGAAGCTATTTCCTTTTCTTTTCTTTCTTTGTTTTATTACAATACTTTTTTTCTTGTATTTGTTACATGAGCTGTCAAATAAAAATCTTTATGGTAATTTGTTGCTTGTGGTGCTGTGGCAGGACTCAGACCAACGCTCCTTAAAGGATTAGTCCACTTTTAAATACACTTTTCCTGATAAATTTACTCACCCCCATGTCATCCAAGATGTTCATGTCTTTCTTTCGTCAGTCGAAAAGAAATGAAGGTTTTTGAGGAAAACATTCCAGGATTATTCTGCTTATAGTGGACTTCAATAGCCTCCGAACTGTTGAAGGTCAAAATTACAGTTTCAGTGCAGCTTCAAGAGCTTTAAACGATCCCAGATGAGTAATAAGGGTCTTATCTAGAGAAACGATCGGTCATTTTCGAAAAAAATACAACCGTTTATGTTTAATATACACAAAATATCACCTTGAACGTACTTCCGCTTCCGCATTCTTCATAACGCTTATGCTGAATGTTCTACGCCTTCCCTATTCAACTTATGGAACGAACGCGGCGCCACTTTCGTTTTTTTCCGTAAGTAGAATAGGGAAGGCGTAGGACATTCAGCGTAAGCGTTATGAAGAACGCGGAAGCGGAAAGTACGTTCAAGGCGATATTTTGTTTATAAAGCATAAACGGTTGTATTTTTTTAGAAAATGACCGATCGTTTCGCTAGATAAGACCCTTATTTCTCATCTGGTATTGTTTAAAGCCCTTGAAGCTGCACTGAAACTGTCATTTTGACCTTCAACCAGTTGGTAGCCATTGAAATCCACTATAAGCAGAATAATCCTGGAATGTTTTCCTCAAAAACCTTCATTTCTTTTCGACAGACGAAAGAAAGACATGAACATCTTGGATGACATGGGGGTGAGTAAATTTATCAGGAAAAGTGGATTTAAAAGTGGACAAATCCTTTAAAATATTTGTTTTGTTGCGTCCGCCTTGACCCCTAGACTTATGCAGGATGTAACAACTGGTTTTGTGATCCAGGGTCAAAATGTTTGTAGTTAGTAATTTTATTTTCTTCTTTTTTCTTTTCATGTTTCTTAAAGACGTCTCATAACAGATTATCTGCTTTGCTTCACTGCTTCAGATTATTTATTTTTTTTGCATCCTTGCTGAGTAAAATTATTACTTTCTTAATAAAATCGTGCAGACTCAAGTTTTGAACAGTAACGCAAGTGTGAAATGGCCACTGATACCTGTGGGTTTGAATGGAAAGGATTCCAGGAGCTGTTGATCCCATTCTAGTGGAGAGAAAAATGAAATAAAAGAGTTTAGATTGGCTCTCATTTACATTTCACATACTCTTACAAACATATGTTCTTTATTGGCATCGATGGTTCCATGAAGAACCTTTAACATCCATGGAATCTTTCCATTCCACAAAGGGTTATTTAGATTATTAAAAGGGGAAAAAAAAATTTCTTTTAAGAACTGCTCACTGAAAGGTACTTTGGGGAACCAAAATAGTTCTTCAATGGCATCGCTTCAAAAACCCCAATTTTGAAAGTGTGTATAGGCTATATATTGTTTTATTTGTACATGCGCACTATGTTATGGACTGGATCAAGGATCCTCAACTACAGAAAAGTGAAGATCTATACTTGAACTGTGTGTAAAATGGACTGATATATTCTTATTGTTAATTCTTATTAAATTATTTAATAAGAATAAGACGTTAATCAGAATCTCACCTCCATAATCAGACCTGATGGACCAAACAGTGAATCAGCATCCTGCGACAGACACAATAAAGAAGGTGGAAAGATGGAATAAGTTCCAGACCTGTTTGGTTTTATTCCATAAGTTTATTAAAGAAAACAACAACTTAAAGACGTGAACTACCCAGCTAACAAAAATATGTTCTTCTAAGAACTTGTTTTACTAATGTATGAACATTTCCAAATGTTCTCTTAATTGTCAAAACCTTTCTTGGTCGTGAGAACGTTAAGGAAACGTTCCATTTAATAATTCTTCAAAAATTATTGAAATGTTACTTTTGTACATTTTCTAAACATTCTGAAACAAATAGTAACACATAAAAATGTCCAAACAAAAAGTTTGAGTAAAAAAACATTCCATGAACAATGTAAATGTTTTGAGAACATTATTTAAAGACCAAATAACTTTGAACTATTAGCGTTACTGGAAGAACGTTTGTTGGTAATTAATGAGAACATTCCCTGTCAGCGGGTAAAATCTTGCTTACACTTGATCATGAAGAGTTGCAAAAGCAGTTGCATTTTTAGCAACGTAAGCATGAGGACGCGTCGAAACCCACAATAAGCGACGTCAATGATGACGACAAAAACCACTTACATGTGGTCTAGATCATATAGCTAAGTCAAGCCACATTAAAGCCTGAAAATGATTTAATGACATTCGAAAACATTCAAAAAATGAGACGCATTTCACTCAGATTCAGTCCTCAAACTCAAACATATTTACAGCATTGTTTACAGTTATAACATCTAAAATATCTGGTAGCCTATTCAAGTAAAATATATTATTTTATATTGCCGAATCGACCTAAATACATACCAACAAAATATTTTTTTTTGAGCTAAATCAAGCATCGGCATGAGCATCTGAATAAGTAAAGGTAACGAAACTTTCTATATGGGATAAACAGCGTCGCGTTTTGTTAGTGTTGTAAAAGAAACTCGGATGTTGTTTGGAAGTAGTTTGACGTTGTGCAGCTCACTATATTCACTTCTTTATCGTTTCAAGTTTGACGTAAATCTATTTTAATGAAAACAAACTTACCATGTAGCCTGTGAGCTGTACAGAGAGGCTTACAGAACGCCTGTGGACGAACTGAACCACTCGCCAAACTAGTTATTAAAAAAATAAACGCAGCGACTCGTTTTCAGTCGCGCAACAGGTGAAGCTCGCGCCTCTTTCAACACTCACCTGGCGAAACTATGTGGACATACCTGTCCTGTTGATGATCTCAGGTAGGTCGTAAGTCATCATGACAGCTGAAAGAGACTGAAGTGAACCCAAACCGCACTAAATTAATACAATCATGCAATAAGCAACAATTATTCAAATCTTAATGCAATGATATGGCATATGCTCTCATTAGTTAATTTGTCTTATATTTACCCGTCATAAAATAAGTTTAAATAATAATCGGTAACACTTTACAGTAAGGTTCATTTGTTAACTACATGAACTAATAATGAACTGCACTTATACAGCGTTTATTTGTTAAATTTGTTAATTTGTGTCTTTGTTAAAGTTAATTTCAGCGTTTACTAATACATTATTAAAATCTTGTCAACATTAGTTAATGGACTGTGACTATCATGAACAAACAATGCACAACTGTATTTTCATTAACTAACGTTAACATTAGTAAATACAGTAACAGATGCATTGCTCATGGTTAGTTTATGTTAGTTAATACATTAACTAATATTTAACTAATGAACCCTATTGTAAAGTGTTACCGAATAATCTCAGCCTGAGTTTAAGTTAAAGTGAGATTTCATTCGTCAGTCCTAATTTGGGAATAAACATTTTTACCAACTCAGAACCATTTCTAAATACATTGACTTTTGCACATGCATTTCAAAATCAGGAACTGCATATCTGACACATAATGTCATGTGATCGAGCCTTCAATTGGCATCTAACTCAGTGATTCTTCACTAGTGAAGAATTTGCGTCCAGTGCCAGATAACCCTATTAGATTTTTTTGCTTTCTCCTATTTCAAGGAGAAAGTTTTTAACCCATTTAAGCACATACTCTGTCTTACCACAAGAGGGCAGTAAAAATCACTTATTCAAAATAAATACTAGTAGTACTGTAGCAAAGACTTTAGCCTATACAAACACGGTGCACTCCTATGAATGGGAGAAAATGCAATATAGGCTATGGCGGAATAATGCTGCCTTCACCTTAAATTTCCTACTTCCCACTTCTTAAAGGGATAGTTCATCCAAAAATGAAAATTACCCCATGATTTACTGACCCTCAAGCCATCCTAGGTGTATATGACTATCTTCTTTCAGACAAACTCAATCAGAGATATATTCAAACATATCCTTAGTCCTCCTAGGTTTACTGTATAATGGCAGTGAATGAGGCCCGCATTTTGAAGTCAAAAATAATGCATCCATCCAAAATCAAAGTAATGCATGACGCAGGATGTAGGAGTATCGTAAGCTTAGACGCCTCTCACGGATCAAACAAATAGGGCTGTGCAACAAACTCAAGCTCCTCTTCTCTTATATCGAAATCATCTGAAATTTCTCTTTAAAAATGATCATTTTAGACTCGTAATTCGTGACCGGTGTTTTGTTTTGCTCTATCCTCGGTGTTTGACATTACGTTATTGTGTTCGGGTCAAAGGTTGCTCAGCCCAAATCGACTTGTGCATTCTGCGTATGGTCATATACACCTAGGATGGCTTGAGGGTGAGTAAATCATGGTATAATTTTCATTTTTGGGTTAACCAAAATGATATTAGCGTCCCATTCATTGACAACCATATAAACATTCACTGCGCTGTGATTGCTGACAACTCTGGAATTTCGGCCAAATACAGGCTATTTTCAATGTGTATAAAACATACAATACACTTCAAATGATTATTCATATATATGCACTACTGTAACGACAAGCAAAGATGATGTAGCTTTTGTGAAAAAACAACAACAAAAGACGAACAATAATACAAATTTAAAGTTTACAGTCCGTCCATCTCAGGAACTTGGGTATCAAAATTATCCCCGAGCTTCCTAATGGTAAATACGATTTGAGATTGCATTTATGGCCAATTTTGACCTAGGAAACTCGTATTTGCGATAATTCCGATAGCAGGTGAAGGCAAGTCTTGAGAGGTGTTTTAAAGATGGCCGCCGATTGAAATGACTTGCCTTAAGGGACTTTGGCTATAGTGTGATTTTGATGTTTAGCGTAGCCCTTTTAAGTGGTAGATGAGTTAATGTTGTCCTTTCCAAGTGGTATAAATGATGCCTAAGCCAAGGACTTTGAAATATTACAAATAGAAAATAAATTTGCTTTGTATTGAAATTCATACATAATCACAATTTATCGTGCAAATATTTTAATATTATTCATGTCATTCTACCTTGTGCACTATTGGTTTAAAAAGTCAAAGGAAATCATGCCATTTATTTTTTTTATTTTTTTATTTAAGTTTAATGTGAATAAAGTATTTCTTAATGTCCATGTTGTCAAGTTTACACTGTATGACATGAACAAAAAAGGAGAAATAAATGAGGAAAAAAAGAATATTTTTTAAATATGTTAGAACATGCATAAAACCTACATTTCACAGGGTTAAACTAAACAGGCTTATAACGCTATTAATATTATTCTGTATTATTATTCTAAATTTGAAATCGGCTACAACAGTTTATGACCTGAAATGTCTATTACATAATGAGAATGGAAGAAGTAATTTTATAATTATCACATGAAGTTCCTGCAGTATTACTGTGTTTGTTCAGTGTCTTTACTAGGGATGTTCAACAGTAATTTTTCAACTTCACTTTCATAACCTATTTTTCTGAATATTTGATAAAAAGAAAATGTATAGACTCATTTATAATAAAAACAGGTTTTCTGCAGACTATGGACAGTACGCTAATGACAGCATTCAACTTCTCTGTATCTTATGTTTAAGATTTAGGTGTGTTAATGTGGATCATCTGAGTATTTACTTCAAAAGAACAGCACTGGTTGAAATTAGCTTTTGAAAACAAGAGTGACAGTTTTTGTGAATAAATAGTTTCATGCTTATATTTTCATCTGAAATCTTAAGTTAAAAAAAAATGTGTCATTAACAATAATATAATATTTATAATGTAATATGAATCATATAAAATTACTTGAAATGCCCATTCCTAAGACCCTTTAAGCTAATGAAGACATTGTTTACACTTACGATGGTGTCCTTGTTAGATTGCAATTATAAAATGAAGTACTGGGTAAAATAAATGAACAACATGTATTTACTATAGGGTTCGGTTGCATGTAATTATGCAACTAATATACTATAATAATTACTTGCAATTTACAAGGACACTGTAAAATAAAGTG
>RJVU01053588.1:383445-396562 GCA_003731715.1 Anabarilius grahami | reverse complement strand
AGCTCGTTGGCCAAATGTTGGTTCTCCACAGTGCTGGGGGATGGGGTCTTGTAGCTGGTGATGGTTTTCAGGCCCTTCCACACTGATGCTGGGTCAGTAGCTGAAAGCTGGTGTTCTAGCTTCTTAGCATAGCTTCTCTTTGCTACACTGATCTCCTTATTCAGTGTGTATTTGGCCTGTTTGTACAAGACTTTGTCCCCGCTCCTGTAGGCATCCTCTTTGGCCTGGCGAAGTTTTGCAGTAAACCAAGGTTTGTCGTTGTTATATGTTAAATAAGTCCTGTTTGGAACACACATGTCCTCACAGAAACTGATGTAGGATGTCACGGTGTCAGTGAGCTCATCCAGATCAGTGGCTGCACCCTCTCATGGAGACAACATGTCCCAAGATTCCGCTCTAAAACTTGGCGTCATCAAGCTACGCCTTTGTTTTGAATAGGCTTCACCTTTGTTTTAAATAGGCTTCTAGCGACCTCTAGCGGACAAAATTATTACATATTGTACCTTTAAAAATCATAATTTGTGTTCTATTGAAGAAACAAAGTCACCTACATCTCGGATGCCCTGGGGGTAAGCAGATAAACATCAAATTTACACTTTTGGGTGAACTATCCCTTTAAAAAATGCAATGAATTTACAGTATATTCTTGATTATTGTCATTCTTTGCCTTTGTAAAAAGCAATTAGTGACATGAAAATAATCTTGCATTGATTTCAAAGTAAAAAAAATATGAATTCAGTATTTACTGTGAAAAAAGTTAATGTAAGTGTTCGCGCTGACTTAAAAAACTGCAGGCATGTAGTGTGAACGTGCAGTGTTCTTGATTATTTGTCATTTTACATTAATTTGCTGTTATGACAGAAAATGACTTGAAAACCATCTTGCATTGATCTTATAATACAAATATGAATACAATATTTACTGCAAAAACAATTTTTAAACTGTTTGTGCTGCCTTAAAAGCTGTTAAAAATGCAGTGTGAGTTTACAGTGTATTCTTAATTGTAAATCTTGGTGTTTTTTCAAAGTAGTCTCTTATGACATAATGTATTTGTTTTTTGTAGTAACTGTCTGAAATTCAGTTTATAATAGAAATAGGCAGGAATAACACTCACTGCAGAAGAAAGGAAACTGACGGAAACATCCATCATCCCCGATCAATCCAGTCTCTTGGACAAACCCACACTTTTCATTCCCACTGTTGTTATTAGGCTCTCCCGAAATCCATTTCAAAGACAGCCAGCTCACACTGCTCTGGTCCGACCACAGCCACAGGTTCTTGGACAGGCCGATCCAGCCCTCAAATATAGAGTATGTAGCAAGGAGATCTTCCATGTACTTGTTGTCAGTGAGGTCTCTAATGATGGCCAGGTCATTGTAGTCCCTCCTACAGTAATGCAGAGCATCACGCCACGTCAGTCTGTTCTTGAAGAGAATAAATTTTTGTCCAGAGTTGTTTCCTGTAGGATTTAGTGTTTTGGTCAGAGCAGAGAAACCCCATGATGAGGGCATGAGAAACGCTCACACATTCAGCATTGATAACAGTCATCTTCTGTGATATAAGGCTTTGATGAGAAAAAAGTCCGAAACCGAAGATAAAGTTTTGGTAATTGAATTAAATGGGAACGTAGAGGTGATAAAGTTCTTAGGCAACAAGCTGCCTCTCAATATTCTAGCCGAACAAATTTACATTGTAGCATCATTTTTGTCCCCGGTGGAGTGCGTCCATCCACACAGCTCACATGTTTACTTGTTGTAGTTTAAACGGTAATTAAACGTCACTGTTGGCCCTCCAAAACGTCTAGGTTACTATTGTAACCCCCATTCCCTGAAGGAGGGAACGGAGACGTTACGTCGATACTGACGTAATGGGGTCTCACTTGGGAGCCCAATCACCTCCAAAGGATACAAAACAAGCCAATGGGAATTGGCCAGTGAGATTTACATGCCGGACCACACCCCCGGCATCCGGGTATAAATAGGGCCGGCATACTCACCTTCATTCATATTTTTGCTGAGGAGCCGAGATAGGTATCTGGCCGCTCAGCGGTGACTCAGAGCTATGGCAGGGGGACGTAACATCTCCGTTCCCTGGGGTTACAATAGTAACCTAGACGTTCCCATTCAGTCAGTCACGTTCAACGTTACGTCGATACTGACGTAATGGGGTCCAATTGAATGCGCCATAGCTACTGAACCACGTTACGAGTGTTAGGGAGGCAGATGCTGGCAAGCCGTAGCGTGCCCAATGCAAATGCGGCCCATACTCGTAACCCTCTAGCGCCCAGAGTGAGCCCAGGAATGTCTTCCATACCAGTGGGATGGAGAGGACAGGGCGATACAATGGAGAAGGTCGAAGCTGCTGTTCTTTACCCCTGGGGAAGAGTGCTTCTGGACTCAATACCCACGTTTTTCAGCCATGACCAAAACGCCAGGAAAGCGTTCCCCGAGGAGGGGAAAGCTACGGAGACCACACCCTGCCCGAAAGGAGGTAATGTGTGGAAAACACGTATGGACTGGCCTGAGGACAGTAACGCATATGGAAGATCTCTGATGTAGGTCCTACCTTCCGGGAGGAACATACTAGCAATCAGAGACAGGGCAGAGCCAAGCCGCCCAGGGAAAGACACGGGTTTACCATCAGGGAAATCGTACCGCGGACAAACACATATGGGATTACCCGCGGGGAATCACACAGCATATGGACATCTTGCCCAGTACAGGGGCAGACCAACCGGGCATACACACGAGTACTGGACCTAGCGCCAGACGCCTCCGCCACGTCTGGCTGCCGCAGGATGCAGGAGGAACTCTACAGGGTTCGCCGTTATGGGGAACTGAACTGAGGAACGAGAAAAGTGCTCGCATTCCCTCTCCCGAGGGAAATGGCACAGCAAGCGAACACCCGTGGCTATCTACAAGTAGACAGCACACAGGTGGACACCGGTTCCACTCGGAGATTGTAATATCTCGCTAATGTATTTGGTGTCGCCCAGCCTGCAGCTCTGCATATGTCTGCAACAGAGGCGCCGTGCGCCAACGCCCAGGAAGAAGCAACACCCCGAGTGGAGTGAGCTTGCAACCCGAGGGGGCACGGCTCGCCTTGGGACTGGTACGCCAAGGCGATGGCATCCACTATCCAGTGGGCCAACCTCTGTTTGGAGACAGCTTTTCCCTTCTGCTGACCTCCAAAACAGACAAAGAGCTGCTCCGAGCTTCTGAAGCTCTGCGTGCGGTCCACGTAAACGCGCAGGGCACAAACGGGACACAGCAACGCAAGGGCTGGGTCTGCCTCCTCTGGGGGCAGCGCTTGCAAGTTCCCCACCTGGTCCCGGAAGGGAGTGTTGGGAACTTTGGGCACATATCCAGGCCGGGGTCTCAAGATAACGTGAGAGTAGTCCAGCCGGAATTCCAGGCACGAATCGCTGACCGAAAATGCTTGCAGGTCCCCAACCCTCTTGAAGGAGGCGAGCGCGGTCAGGAGCACTGTCTTCAAAGACAGATGTTTCAGCTCAGCTGACTCAAGGGGCTCGAAGGGAGCTCTCTGCAGGCCCGTTAGGGCGACAGAGAGGTCCCAAGAGGGAATGAGGCGAGGCCTATGGGGATTTAAACTCCTGGCGCCTCTGAGGAACCTGATGATCAGGTCGTGCTTTCCTAGTGACTTGCTATCGACCACATCGTGATGTGCTGCGATGGCGGCCACATAGACTTTCAGGGCGGAGGGGGACAGCCTCCGCTCCAAACCCTCTTGAAGGAAGGAAAGCACGGCACTGACCGGGCATTTTCGGGGGTCTTCCCGGTGGGAAGAACACCACTCAGCGAACAGACTCCACTTCATGGCATAAGCGCGCCTTGTAGAGGGGGATCTAGCCGAAGTGATGGTGTCAACTACCGCGGACGGTAGGCCACTTAAGTCTGCCGCGTCCCGTCCAGGAACCACACGTGGAGGTTCCACAGTTCGGGACGCGGGGGCCATATGGTGCCCTGCCCCTGAAAAAGGAGGTCCTTCCTTTCAGGCTCTATTGCGTCCTTCGCCAAAAGAACCGCAAACCGCAGGACAGGGGCGTTTGGACCTGTCACCGAAGTAAACAGAACGCTTCTGAACCTGGGGGGACGCCTGGCGAACTGAATCGCGTAGCCGAGTCTGACTGTCCGAAGGAGCCAACGGGACGGGTTGGGAAGGCGTAGCCACGCCCCCAAGCACCGTACGAGTGGAACCATCCGGACAGCAGAAGTACCCACGGGGGGCAGCATGGAGCACTGTGGCCCAATTCGGGAGGCAGTGCATCCCGAAGTCGAGGCCGTGAGTGGGGTCCACTCACGGGACTCCAAGTGGGCAGGGTGGCGTGGGGAGGCTGTGCATCCCCGGGGCGCCAAGACCCTGCCCGTGGCGAAGGAAGGAGTGGCTGAGAGTGAGGTAGCGGAGCTTCGCTCACCCTCAGCACAGACCTTCTTATATGACCCAGAGGATTTGGAAATTGCTCTTTTATTGAAAATGTGGGTACCGCTGGCCCCGCGGAACAGAAAGAAAACAGAACAGAACACTCTCCTGGGGGAAGGAGCGGTGCGGTCACCGTCTCCTGTAGAGCAGTCTCCATCACCTCTGGGTCTTCTGTCTCAGGGCTGCTTCTTAGCCTTCTTCTTCTTGGAAGAAGGCTTGGCAGCCTGGGCGGGGGGCGTGGCTTTCCTGCGGGAGGCTCGGGGAGGATGGGATGGCTCCGATCTCCCGGAAGCCTGAGCCGCAGGAGGACGCCCTCGGCGAGCAGCAGACAGAGGAGCGGCCCGTGGCAGATTGGTGGCAACATCACGCCGGGGCATGTGTTTTACGGCCTCCGTTTGCTTTTGCACTGCTGAGAACTGCTGTGCGAAGTCCTCAACAGTGTCGCCGAAGAGGCCAGCCTGGGAGATGGGGGCGTCGAGAAAGCGAACTTTGTCGGCGTCCTTCATCTCAGCCAGGTCCAACGAAAGATGCCGTTCCTGGACCACCAGGGTGGACATCGTCTGACCCAGGGCGCGCGCCGTGACCTTCGTCGCCCAGAGGGCGAGGTCGGTCGCCGTGCGCAGCTCTTGCAAGAGCCCTGGCTCAGAACTACCCTCGTGCAGCTCTTTCAGCGCTTTCGCCTGATGGACCAGCAAGATGGCCATGGCGTGCAGGGCAGAGGCCGCCTATCCAGCGGCAGAGTAAGCCTTGGCAGCGAGAGCAGCCATGGTCTTACCCGCCTTGGACGGGAGACGCGGACGGTTCCGCCAGGTGGCCGCGGAATGCGGGTACAAGTGCACCGCAATCGCACGTTCCACCTGCAGAATATCCACGTACCCCTTGGTGGCCCCGCCATTGAGGGTAGCGAGAGTGGAAGAGGCAGAAGAACGACCCGATTGGTTTCTGGGTTCGAGCCACGCCCAGAAACCAATCATCCAACCACGAGCGCTCGGGACACGGTGGAGAGTTCCACACGAGGCCGATGTCGGCGGCCCAGGCAAGCGTGGCCGTTAACTCAGAGTCCGCTTCCGACTAAGCAACCGTCCCTGAGGGCGGAAGCTCGGAGTCGTCGTCGTCGTTCTCTGAGTTGTCCAGCCCACTCCATAATGCAGCAATCGACATCTGGTCCTCCTCCGGAGTGCCGAAAGTGACGCGGGGAACCCCTGTGGAGGGCCCCGCGGCAGCAGCCGGCAACTGGCAACTCGACGGCACATGGCGTAGCGGAGGAGTGGGAGGTTCGTGGGGGCAGACCCAACGAAGTTGCTCCTACTGTGATCCTCAGATCTCCCAGAGTACTAACCGGACCAGCGGCCACTACAGCCGCTGGTGCTGGGGTAGTAACAGAGGGGACTCTAGCCTCCGTGTTAAAGAAGGAGAGTCACGATCTCAACGCCAACATGGACATGCCCTCGCAGTGAGGGCATGTACCATCCATGAGCGCTGACTCAGCGTGCGGTCTACCCAGACACGTGAGACAGTGATCGTGGCCGTCAGAGGAGGTCAGGAAACGACCGCATCCAGAAACACACGGACGAAAAGACATCTTGAAAAAGACACTGATCGCCCATGCTTGCTCTTTTAGTATACCTCACCAGCCGAAGCACACAGGGATGAGTGCAGCACCGTCCTGTGGGCAGCGCGCCGTCACACCCACCGCTGAGCGTGCCTTCCCACCAGCTAGAGAGACTCGAGCAGCCACCGGAACAAAACAGACGATAGCAATTAAAATTGTTGTTTTTAGGAGCTCGTCCTATAGCAATTATAATTGCTATTTTGCTCTCTTTAGAAGAAATTCGCACTCTTTGAAGAGGTGAAAGGAAGATCTGATCCGATCGGTTCCGAAGCAAAAGTATGAATGAAGGTGAGTATGCCGGCCCTATTTATACCCGGATGCCGGGGGTGTGGTCCGGCATGTAAATCTCACTGGCCAATTTCCATTGGCTTGTTTTGTATCCTTTGGAGGTGATTGGGCTCCCAAGCGAGACCCTATTACGTCAGTATCGACGTAATGTCGAACGTGACTGACTGAATGGGAATCATTTATTCGAAACTTAAAATACAAAAAATTATTATTATTATTGTATTTATTTGTCTGTTCATTTATTAGTTTTTTTTGTGGAAACAGTGATACACTACCATTTAAAAGTCTGGGGTCAGTACACTTTAATTCAGCAAGGACACATTAGATTGATAAAAAGTTGAGAGTATAGAAACACGTAACATGACAAAAGATTTAGAAATAAATTATGTTCTTTTCAACTCTCTATTCATTCTGAAAAAAAAAATGTGTTCAACATTGATATTAATAATTACTGAGCTCTAATTGATAATAGCATTGGAATAATTTCTGAAGGATCATGTGATACGGAAGACTGAATTAATGATGCTGAAATTCAGCTTTGGTCACAGGAATAAATTACATTTTAAAATATATTTACACAGGGACGTGCACAGACACTTTGGGGGGCAGGGGCTCAAGTGGGTAAAAGGGCACTTTTCATAATTGTTTATTTAAAAAAATAATAAACAAAATGTTAAATATATTAACACAACTCTGACTTCCCTCACACTCATGCAATTGTTTTATACTCCACAGATTTCTACAAAAGAATCAGTTCACACAGAGACCATGGTCTTCTTTAGTCTTCACTAGGTTTATCTAGAATAAATGACTGCACCAAGGAGAGGGACATAGTTTCACTGATAATTTGTTTATTTTGCACAAATCAGTAAATTGTTTTAATTCTTTCAGTGTTATTGGAATACTTTCATGTAGAGGACAATTTTGAGATTTTGGTCTATTTTTGCTTCCATGTCTTCTTTTACTCTAATGGAAATAAAATGCACATTTAGATTGTGTGTGTTTTAAGCCTACCCACCGTCTCTTTGCATTTGTAGATTTCTTCTAAATTAACCAAAACAAGCTAACCTGCATATTTAAACACATCAAGACTGTTTTTCCCCTGAAAAGTTGGAAGTACATAATATATATTATAACAAATGCATGCAGAGGGCGCCAAGCCTGCTGATTGTTGTTGTTACACAGCATGATCAAATCCTTGTTTTTGGCCAGCCAGCATAATTTAAAATATAATATTAGTTAAATAATAATAATAATATTCGGCCACTTCTTTATGACAGAAATGCTACAGCCCCTGTAATTTCTTCAATGAATATGTGGACATCAAAACATGCACACTCAGAGCGAGGGTTTAAACTTGTATTGATGTATTCTCTTGTGTAAGCATAGATTTAAGAATGATAGCATTATGCAATGCTGTATTATGATTTTTAAATAATTTTAATAAATTGTGCATCCTTAGAAAACGGTCTAATAATGCAGTTCACGGATTCACTTTCATGGAAAGCTCCACTTCCGGTATTGACACCCCTACAGATGTCTTTACCATGGTTCAAAACGCAATGCATAGCACATTCAAATAATTGAAATTATAATATCACATAAATTGCATTAGTAACTGCAAATCAGGCAGATGTGTTGCTGGTCAAATTATTAACGTGCCATTAAACATATAAATAATCTCACCCTTAAATAGCCAAAAAAGGCATCTGAACTGGTGAATGTGATTTCATCAAGTACGACAGGTTCCTGGATCAACATCTTTGTTGATCCTGGAACAACATTCCAATCAACCAATTAGATTTGAGGGACAAGTTTAACGTTTGTGTCAAGTTTAGGCTTGCAACCAGGGTTAGGTGCTTCTACATCAATATTATTCACCTATCTTTCCCCTCTGAAATTATGGGTAGGATTAGGTTTAGGGGTAGGAATGGGGTTAAGACAAAATTTTCAGCCAGGAATTTTGTTCCAGGATCAACAAAATATGTTTTGTCCCCTTTTATGTCTATGTGTGCACGTGCCTGTATTTACATAGAAAACATGAATTTTATTTTTGATCAAATAAATGCAGCCTTGGTGACCAGAAGAGACTTATTTCAGAAATGTTTAAAAAAATCATAGTTATTCCAAACTTTTGTACCTGCAATGAGTACAAATGTACAAAAATGAGACAAGGCTTTTGAAAATGACAGTTCATTACAACCCAATAAAAAAAACTTACCAGTGTAGCAAAAAAAGTCTTTTTGTTCATCGCAAGAGTCAGTATGCCAGGTTCCGCTATCTTTAATCACGCCACACTTCCTCTGAGTGTTGGAGGTCGTGTCTTCGTTGAGCCCCCAGTTTGTAAACACTAAGTTTTGATCTTGGAAGGACCAGCGCCAAGCGCATAAGCCGTCGTACAGTCCCATCCAGGCCGTCAAACTCATGGAGCTGGCGATCTCCTTGATCTGAGCTCTGTCCTGATCGCTCTGAACCGTGGCCAGGTCCTGGTGAAACTTCTTACAGAATGACTGGGCTTCGGTCCAGGTCTTTGGTTCCTGGATCAGAATGAGGTAGCACAAGGTCTCGGAGATGAGTCCTGTCGACAGCACAGTATTAAATGAAACAACAGCAGGTTTAATTTAGTTTCTGATCCGTAATTTAATTGACAGTCAATTCTGAAAGGAAGGAATCTGATCTTAAATGGTAACACTTTAGAATACCGATCCTTCATTAATGAATAACTACACAGGAACAAATGAGTAATACATTATTAACACTCTAGTAACTACTGAAGTCATTGTAAACTTTTGAGGTTTTTGTAAACTATTGGATAGTAATAACTGAAGAGTTACTTCAAAACTTTAAAGTAACTACTTCTTATTTGGATCAGTATTCTAAAGTGAAGATCATGGTTACCCACTAGTAATTGCATAAGTGTTACCAAATACATCTGAAGGAATTACTGTACAAAACTGTACAAAAACCTCAAAAGTTTACAATGACTTCAGTAGTTACTAGAGTTATCATGTTTCTCACTTTAGAATACTGATCCATATAATTAGTAATTCCTTCTTAAGTATTTAGTAATACTTCAGTCATTACTAGTGTGTTACCAAGATCTTCACTTTAGAATTAATTATACATTATGCATCATTCATGTTAACTATGAACCTGTATAGTAGTTCTCTGGGAGGAATGAAAAAACAGTAGTTACAGATTAGCTAATAGTGAACTACCACCTTCAACTGAGCACTATTAATTCATTCTTGTTAGTTAACAGTAGTTACTAGAGTGTTAATAATGCATTACTCATTTGTTCCTGTGTAGTTATTCATTAATGAAGAATCAGAATTTATTAAAGTGTTACCTCTTATATCAGCACAGATATAATGTGAGGTTGGAAAGGTTAAATTTGTTAACATAGGTTAATTAGTTAACATGAACTAACAATGAACAATACTTGTGCGGCATTTTTAAATCTTAGTCAAGAGTCATTTATTAATTTATTTATTAATGCATCCAAAATTCTATTTGTTAACATTTGTTAATGCAATAACATGAACAAACAGTGAACAATTAGATTTTAACTAACGTTCACAAAGATTAATAAACTTTCTCTCATAGCATTCTGTTGGACAGAGTGGAGTCTATTGGAATCACGGGCACTGTCTTGACTTGGTTTCAATCTTATTTTACATCAAAGCCTTGATTTGTTATCCTGGGGTTCTGCAGGGCTCAGTATTGGGCCCTCTCTTATTTATCATTTATCTTTTACCTCTTGGTAATATCTTTAAAAAAAAATGGTATTCAGTTCCATTGTTATGCTGATGACACCTAGCTTTATCTGTCCTCCAAACACACCTCTACTTTTCCTCCATCTATCCTCTCAGATTGTGTAGCTGAGATTAAAAAGTGGTTTACTTCTAAATAGCACCAAAACAGAGATTAAAAAACTCAAGAGGCTCAAAAACTAATCTGGCAAAGTCTAATTGTCTCTCAGTGAATATTGATAACTTTCCAGTGTCTATTTCTCAACAGGTTAAACGTTTGAGTGTCATCTTTGACAGTACTTTATCATTTGAAGCACATATAAACAGTGTCACTCGCTCTGCATATTTTCACATACGTAAAATTAATACGACTGGCTCTTTCGGTAAGGAGCACAGCGATCTTGTTCATGCATTAGTCACTTCCCAGAATGATTATTGAAATGTTCTTTTCTATGGTTTGCCTTCAAAGCTTCTTTATAAACTCCAGTTAGTACAGAATTCAGCTGCACAAATTATTTGCAGAACTCCTATAACTGAACACATTACTCCCATATTACAGCACTTGCATTGGCTCCCGGTCAACCATCATATTGACTTCTTCTCACTTAATCTTGCCCCTTCATATTTATATGACCTTCTTCATATATACACACTCCTACTCGCACTTTAAGATCATCTTCTGCACTCACTCTTGTTCTTCCTCGAATTCGCACAACCTCTATGTGCTCCAGAGCCAAGTCTTCTTGTTTTTAAATCTCGCCTAATGGCCCTCTTTTTAGGCAGGCTTTTATGTGATTGCTTTTATGTTTGTATTAAGTCTGTCTTGGTTGTAATAATGATTAATTGTTGTTTATTGTTGATTTTTAATTGTATGGTTTCCTTGAGTGTCATGTAAGGCACCTATAAATAAAATGTATTATAATAATAATAATAATAATAAATTGTTTAAAAATATATTGTTTATTGTTAGTTCTTGCTACAGTAATTGCATAACAAATGAGACCTTATTCTAAAATTTGGTAACACTTTTTTGATAGTTTGACCACTGAGCTTTGGTAACACTTTTTTGACCACTGAGCTTTCCTGTAGCTCAGTGGTTAGAGCATGGCACTAGCAATGCCAAGGTCATGGGTTCGATCCCAGGGATTGCACATACTCAGATACAAATGTATAGTATAATGCAATGTAAGTCGCTTTGGATAAAAGTGTCTGCCAAATGCATAAATGTAAATGTTGATACACTCTAAAAAATGCTGGGTTAAAAAAACCCAAGCTGGGTAAAATATGGACAAACCCAGCAGGTTGGGTTAAAAGGCACCTATTATGCCCTCTTTCACATGATGTAATATAAGTCTCTGGTCTGGTCAAGTTTCAGCTTAAAATACCCTACAAATTTGCCCCTATTTGGGGGTGAGCAAAAACATGCCTTTTACTATATTACTATATTGCTGGCTAAAAAAATAAATCCAAAATAGGTTGAAAAAAATGGCTGGGTGAAAACAACCCAATCCCTGGTTTTGTCCATATTTAACCCAGCAGTTTTTAGAGTGTAAGTCCACTTTAGACATTCTGCTAAATAAGTAACTTTGCAACTAGTCAGCTCTGTCAGTTAGCTCATTAATTTGCAAAAATCTCCTATTAATGTAACTACATGTCAACTAACTCTCAGAGTATTAGTAGACTGTTGGGTTAGGGTTAGTAAAATAAGTTGACATGTAGTTGCAAAGTTACTTATAGTTAGCAGAATGACTTAAGTGGACTATCGGAATAAAGCGTTACCTAATGTTTTTACCAATGAAGCTACTTATAAAATAAAGAGAAAAGAACAGTGGCCAGGTTCCTGATAACACTGCAAATCACATTATCCAATACAGGACATATATTACTTGTTATTAAGTGGATAAATATGAAACAACTAAAACTAACTAGTTTATTTATATTAACTAACAATGACATTCATTCAGTAACAAACCCACCTAGAAAGAAAAGTAGACAAGTTGTTTTTTGCATCATCTCTGTTGCTCTCAGGTTTGTTCACTGAAATAAAGAAAACAGTTATGAGATACATACAAATGGAAAAAAAAAAAAAGANACATACAAATGGAAAAAAAAAAAAGATTAAATAATAGCAGGTTTAAACTTATTTGGCTGGAACAGAAAATCATGCATATTAATCTGTATTTCACTTTAAAATTATGAAAACGTGAAGTCCTTTTATGAGTGTGCCAGACTGAAAAGTCTCAAGACAAGAAATTCATAAAATAATAAAAAAAGACATCAGGAAAGCAATTATAAGAGTAATATAGCATACTGTAATAGTGTAATAAAATATAGTCCATGACAATTTATCTTTTAAAAGAGCATCTTGACTTTGATGACAAATAAAGAGACAAATGCGTACAATACAATCAATATCACAGCAGATCTGCATCAACAGTCAGACTAAAGATCAAGCACAACTGATTTCTTAAGCATCTGTGTTCTTTCAAAGCTTTTTCTTTCAGCATTCTCACTTTATTCCTAATATAATTGTTTATCTATTCATTACCTGTCAAGGAAAACCTCCTGTGGAGCAGAAATTCAGTGTGGAGACGCCGAGACTGACTGCCATTCTGAGTTTACTGCAACATGATGATCCTTATTCAAATGGCATCGCAGAGCATGAAAATAGCCAGTAACTGAGACTATCCTTATGGAAATGGAGCATTTTTACTTGGAGCATCTTCCTGCTCTTTTCTTAGCAAAAGTCACACGAAATTAAAGCTTAAAGTATTTGATTTGATTGGACAAAATAGTGAAATACACTCATTCATCAATGATAACACAAAGTTAAAAATTTGCTTCCATTGGGATCTGTGATGTTAATTAGTTCACCCAAAAATGAAAAAAGAAAAAAGAAAAAAAAAAATCTTGCAAAAACATTTTTTTTGGTGAACTATCCCTTTAAGAGGCCTGATTTTGCGGATCTTGTTACAAGTCATTATTTTTTTGTTTTTGTATTACTTTGGTTAATTTTTTATTTTTA
>RJVU01053588.1:359018-374782 GCA_003731715.1 Anabarilius grahami | reverse complement strand
TCATTCCAACCAGATGATCCGACGGTTGCTGGTCGCATCGCAGCCTGCCTGACAGCCATTTCTGCCTGGATGAAGGACCGCCACCTTCAACTCAACCTTACAAAAACGGAACTGCTTGTGGTCGGTGCCAACTCAACACTTCATCATAACCTTTCAATCCAACTTGGGTCGTCAACCATTACTCCGTCCAGGACAGCCAGGAACCTTGGAGTGGTGATGGATGATTGTTTAAGCTTCACAGATTACGTTGCAACAACAGCCCGGTCCTGAAGATTTGCCTTGTACAACATCAGGAAGATTAGACCCTTCCTATCAGAGCATTCCACACAAATTCTTGTCCAAGCTCTTGTTCTATCCAGACTGGACTACTGTAATGCTCTTTTGGCTGGCCTTCCAGCATGCACTGTCAAGCCTCTACAACTGATCCAGAATGCTGCAGCAAGACTGGTCTTCAACGAACCGAAGAGAGCGCACGTCACTCCTCTCTTCATCACTCTGCATTGGCTGCCAGTAGCTGCTCGCATCCAATTCAAGGCTCTGATGTTTGCCTACAGAACGACCGCTGGCTCTGCACCGCTATACTTTAACTCACTACTACAGACTTACATGCCGTCCAGAAACAAGTGAACGGCGCCTTGTGGTGCCATCACAAAGGGGCAAAAAATCTCTCTCACGGACCTTCTCCGGGTCTGTTCCTGGCTGGTGGAATGACCTGCCGCGCTCTATCCGAGCAGCTGAGCCTGTAGCCATTTTCAAAAAAATGCTAAAGACATATCTTTTTCGTCAGCACTTGACCCAGTAATAGTAGCACTTACTTTGATTTCTATTCTTCTTCTGTGTATTTTATAAAAAAAATAAATAAAAAAAAATCCTTGCTACGAGTTCACACAGCACTTACATACTGTTGTTCTCATGTTGATTTTGATTTGATTCTACTATTCTCATTTGTAAGTCGCTTTGGATAAATGCGTCTGCTAAATGACTAAATGTAAATGTAAATGTATGAATTACTGTATTTCATAATATAAATTTTAAGAAAAGAGCAGCTATGGCTGAGTCAGGCTTACAATATCATTGTAACATTATCCTGCATGTTAAACTCTTGAGTCAGTCTGAATTTACAGTCCTGTTGCTCCATCATGTTTCAAAGAAAAAATAATCCAGAACTGCCAAAAAATCAACTACTGTATTCAGTTAATGAAGGATAAAATAAAGGCTGAATTTGGTATAGCAGAAATATTTCTAGTATACTATTCTGAATTCAGCTCAATATGTGCTTTTATGTTTGTTCAAAAAGGGTGAAAAAACAAGGAAAATTGAATCTTGAGAACCAATGGAATCATTCGGTTTCATAAACTCCCACTCATGCAAATCTGGAGAATCATGACAGTTAATGAAGTGGGAGGGATTATCGTTAATTAGCCAAAATCTGCAGAGTAGAAAAAGACCAAAGGGCAGCATCTCAACAGTGTGACTAGCTGTTGAACAATGGCAGGAAGTTGGTGTGGTCAGTCTTTAGCACTTTGTGTGTGGTTTTGTGCTTTCTGTCATGCTGTTCCACAGTGGAGTAATCTGCCCCAGAATCCTCAAGCTCTGATGTTCCAGCAAACTGACCAGCGGTTTCAACAGCCAGCTCAACAACAAGCTCAACAAGCTAGTCAACAGTTTCCTCAGCGGTTTCAACAAGCTAGTCAACCGCAAGCTAGTCAACAGTTTCCTCAGTGGTTTCAACAGGCAGTTCAACAACCAGCTCATCAAGCTAGTCAGCAACAAGCTAGTCAACAGTTTCCTCAGCAGTTTCAACAAGCTAGTCAACCTCAGCAGTTTCAACAAGCTAGTCAACAGTTTCCTCAGCAGTTTCAACAGGCAGTTCAACAACCAGCTCATCAAGCTAGTCAACAGTCTTCTCAGCAGTTTCAGCCTAAGCAGCCAGTGGCGCAGGCAGAGCCCCTTGACAAATGTGCTGTAGCTGATTATGAGCAGATCCAATGTGGACCACCTGCTATCAGTGGTGCTGAGTGTGAAGCTATCAACTGCTGCTTTAACGGACAGCAGTGTTACTATGGGAAGGCAGGTAAGAGTGAGTCAATGTAAAGGTGTTCATGTTAAACTGATCCTCCCTGTTAACCTGCTCGTGTTCCTTTGTTCCAGTGACTGTCCAGTGTATAAGAGATGGTCAGTTTGTGGTAGTGGTGGCTAGAGATGTTACTCTGCCTCGATTGAGCCTGGATTCAGTCCGTCTCCTGGGTGGAAACGATCTACCTTGCAGTCCTGTAGGGTCCACACCTTCCTTTGCTATATACCAGTTCCCTGTCACTGCATGTGGCACGAGCATGATGGTGAGTAGCTCCTTGTGGTGGTTCTGTATGGCTTAGAATGGACTGGATGCCAATAGTGTTCCTGTTTGCAGGAGGACATTGGATATGTGGTGTATGAGAACAGGATGACCTCCTCGTATGAAGTGGGGATTGGACCACTTGGTTCCATCACAAGGGACAGTCATTTTGAGTAAGTGACGTGTGCTTCAGCATGAATGTTAACCATGACAAATGCTACAAGCTCACTGTTTGTTGTCCAGGTTTCTCTTCCAGTGTAGGTACTCTGGTACTTCTGTGGAAGCTCTGGTTGTGGAGGTCAACACCATACCTCCACCTCCACCAGTAGCTGCTCCTGGACCCCTCAGGGTGGAGCTTAGACTGGCAAATGGTCAATGTGTTACCAAAGGTTGTGCAGAAGGTGAGTCTCTCCCAAGTTTGATTGAAGCCTTTCTGAAACTCCAGGTTGCAGCAGTTTCTGGTTAAACACGTATTCTTCCTCAGGGGATGAGGCGTACACATCCTACTACAGTGATGCTGATTATCCAGTCACAAAAGTCCTGCGGGAGCCTGTGTATGTTGAGGTGCGCATTTTGGAGAGGACCGACCCCAACATTGTCCTGATGCTGGGACACTGCTGGGCAACATCAACCCCCAGTCCACTCAGTCTACCCCAGTGGGACCTTCTGGTTGACGGGTGAGTAACGCCAGTCTTTATCCATCTAGTGTGCTGTAAGGCATTTCTGATTCCTTTGCTTTTCAGATGCCCTTACCAGGATGACCGTTACGTGACCACACTGGTTCCAGTGGCTGGATCATCTGGTCTTCAGTTCCCAACCCACTACAAGCGCTTTGTTGTCAAGATGTTCACATTTGTGGATCCATCAACTCTGGCTCCTCTGCAGGAAACTGTATGCTCTGCAGTTTGTCTTCAACCATTTAATGGTCCTTTTTTATAGTGAATTCTATGTCTTAACCCTTTCCCCCTCTGTTAGATCTTCATCCACTGTAGTACAGCAGTGTGCCATCCCTCTTCTGGCTCCTGTGAGCAAAGCTGCGCTAGGAAAAGTGAGTGACTGCTGTAAATGGACCTCAGGAATGGAGAATTTGGTCTCTAAATGCCCCTCACGCTTCTACAATTTCTCTTACAGGACGAGAGACGAACATCAAGACCATCCCTAGTGGGCAAACTGTGGTTTCTAGTGAACAAGTTAACTTGGTCATGTGAATTTTGTGGCTTTAATAAAGTTCATGAAATGCAACATTGTGTTTTTTTTTTTTTTNTTTTTTTTTTTTTCATGACTTGTATTAGTCTAACCATGAAGTTACATGGAAAATAGAGAAACTGCATATTGACACTCAATCATGCCCAAGTCCCCCTAAAGTCAATGTTCACTTGCTGGCCAGTTTTGTAACGCTAAATAGCTTGTTACTATCTGGAATAAGTATCTACCTGCACTAACAGTCCTTCTCGTGACCAGATTATTTTTTTATTTTTTTGTGGCGTAGACTTGCAGTTTCCTGCCTAGGTTGCTACCTGAGGCTGTTTACACCTGGTTCTAAGAAGTGTTTAGTCCATTTGTGAATTAAACAGGCTGTTTACACAACACCATTTTCAACTAAACTGAACACAAGCATTTTGGTCACTTACACAATGGTGTTTTGGTGTCTTAATGCAAATTTTAGAAAACCAGTTTCAAAGTTGTAGTTTACAATTTAAAACAAATTCCAAACACATCTGTGAAAATGGTGACGGCATACACCATGCATATAATGCGTTTAGTCTATAGGAATGCACATTTGGTGGGAGTGCTCTGTAAAAATTCATGTGTTTTGCTCTATCCTCTGTGCTTCCGTGTTTGTCATTGCATCTTGCGTCAGGTCAGATTACTCTTTTGGTGTAGGCCATCTCCTGGAAGCCAGTTATTTTGGTCAAAGATTTAAAGATATTCTTAAAAAATCTTGCTTTTTTTGGACTTCAAAATCAGGAGCACCGTTCACTACCATTATAACACTTGGAAGAGCCAGTATAATATAACTATGATTTTGTCTAAAAGAAGTCATATACACCTATGGCTTGAGGGTGAGTAATCATGGGATAATTGTCATTTTTGGGTGAACTATCCTTTTAGTACCAGGTGTAAACAGGGCTTGAGAGAATTGCATATCTGGCCATGCAAGAACAGCCTTTATGAGTTCTTCTGCTACATAAAATATTGGGCTATACTGAAGCCCAATACACTTCCTGTTTGTTGCTGACGCGTTGTTTGAGCTAGAGCTCCGTCGAGCTGATTCCTAATCGCTTGTTTTAGTCTCTTAAAATCAAACTTATAACATATCACTCTTTCTTTTTCGGAGGGGGAACACATCCCCAACAATATTTTACATAAAAACCACTCGGATTACCTTGATATCGCTAGTTCTATCCGACTTCCCGAACATTCGTTACTAGCTTTAGCCCGATAGCAATAGCGGCGTGGTCACACTAGCATTTGTACTCTTCTCTTACTATATTATCGTTCGTCTGTTCTAATGGCGAGTGTATCGGATGTTTCTCTACCTTTTTGTGCAGGCGAGGACACGTTTGAGCTGCATGCGGTGGAGTTGGAACTGGAGGAAGTGGAGCGACAGATTCGGATTCTTCTCGAGAAGCAGGCTGAGCTACGCGAGCGGCAGACAGCGCTGGAAACATCCCGTGCTGACGCTCACCAATCCTCGTTAAGTTTGCAGCGCGATATTAACACTCCTGCTTCCTCTACGCCGTGTGTTTCTCTGCACAGGACCCGAGCACACAGAACGCGTTCATCCCAGCCCTCGTTCACTCCGGTGCCGTCTCACCAGGGACCCTGGGTTCTTCAGCAGCGGAAGGCGCGAGCCAGGCCTCGGACCAGGACCTCTCCTCCGCCGCCGCCACCGGTCTTCGATGTGTCCACACGAAATCGCTTCTCCCCTCTTCGCGAGGCGGAACGCGACGCCGTGGTCATCGGAGACTCCATTGTTCGCCACGTACACGCTACCACAGCCAAAGGTAAGGTGCGCAGTCACTGCTTTCCTGGTGCTCGTGTTCTCGATGTCGCTGCGCAGGTTCCCGTGATCCTCAACGGTGCTGAGAGCATCGGAGCTGTTGTTTTGCACGCGGGGGTGAACGACACCAGGCTGCGGCAGACGGAGGTGCTGAAGCAGTACTTCAGGAGCCTGATTGAGACAGTACGAGCCACATCGCCCGCGACGAGGATCATCGTGTCCGGACCGCTTCCGACGTACTGACGAGGACATGAATGGTTCAGTAGATTATTTGCTTTAAATGAATGGTTAATGTCTTGGTGTAATGAACAGAAGCTGCTCTTTGTAAATAATTGGAATCTTTTCTGGGAGCGACCTAGGCTCTTCCGTGCTGATGGCCTGCACCCCAGCAGCATCGGAGCTGATCTTCTGTCGGAGAACATATCCAAGACGCTGCGCACCATATGACTAGTAAGTCAAACCTCAAATCACAGTCTATGTTCTGCCCACTTAATTGATAGAAATGTGAGTGTAGTACAGTCTATAGAAACTGTGTCTATTCCCAGAATAGTGAGGTTTAACAATAAAACTAAAGGATCTAGAAAAAATCTGATCGTAATCAAACCAGAAATTCGCAAAATTACTGAACAAAAACAATTTCTAAAGCTAGGGCTACTAAACATTAGATCGCTGACACCTAAGGCGGTTATTATAAATGAAATGATCTCAGATAATAGTCTTGATTTAAATTGCCTTACTGAAACATGGCTTAAACCAAATGATTATTTCGGTCTTAATGAGTCTTGTCCACCTGGCTACTGTTATAAAATCAAATGCCGTCTGATTGGCCGAGGCGGCGGTGTAGCAACAATCTATAGAGATAATCTTAATGTTACTCAGAAAACAAACTACAGGTTTAATTCATTTGAAATTCTTATGCTAAATGTTACACTCTCAGATATAAGTAAAAAGTCGCTACTATCTCTTGCTTTAGCTACCGTTTATAGACCTCCAGGGCCTTATGGTGATTTCCTAAAAGAGTTTGCAGACTTTCTCTCAGATCTATTGGTCAACGTCGATAAAGCGCTGATTGTTGGAGACTTTAACATTCATGTAGACAATACAAATGATACGTTAGGGGCTGCGTTTACAGATTTACTAAACTCCTTTGGGGTAAAACAAAACATCACTGGACCCACTCACCGTCTTAATCATACTCTAGATTTAATTATATCACATGGAATCAATCTAACCGATATAGAAATTCTACCGCAAAGTGATGACGTCTCTGATCACTACCTTGTAAAATGCGTACTGCATACTGATGATATTTGTCAAATTGCGCCACGATATCGACTAGGCAGAACAATTCTCCCGACAACTATAGATAAATTCACAAATAAACTGCCTGATCTGTCTCAACTGCTCATCGTACCTAAACACACAAATGATCTCGAGAAAATGACTAGCAGCATGTGCACCATTTTCACTAGTACATTAGATACAGTTGCACCGATGAGATTAAAAAAGGTTAGAGAGAAAAATACTGTACCTTGGTACAACAGTATTACTCACGCTATCAAAAGAGAAACTCGTAATCTAGAACACAAATGGAGACAAACTCGTTTAGAGGTCTTCAGAATCGCATGGAAAGACAGCTCGTCCCGCTATAGAAAGACTCTAAAAGCAGCCAGGGCCGAGCATCTCCGCAAACTCATAGAAAATAACCAAAACAATCCAAGGTTCTTGTTTAGTACAGTGGCTAGATTAACAACTAAAAAGATATCTCCAGAACAAAACATTTCATTACAATTTAGTAGTGATGACTTTATGAATTTCTTTACTGAGAAAATCGAAAGTATCAGAAATACAATTGTAAATGTACAACCTTTAACAGAGTTTTATGATTCAGCCTCAATTATCGCCCCTCAAGAACAGTTGCAGTGCTTTACAACTATAGGACAGGAAGAGCTAAATAAACTTATCACTGCGTCTAAACCAACAACATGTTTATTAGATCCAATACCCACTAAACTACTGAAAGAACTGTTACCTGTAGCAGAAGAGCCTCTTCTCAATATTATCAACTCGTCTTTATCTCTAGGTCACGTCCCAAGACCGTTCAAGCAAGCAGTTATTAAGCCTCCCATTAAGAAACCACAATTAGATCCAAATGTATTAGCAAATTACAGACCCATTTCAAATCTTCCATTTATGTCTAAAATACTAGAAAAAGTGGTGTCGGTCCAATTATGCTCCTTCTTGCAAAAAAACGCTATCTATGAAAAATTCCAGTCAGGATTCAGATCTCATCATAGCACAGAAACTGCGCTCATTAAAATTACTAACGACTTACTTCTAGCTTCTGACCAAGGCTGTGTCTCAATACTAGTGTTACTTGATCTCAGTGCTGCGTTCGACACTATAGATCATAAAATACTCCTAGATCGACTACAGAATTACACTGGTATTCAGGGACAGGCATTACGGTGGTTTAGGTCATACCTATCAGAACGTCACAATTTTGTTTTTATAAACGGGGAAAAATCTAAGATAACAATAGTAAACTATGGAGTGCCACAAGGATCAGTGTTAGGCCCTCTGCTATTTTCAATATACATGCTGCCACTCTGAAATATTATAAGAAAACATGGAATTAGTTTCCACTGCTATGCTGATGATACTCAGTTATATATTTCAACACAACCAGATGAAATCTCTAAATTATCCAATCATCTGACAGAATGTATTAAAGAAGTAAAACATTGGATGACTAGTAATTTTCTTCTGTTAAATTCAGATAAGACTGAAGTATTACTTATTGGACCAAAAACCTGTACACAGAATCTCTCAGACTACAATCTGCATTTAGAAGGATGTACTGTTACTCCATCCTCGACAGTTAAAGACCTGGGTGTTATATTAGACAGCAACTTGTCCTTTGAAAATCATATTTCATGTGTTACAAAAACAGCCTTCTTCCACCTCAGAAACATTGCTAAGATACGGAATATGTTATCTATTTCTGATGCAGAAAGGTTAGTTCATGCTTTCATGACGTCTCGACTAGATTACTGTAATGCATTATTAGCTGGTTGTCCTGCTTCCTCAATAAATAAGCTACAATTAGTACAAAATGCAGCTGCTAGAGTTCTTACCAGGTCAAGAAAATATGATCATATAACACCAATTTTATCATCTCTACACTGGTTACCCATTAAGTTCCGTATCGATTATAAAGTATTGCTAATGACCTATAAGGCTCTAAATGGTTTAGCTCCTGTGTACTTAACCGATCTTCTATCGCCCTACAATCCTTCATGCTCCTTAAGATCACAAAACTCTGGACTTCTGGTTGTACCTAGGATATCTAAGTCCACTAAAGGAGGGAGAGCGTTTTCACATTTGGCTCCGAAACTCTGGAAAAGCCTTCCTGATAATGTTCGGGGCTCAGTCTCGCTCACCCAGTTTAAATCTAGATTAAAGACGCATCTCTTTAGCCAAGCATTCACATAATGCATCTCATATCAGATCAATTGCACATGATTATCTTTGCTTAATGTTATGAACAGCAGCTACGCTAATTACACTCCATTTGCTTTTCTGGTTTGCCTCGGGACACCCGTCCCGAGGTGACTAGAGAGGACATCAGCTTCAGTTTGGATCCGGCCTCTTAAAGAAGACCTCAGATGACCAACACCTATGAAGAGACGGCACCAACTCCTGCGAGGACTCGAGAAGACGCAATCATCTGGATCAACATGCACATTGCACAAATTCTATATCTGATTATTGTTAATGTAATTCAATTTTCCAGGAGCTCATTGCTTCTACGTTCAGTTAAACTGCTAACAGTGATTGTATATTGTAAATTATTACATTATTTGCTAACTGCATTCTTTAAATTGTAATGTTGACATGCATTCTCTGTAAAGCTGCTTTGAAATGATATGTATCGTGAAAAGCGCTATACAAATAAATGTGAATTGAATTGAATTGAACTGAAGAATCCTGATCTCGCAGTGTGTGCAGGATATTAAAAAACTATTGTATGAATTACTGTTTTTCATAATATAAATTTTAAGAATAGAGCAGCTATGGCTGAGTCAGGCTTACAATGTCATTGTAACATTATCCTGCATGTAAAGACAGGTTCACACTGTGCGATTTTGGCCACGATTTGGTCGTCTGAGACAAATTTTGCAAATCCTAAAAGATTCCTATAATCCTAGCCTAAAATCTGCAGTCTTTGATCGCTAGTTTGACATGTTCACAGACAGCCGGTTAATGACCGTTGCGATCAAATTTTACCTCCGACGAAATTCTGGCAGTGTCAGAAGATTTGCCGCACAATCCTTCAGTGTCACTTCTCCTATGACGAACGTCAAATTGTTTTCGTTTTTCAAGACAAGCCGTGATCAAAATTAATGATAGAGATGTCTTTGTTAGCCACAATTTCAGTCCCGTGTGTAATGCAGCTCACTGTCATCGAATGTGTATGTTTTGATGATGTAAAACTCGGACAAGTTTTCATGCACGCGTCCGTTTTTAACGCGTCTTGACTGTCGTACAGTCTGACATAAATGATAGCTGAGATCCCACAGTGTGACATGAGGATCATGTTCGTACAGTCTGACAAGCAACAATCCTAAAGGACTGTTATAAATCGCACAGTGTGCACCCGGCTTTAAACTCTTAAGTCAGTCTGTATTTACGGGCCTGTTGCCTTGAGAACTCCATCATGTTTAAAAAAAAACAACCCAGAACTGCCAAAACATCAACTACTGTATTCATCTAATGAAGGATAAAATAAAGGGTGAATTTGGTATAGCAGAAATAGTACTAGTATACTATTCTGAATTCAGCTCAATATGTGCTTTTATGTTTGTTCAATAAGGGTGGAAAAACAAGGACAAATGAATTTTAAGAATCAATGGAATCATTCAGTTTCATAAACTCCCACTCATGCAAGTCTGGAGAATCATGACAGTTAATGAAGTGGGAGGGATTATCGTTAATTAGCCAAAATCTGCAGACTAGAAAAAGACCAAAGGGCAGCATCTCAGCAGTGTGACTAGCTGTTCAACAATGGCAAGAAGTTGGTGTGTTGGTCAGTCTTTAGCACTTTGTGTGTGGTTTTGTGCTTTCTGTCATGCTGTTCCACAGTGGAGTAATCTGCCCCAGAATCCTCAAGCTCTGATGTTCCAGCAAACTGACCAGCGGTTTCAACAGCCAGTTCAACAACAAACTAGTCAACAGTTTCCTCAGCGGTTTCAACAACCAGCTCAACAACAAGCTAGTCAACAGTTTCCTCAGCGGTTTCAACAACCAGCTCAACAACAAGCTAGTCAACAGTTTCAACATGCAGTTCAACAACAAGCTAGTCAACAGTCTTCTCAGCAGTTTCGGCCTAAGCAGCCAGTGGCGCAGGCAGAGCCCCTTGACAAATGTGCTGTAGCTGATTATGAGCAGATCCAATGTGGACCACCTGGTATCAGTGGTGCTGAGTGTGAAGCTATCAACTGCTGCTTTAACGGACAGCAGTGTTACTATGGGAAGGCAGGTAAGAGTGAATCAATGTAAAGATGTTCATGTTAAACTGATCCTCAGCATTAACCTGCTCTTGTTCCTTGTTCCAGTGACTGTCCAGTGTATAAGAGATGGTCAGTTTGTGGTAGTGGTGGCTAGAGATGTTACTCTGCCTCGATTGAGCCTGGATTCAGTCCGTCTCCTGGGTGGAAACGATCCACCTTGCAGTCCTGTGGGGTCCACACCTTCCTTTGCTATATACCAGTTCCCTGTCACTGCATGTGGCACGAGCATGATGGTGAGTAGCTGCTTGTGGTGGTTCTGTATGGCTTGGAATGGACTGGATGCCAATAGTGTTCCTGTTTGCAGGAGGGTAGTGGATATGTTGTGTATGAGAACAGGATGACCTCCTCGTATGAAGTGGGGATTGGACCACTTGGTTCCATCACAAGGGACAGTCATTTTGAGTAAGTGATGTGTGCTTTAGCATGAACGTTAATCATGACAAATGCTCCAAGCTCACTGTTTGTTGTCCAGGCTTCTCTTCCAGTGTAGGTACTCTGGTACTTCTGTGGAAGCTCTGGTTGTGGAGGTCAACACTGTTCCTCCACCTCCACCAGTAGCTGCTCCTGGACCTCTCAGGGTGGAGCTTAGACTGGCAAATGGTCCATGTGTCACCAAAGGCTGTGCAGAAGGTGAGTGTCTGTCCCAAGTATGCCTAAATCCTTTCTGAAACTCCAGGTTGCAGCAGTTTCTGGTTAAACACTAGTATTCTTCCTCAGGGGATGAGGCGTTCACATCCTACTACAGTGATGCTGATTATCCAGTCACAAAAGTCCTGCGGGAGCCTGTGTATGTTGAGGTGCGCATTTTGGAGAGGACCGACCCCAACATTGTCCTGATGCTGGGACACTGCTGGGCGACATCAACCCCCAGTCCTCTCAGTCTACCCCAGTGGGACCTTCTGGTTGACGGGTGAGTAACGCCAGTGTTTATCCATCTAGTGTGCTGTAAGGCAATTCTGATTCCTCTTTGCATTTCAGATGCCCTTACCAGGATGACCGTTACCTGACCACACTGGTTCCAGTGGCTGGATCATCTGGTCTTCAGTTCCCAACCCACTACAAGCGCTTTGTTGTTAAGATGTTCACATTTGTGGATCCGGCATCGCTGGCTCCTCTGCAGGAAACTGTATGCTCTGAAGCCTCACCTAAACCCTTAATAATAGTCATTTTATAGTGAATTCTATGTCTTAACCCTTTCCCCCTCTGTTAGATCTTCATCCACTGCAGTACAGCGGTGTGCCATCCCTCTTCTGGCTCCTGTGAGCAAAGCTGCGCTAGGAAAAGTGAGTGACTGTTGTAAATGGACCTCAGGAACTGAGAATTTGGTCTCTAAATGCCCCTCACGCTCCTACAATTTCCTTTACAGGAAGGGACACGCACGTCAAGACCATCCATAGTGGGCAAACTGTGGTTTCTAGTGGACAAGTTAACCTGGTCCTGTGACTTTTGTGGTTTTAATAAAGTTCATAAAATGCAACTTTGGTCTTTTGGTATCGCTTTATAACGAGTTGGGTCCTTCACGACTTTTTAAATATTCTATTGTCCATGTGACTCCATGGTTGGACTAGCATAACTGCATATTGATACTCATGCATGCTCAAGTCCCTCTAAAGTAAATGAACTTGTTGGCCAGTTTTGTAATGCCATTGTAGAGGGGAGAAAAAAGCTCAACTAAGTACAACATTGTCTCTGGAATAAGTCAACCTGCACTAACTGTCCTTTTATCTTATCTTTTTGATGCCCTACAATCCTTCATGCTCTTTAAGATCACAACTCTGGATTACTGGTTGTACCTAGGATAGTTAAGTCCATTAAAGGAAGAGCATTTTCACATTTGGCTCAAACTCTTGAATAGCCTTCCTGATAATGTTAGGGGCTCAGACTCGCTCACCCAGTTTAAATCTAGATTAAAGACACATCTCTTAAGCCAAGCATTCACATAATGCATCTCATACGAGATCAATTGCACATGACTATCTTTGCTTAATGCTAAGAACAGCAGCTATGCTAAATATTCTCCATTTGGTTTTCTGTGTCCCGAGGTGACTAGAGGACATCTTCAGTTTGGATACAGGCTCTTAAGACCTCAGATGACCAACACCTATGAAGAGACGGTGCCAACTCCTGCGAGGACTTCAGAAGACGCAATCGTCTGGATCAACATGCCCATTGGCCAATTTCTATATCCTAATGTAATTCATTTTTCCAGGAGCTCATTGCTTCTACCTTCAGTTAAACTGCTAACAGTGATTGTAAATTAATTGCCTAAATTATTTATTTGCTAACTGCATTCTTTAAATTGTAATGTTGACATGCATTCTCTGTAAAGCTGCTTTGAAATATGTATCATGAAAAGCGCTATACAAATGTGAATTGAATGAACAACATGGGTCAAAAATGACTCGTATTAATTTCCTATGTTTCAATCATGGCCTAGTGTTTCTTTGCTGAATATTTGAAAAATATATCTTATTTCAAGTATTTTTGATTTTCTACAAGTCATTATGATTTTTCGTTATAAACAGTTTTGTACGCATTTTTACACATATGGGTCAACAATGACCCATATAGAAATCTTTAATATTTGCACATTTTTGCTAGTAGGAACATTTAC
This sequence comes from Anabarilius grahami, assembly GCA_003731715.1. Classification (NCBI taxonomy): domain Eukaryota; kingdom Metazoa; phylum Chordata; class Actinopteri; order Cypriniformes; family Xenocyprididae; genus Anabarilius; species Anabarilius grahami. The sequence continues at coordinate 361,256 of RJVU01053588.1, read as the reverse complement.
TGCAGACAACTGTTCATCTGCCACACATTTCACATCTCAAGGCTGCTTTTGTATATTTGATGGATGAAAGTCTTATATTATTTCATATATTAGGCTATATATTTCATTTTTATTTTTTGTCATAAATCAATGCTATTGGTCACCCTTTATGTCTGTCAGTGTTCCTGAAAAGTAACAGTTTTGGACATATACAACATTGGTCTAAAGTGACCTGAATGAGTTATTTTCTATATCGCATATATTACAAGAAATTAATTTCATCATTATTTCAGGTATTCCTCAATACACAAATCCTTATTTTAATTTTTCCTTTCTTTTTAAATGAATTTTTTGGTGCCATTACCTATCTAAAGGCCAAAGTATACTTCACTTTTTAAGTGTGCGTGAGGGTCAGCATACAGATTTTCGCTGGATTTCTCTAACTTTGTATGTGCAGGTTAAATTGCATTCGACTGTGTGTAAAGTATACTTTCAGCTTTTTTTACAGTGATGACATCATCCAGCTCCGTTCTGTTCACATACAACAGTATCTTTTTGATCTGCCTGCATTGACACCATTGTGTGCGAACAGAACTGAACTAGACGATGACATTACTGTTTTCTCCAGTGCTGATATATAGATAAATTAACTAATAATTGATTTTACAAAAGAATGGATCAGTACTGAATTTACTTAAGCTGGACAATGATGACCATTTTCCTTAACACTAGAAGTCCCAGAGAGCAGCCATAAAACCCGCAGGACAGCCGATGGGCTGGAAGGCTTTAGGCTAATATCCTTAATCAGCTGTGAACAGTTGCTTTTGTTATGTAAACAATGTGGGGCCATGCTGAGCCACTTCAAGGAAACTTGTTTCACTTTGCCATCTTAGGGAGAAATCAACACACATGTTTTTTTTCCCTTTGTTGCTGAGATTTATTGATAAAAATAGTACAAAATAAAATAAAGAAACCAACCATTTGTACACATATTTACAAATAATATTGAAAAGTGAGTGAGTACATTCCAGCAATCACTCACAATCCTGGCACTGCCATGGTATCTCCCGTCTGCATTTACCACATGTGTATCTGTAGCAGTGAACACATCGCACAGTGGCATGATTGTTCTTGCATTGGTGTTTGACCTGACACATGGCTCTTTTTCCAGGGCTAGGTGTAGAGGGTTGTGTCCGAAGCAATTGTTCTTTTCTTGCCTTCTTCGCACACATATGAGAGTTAGCCAACTCTCTTGCAAGCTCCACCAGGAAGTCCACCCGTCTTTCCTGCCTTCCGATGCATGCTTGATACAGCACATGTGCATTCAGTGCTGCCATGTCAATCATGTTATAGAACACGGCAACTGGCCAGCGCCGTGTCCCTGTGCGGACAGTGTACTCCCGCACCATCTGGTCCATCACATCCACGCCGCACTTTGTGGTGTTGTAAAGGGTGACAGTGTTTGGCTTCCTTTTGGTGGTATTATCAGTCTGAATCACGCTGTGCATGCTGCTAAGAATGTAGACGGTCTTCTTCCGTTTGGGCGCATACGCCGTCAGCGTAGCAGCAGTGGTTGAAAACACCTAATAAATAAGATAAATTGTTATTTTCATAGCACTTTTACACACAATGACACAATGACACACTTGGCGGTGTTGATTCTAAAAATTAGAAACACATAAACATAGAACCACAAAAGACCTGCAACATACCTGAGTGGTGAATTCATTGCGATCTGTGTGTCTAGCGGATTGAGGGATTTCCCGGCGAATCTTGTTGACTTGTTGAATTACCTCTCATTTGAGAGCAAGCTGCATGCAATTAGATGTGCTAACTCATACCTGTTTACACCTGGGCAAGACCCTACATGCCAATGTGAGACATGGTCAATCAAGTTCTCTGCTTTTAGCAGCCCTCCCTCCCCCACACATACAAACAAGCCACCAGCAACCATTCACACACACACCCCCAACCCCCCTGCAGATTGCTCAGGTAATGACCATATTTACACATGAATTGATGCTAATGATAGCCAAAAGACTAGCCAGTTAGCATCCACTTGGCTAAAGGAGGGTTACAAATCTCTGGGACTTCTAGTGTTAATGGATACTCCTGACATTAAGGCCTTTGAGGCCGCCATACCCCTAGTCGAGTGAACACGGACAGCTAATGGAGATGGCTGTCCGGCCGCCTCATAAGCAAGTGAGATAGCCTCGACCACCCACTTGCTCATTCTCTGCTTAGATGCTGGACCTCCTT
>RJVU01053588.1:338048-358574 GCA_003731715.1 Anabarilius grahami | reverse complement strand
GGGGAAATGCATACAGACGCAGCCTCGGCCACGTCTGTACCATGGCATCCAGACCCAATGGTGCTGAATGAGATAGGGAGAACCACAGTGGACACTGGCTTGATTCCCCTGAAGCAAATAGGTCGATTTCAGCTCGACCAAAGTTTTCCAAATTGAGCTCCACACCTCAGTGTGGAGACTCCATTCCCCGGGCCTCTGCCCCTGCCTCGACAGGGCGTCTGCTCCCACATTTTAATGCCCTCAGGTCTGGGAGGAAGTATTTTACTGCAAGAAATACCGCCATCATTTCCAGCCGATTTATGTGCCAGGAACTGATGGTCCTCCCAGAGACCCTGAGCTGAGCGACCACTCATGATCGCCCCCCAGCCCGTGAGGGAAGCATCCGTTGTAAGCATTACGCGACGATCAGAAGTCCCCAACACGGGTTCTGGGACAGGAACCAAGGCTTTTTCCACATGACCAGAGCACGAAGGCATCGCCACGGGACTTTGATCATGCGAAAAGGATTTCCCCTCGGAGAAAACCCCTTGGTCCTGAGCCACCGCTGTAAGAGTCTCATGTGCAGAAGGCCAAAAGTTATCACGTTGGACTCAGCTGCCATAAGACCCAACAGTCTCTGAAACTGTTTTACAGTGAGTGACTGGCCTATCTTCAACCCTTTCACGGCCCCGAGAATGGAATTCACACGAGCAGGGGTCAATTGCGCCTGCATCGTGGTGGAATCCCAGATTACACCTAGGTAGTTTGCAACCTGACTCGGGACCAGCACACTCTTTTTGGCATTGAGCCTCAACCCAAGCCTTTTCATGTGCGACAGAACAACATCTCGATGTTGAACTGCCAGACGTTCCATTTGAGCTAATATCAACCAATCGTCGATATAGTTCAGTACGCGGATGCCCTGGAGTCTCAGCGGAGCCAGAGCAGCATCCACGCACTTCGTGAACGTGCTGGGTGATAGAGATAGGCCGAAAGGAAGAACCCTGTATTGGTAAGCTTCGCCCCCGAAAGCAAACCTGAGGAACTTCCTGTGAGAAGGATGGATGGATACATGGAAGTATGCGTCTTTCAGGTCTATCACAACAAACCAGTCCTCGGACCTGATCTGTGGGATAACCCTCCATCCTTCTTTGGAACAATGAAGTATAGGTTGTAAAACCCTGACAGCTTGCTGGGAGGAGAACCTCATCTATAGCTCCTTTTTGCAAGAGCGTCATAACCTCCTGTTCCATTACCAGAGACTGCTCGGGGACCACCACTGTGGGAAGGACCCCATTAAACTGGGGTGGGCGAGACCCGAATTTGTAACCCTTTTCTATTGTGAGCAGCACCCATTTTGAAATATTTGGGAGAAGTTTCCATTCTGCCTTATTTACAAAGGGAACCAGTCTCTCAAGACTGGCCTCTGGTGTTTTTGAGCACTTGACTTGGCGCCCTGAAGCGGCGAACCGGCAAGGAACAGCCGAATCAAGTGATGACCGGCCCTCCTCGGAGGGTCCGTGGAGACCGCTGCGCCCTGAAGCACACTGGGTGGCAGGGTTAGCAGAACGGCCCCCTGAGGGTGCCAAAGAGGGATGGGTACCAAGTATTTTAATACCCAACCTTCTCTGGAGGGGCTGCCCTCCACTGTCCCGCGCCACTGGCATCAGGACCTCTTCGAAGCCTTCTTGGTGATAATTACAGTCCGCAGATCTGTGTTACCCCACAAAGACTTCGGCTGTGTCGCCTATCCCTATCCCCAAGCTTTCTGCGGGGGACCAAGGGTGGCGACATTTTCTTTGGATGCACGGTCAGACCAGTGCCCTGAAATGGCGAACCGGCAGGGAACATCTGAACTGACCGCTCTACAATCCTCCTCTTTCTTAGAGGAACACTGGAAACCACTGCGCCCTACTTAATCTACGCGCTGCCTCGGCAACGCGAGATCCTAGCAATATTCTCTTTAATGAAAACTCAATCTACGCGCTGCCTCGGCAACGCGAGATCTGAGCCATATATTCTTCAATGAAAGCCCAATCCACGCGCTGCCTCGGCAAGCGCGAGATCTGAGCTAAATTCTTTAATGAAAACTCAATCCACGCACTGCCTCGGCAAGCGCGAGATTCGAGCCTTGTGTTAGACTTTTATTCCCTCGAGAATAAAGCCAACAGGAGTGGAGCTACAAAACTCCCGCTAGTGCATAATTTTCTTCGGGACATTTTTATGAATGAACACTGTCACTGTCAGTTGTGAGCTGACGTGCAAGCTCCACTCCCAGCAACGACACATAAATCGTGTGTATCCCAACTCGCTTTGTAGTGTAGCACAGGGGAAAATTCAAACTGCTGTTCATGATTGATTTGTTATAAACGTGTGATTTTGAAACACGATATGTGTGTGACTGTGAGGTGGCTATCCTCAGATCGATATCACAATATCCACCTCCTCAGAGCTGGACATGTGAGTATCGGTGCCTCAACCCGGGGGAAGAAACCGCAGAGCGTGCGTCCACCTGAGAGACGGCACTGAACCTGGCTGGTGAGGGCAGAGAAAAGGCGGCGCCCATCTCTAATCCCTCGGTCAAATTCATTTGTGAACCCCAGGGATGGAGCCTCCGCCCTGCCTTAGCAGAAGCGGGACCCGATCCGCGGGGAACACTGGAACAGTGTCCTGAGAGTGAGTTTTTACAGTGCACACAGACGGCTCCCTCGAGAGCTGCCTGGGCTCACTCCCATTTCACTGCTGTTTCTCGCCATAATACGTGTCTTTTTTTATATATAAATATATGGATTGGTGTGAGATAGCCTACTCTTGTCCTCAGACGAAGAGATCGTGACTTGTTTATATGAGATAAGACAAACAACACCAAATAAGACACACAAGATACAGAGAGCGCTTGCTGAAGACAACAGAAGCTAGCGTTCTTTGTTCTGGGTATGCTTTATAGTTTCCTGGTCCATGACGTCACCCGCCTCTGACGTCACGTTTCCTCATTGGTTGGATACAGAGGTGCTTCACGAACACAAAATGCAGAGGGTTCCCATCACGTCATTCGACGTAGCGTCGATAGTTCCCACGAAAGGGAACTCTCATTTTTAGGCCACAGGATCTTTCAGGGTGTTTCTCTAAAAACATGCATATAACTTTAATGTCATAAAAAAGAGGACATATGTTTAAATCAACATAACTAAAATGCATTTTATGTCAGATTTGAACAAACTTTGTTGCAATACAACCCCAAGTCAAGAAAAGTTGGGACATTTTGTAAAATGTATTAAAATCAAGAATCTGTGATTTGTTAATTCTGTTTAACATTAATTTAACTGACAAAAGTACAAAGAAAATATTTCCGATATCTTCACTGGCCAACTTAACTGTACTTTGTAAATATAAAGAAATTTTTGATTTTGATGGCAGCAACACACTCCAAAAAAAAACATTGGGACAGAGGCAAAATAAAAATGAAAAGATCACTGAATATTCAAGTTAAACGGTTTTAAAACGGTCCACAATTAGCAGCTGAATGGTAATAGATGAGGGTATCGGGATGGAGCATCTAATTCTTTGCAAGAAAAGATGGGTCATGGGTAATGATCCCCATGGACCTCCCGCTCCTCTAGCTTGTTGTGTGCCGTCAAGCTGCCCGATGACAGTGCGGGTCCCTATCACGGGCTCCGGATAAGGATCAGATGTCTATAGCTGCATCAGAGAGAGGGCTACTGTCTTCTGGAGAGGAAAATGTTGCTGAGCTTACATCTTTGGTGGTGTTTGCTCATGGTGAATCGGATTCAGAGTCGACAGCCATGCTTGGCTGGATCATTGGTTTCTGGGCTCGGACCGTGGCGTGAAGACCACCTCGTCCCGGCCCAGTGCCTTTCTTCCCGGAAGTGCATGAAGAGCTTAGGCGGGATGTAGGGCAGACATCTGCTTCAAAAAATCTGCTTCAAAAGTTCTTCCTCTCTCACTACCCTCGATAGTGGGGCGGTCAGGGGGTATTCCACAAGTGGAATGTGCAATTGTGGTGCATTTATGCCTGCAATGTGCTGACACCTGGCGGAGTCATCCGCAATTCCCATCCAGTGCCTGCAAGATGACGGAAGCTCTGGCTGCTGGTGCAGCTGGACAGGCCACCTCTGCCTTGCATGCGATGGCCATCCTGCAAGTCCACCATAGCTAAAAAAACATAATGCACAAAGGTAGTTCTGAGCCGGGGTTTGCTGCGCACAGCAACTGACCTGGTCCTCTGAACAACTAAAGTCACAGTGTCCAGACGATGTCCACCTTGGTGGTCCAGGAGCACCATCACTGGCTAAACCCTGCAGAGATGCAAGATGTCGACAGAGTGTGCTTTCTAAAAGCTCCCATCTCGCAAGGTGGCCTCTTCGGCGACACTGTTGAGGACTTTGCCCAGCAGTTCTTAGCAGTCCAGAAGCAGACTGAGGCAATCAAGCAAAAATCCTGCCCCGCATGACACCTTTGCCACCAGGCCGCCGCAGGCTGCCCCCCAGTATGCTCATCGCCAAAGGCATCCCCCTGCAGCTTCTACAGCAAAAAGAAGCACTCTGGCATGGCCAGAAACTCCTCAGCCGTGACTTTAAGCCCCTACACCCAGGCCACCGTTAAACCCTCCAAATGGTCAACAAAGCGGCCCTGAGATAGGCAACCTGGAGATGGAGGAGACCACTCTTTCCCAGGAGGTGGTGAACATACCACTCCTTCCCCCGGAGGAGGGCCGGGCAGAGAATATTTTGTTTTGTTTTAGTTTTGATCTCAAATTTTCAAAGAAAGAGCGATTTCCTCACTCTCCAGGTCAGACGGGGTGTGCGTTGGCAGTGAACACACTGCTTCCTCAGTCCTAAACCCCCTCTTTTCACCACAGGCCAGGAGTTTGCACTTCGAGGACATGCTGCTTCCTCCTGCATCTCCAGCCAGTCCCTCATAAGAACCACATAGCTAGATAACAGTCACACTACACTCACTGCATCTACTTTGGGACACTATGCTTCCCAGGCTAGACCCCAGCACTCCTCACTGCTCCTTCGCGGTTGGTCACACGGAGCCTTAGAGCCTAGCTTGTGCTTCCCATCCCATCCCGCTGGCTCATTCATACAATCAGATTTGGCTAAGCAATTCACTTAACATGCAGAAACGCATCCTTACATCCGTCCCCCCCCCCTCCAAGACTAGTTTGCAGGAATTGACCTGAAGGACTCGCACTTCCATGTCTGGATTTTACCTCACCTTCAAACAAGGGTGGAACTTATCAGTACAAGATTCTCCCCTTTGACACAGAGGCTATTCTTGCCCTGAAATATCTCAACGACTGGCTCGACGACTATTCATGAGCTCACTCCCGAGATCTCTTATGCAAACACAGAGACCTGGTATTCAGGTTCCTCAGCCATCTGGGGCTTCAGGTCAAGTGGGAGTTAGGTTCTTATATTGTATTCTTTTCTTTTGGTTAGGGTTTAGGAAAGAGGGTTTAAAATAAGAACGTTTTGTTTGTTATTTTGGCCTGGTCAGCTCCTGAATCTAGACTCCCAATTTAAGACAATAAATCCATCATTGTTGTTACAAATTCACTGCATTCCAGAGTCTTTCATGTTGCACCCTTTTCCCTAAATGAGGCGTAACAGTGCACCTCTTTTAGATCAACGATTAGTTATCAAAGATGAGTTTGCTTCCTTATAAGCACACAGAGGGTTTACGGTAACTCACTGAGGTTAGTTTGATGTCACTCGCCCAGTTGCATTTTTTAAGTTCCAACTAATAAAAAACACTGAAAGTTGTTACACAACATATTATTAGTTGTTCCAATGTCACAGAGTCAGAAAGTCACAGATGAAACAATGTTTATTTATTTAACATTACATGTTAAATGTTTCTCAAGAAGCTTATTTTTTATATGAAGGTCTTGACAGCTTTATATAAACTAATAATTTACCTTTGATCTGATTTTTGACATTCCTGTAGTGAAACAGAAACTAAACGCAGCAGGAAATTTCCCAACTAAAGAAATAAAGTACTAATAAACTAAACACTTCTGACATGATCATGACAGTTACTGTTATTATTTTCTGTGAAACACAAAGACAGGTTTGAAAGAATCTTCATGCTTTACATATTTCAAAACAGGAAAAACAAATCTGATAAAGATTAAGGCAGAACTACAGCCACCATATTCAGCAATCATTTATAGTCTTCATTTAAATTTTTTTAGCTGTGCATTAAGCTAAACACATGATAATCTACAAGATTAACACCTTTACATTTGCTCAAAACTCTGATCTCATCTGGATTCTGATCATAGAATGAGGAAGACAATAAATGTGGCTTCCTTTTCAGTCACTTTGACCCTAAAACACATTAGTTTTATGCACTAATATAAAAATTAAACTAGCTTTCTAATGACACTAAATCCAAGGATGTCATTAATGAAACTGTTGCTGTTCAAATGCTGCTGCTGATAAACATGCTTGTGAAAAGGCCAGAAAATGATCACTTCTGTTTACAAGTCTAAAATAATAATACGAAACAATCTTTCTGCATGGAGATATTGAAAACTATTGAAAACCGAGAATAACAATATTTTATTTATTATTTTTAAGTACCTGTATTTTTTCACATTCCTAACTACTTACATGAAAGCTACTTTATCAAATATGTATGTGGGAACATTTCTGTATGCGTGATACAAAACATGCACAGTCAATAATTTACATAGTCCATTAACTATATGAATAAATGACTAGAGGGTGAAAAATCATTTCTGCATATGCACACATATGGATGTTGTTCCTGGCATTTCATTCATAATCAGAAACTAAAAGACACATTTGGCTGGGGAGGGACTTCAGCTAGCTAGACTTGTATTAAATAAACCAGTATTTCCGTCATAGCACACGATTACGCCAGACGCTCATATGCAGAGGCTGCTGTGTAAGAATATTCATTTATATTTATGGTTAATAGCAAAACTGTGTCATATTCTTCAAGAAAGGATTGAATTGTCAGACTGAAGAGTGACAGTGAAGGTCTCCTGTCAGGTGGACACATTTAGTCCAGCAATCACCATGGATTCCGGGTGAGATGAAACTCATGCTTTCTACAGAAGGATAAATTTACTTTTTATTTTATTTATTTATTTATTTGAAGATGATTAAATCTAGTAATCATCTATGGTTTAAAACAAAGATATTGCCGTTTTAACAACTAAAAATTAGTTTGGTCCTTAATACCCTCCCAAATAATGATTTAAACCAGCTATACAATCATTTTTGTATACATTTATATAACATTGTATAACATTTATGTATACAAACATTTAAATTGCACACAACGGTAGTTTACATAAAACGTCTTTATGACACATTCAATCAACATTAAATAATTAAGACATTACTAACAGGTTAAGTAAATATATAATGAATATACAATATAGGGCAAAAAAGTGTAAGAAAAGCTCAATTTTATAACATTAAGTGACATGTTGTTCACTTCCAATTTTTTAGTTGTTTTATTGTAATCATTACACGGTTAACGCATTGATTTGACATTTACCAGAGCGCTGATAAGTTCCAGTAAGTTGCCCCCCGTGTTGGGGTAGTTTTGGCCATGATTGGACAGGTTTTATTATGCAACCCTAGGTTTATTCATTTTAAATTCCTGAGTAGTAAACACGAAGATGATCGGTTCACGTGCCGCTACTACAGCGATCTGTCCCGACACATTAAAGAGCGCCAAAACAACATTTATTGTTTGAATTTTGTGATGACATTGACAGAATTTGAAAGCTAATTTAGTTTCTTATTGAAAATCACAATATTTTGTGATTATTGGATGGGAGAAGCTAAATAACGTTTAGTGAAGTTCAATAGGCATACAAAGGTCGATCTTGAGATTTGAGAATTGACGTCAAGATGGTTATTAAAGATGAAAATTCAGGAAAACAATATTTTTGACCAAGCCATAATAATAAAAAAACATTTATAAATCAAAACTCATAAGCAGTGCAGACTGAAATGATGAAGTAGAAACAAGGAAAACATACTCAGAATTCCACTTTAGGACCAACTGGAAATAATAAATGCTAAAAATGCTAGAACCGCAAATAACGTCAAGAGTCAAACCCACACCTTGGCTGATGAAACCACGAGAACAGGCTGATTTCAGAATAATATTAGCATGCTACTCTCAATTTTGCCTTATAAAGCCATGGAGAAAAATAAAAATAGTATGTTAGTATGTGATTTTTTTAAGTTCAGCCACACAGTTTTTCAAACCCTTTGTTACACTGACTGCCCTGCAAGCGACTTACAATACAAACTTGACAGGGCAGCATGATTTGAGAAGTATTCTTTTACATGTTTCATTTTTTGATATCTGCATTCATTTGGTAGCCTACTCTCAAATCACAAAACAGAGCAAAACCAACTGCTTGATTGTTTATATCACCAATATCACAATGATACCTATACTATTGTCAATGTTCTAAAATGTTAAATATGGACAATTAGGCATTAACATCATGAAACTGTGAATTGTAAAATGCACTATACAAAAATATTGAGTTTAAACTTGAATGTCTGCTTTTCAATAGGCAATTCTAGTCATAGATTCTTGCTGTATGGAAATATGTTATGAAACATTCACCTTCTTATCTCACAGGAAGCCGAGACTTCCACCACGCAGACCAACTCTTATTCATGGAGGACCTCCAAAACGATATCGTCTACATACAGAGAGAAAAGTGCTTGATGATCATGGAAAAGTCAGAAAATGGACTTATGGGATAAAAGACACCAGTAAACAAAAGAAAATTGTTCTGCTGGTGGGAGAGACCGGTGCTGGCAAGACGACTCTCATCAACACCATGGTCAACTACTTACTGGGAGTGAAGTTTGAGGAAGAACTATGGTATGAAATCACAGAAGAAGCAGCCAGAGACCAATCAGAATCACAAACATCTGAAATCACCATGTATGAGGTCTTTCCTGTAAAGAATCCTGTATCTCTCACCATCATCGATACTCCAGGATACGGAGACACTAGAGGATTGGAAAAAGATCTGGAAGTTGCTGAGAATTTATCTATGCTGTTTCAGAGCAGTGATGGAGTTCGTGAGATTGATGCCGTGTGTTTTGTGATTCAAGCGTCTAAGAATCGTCTCTCAGACAGACAGCATTACATCATCAGTTCAATTCTGTCTTTGTTTGGAAAAGACATTGTGAACAACATTGTGTTTTTAATCACACACTCTGATGGTCTGCCATCCAAAAACGTCATCGGCGCCATTAATAAAGCTAAAATCCCCTGCAGACGAGACCAAAGTGGCCAACCTGTTTATTTCTCATTCAACAATAGGCAGGCTGAAGCCCGTCACACTAAAGAACGTCATATTCGTGCTCAAAGACACGCATGGGAAGACAGCATGGATGGTATGAAGCATTTGCTTCAGTCTCTGGATGAAAAGAACAGAAGAAATTTAGAGTTGACTTCAAATGTCCTAATTGAGCGCATTCAATTTGAAGCGTCCATTTGCAACTTACAGCTGCGAGTTCAAGAGAAAGAGCTGAAAAAGGCTGAAAAAATTCAGATCCAGCAGGCAATAATGCAAAACAAGGATAAGATTGAGGAGTGTAAAAACTTCACCATTCACGTAAAAAAAACTGTCAAAATGAAGGTTCCTATTCAAAGTGCTTCATGGAAGCACAGGAAGGCAACGACCTGCACCATCTGTGAGGAAAACTGCCATGAGTTTGACTGCTGGTGGGTTTCTGATCCCAGCAAATGTGAAGTAATGAAAAAAGGCTACTGCACCGTGTGCACAGGGAAATGTCATCACAGCAAACACGTCAAAGAAAACAAGAAATATGTCATGAGCACCTCAAGCTTCTTGATGGAATTTGACTCCATAAAAAAGGAATATGAAAAAGCTCAAGAACAAACCAAGACATATTTTGTTTTAATGAAACATCTTGACAAAGATCTGAAGGAGATTGAGGACCAAAAGTCAAATCTTCTGTCTGAAGCTTACAAGAACATCAAGCATCTGTCTCAGATCACTTTAAAGCCAGACTCGGCGTTCACTCTTCAGCATCTGGACTTCTTCATCCCCAGAGTGAGGGAGGCTGGGAAAGAAGACTGGGTCAGAGAGCTGGAGGAAATGAGGAGAAAAGCTGTAGCTGAAGAAGCAAATAAAGATGCTCTGAGTTATCTGAGAGCCGGTCTGGCAAAACTTTTCCAAGGTGACAATCAATAAGTGGATGATTTCTGTACACAGTAATTTCTACAGCATTTGTATATACCATTGTTTGACTTTTATTACAACTAACACTCTTTAACTATATTGTTTTTGTAATACGAATGTCACATTAAAGATGTCTTGGACATTTTTTTGTCATGCCTTTATGAATTACTTTTTACATAGGCCACATTCACACTGTCTGTTTTTTGGATTGACAACTGTATTTACTTACATGTGTGAGTCTAGAAATGTCCCGTTCACACAGCAGCTTATAGTAGCATCTCAAACACTGTCTGTATGAATGTGCAATGTGAGTCAAGCCAGTATTCTCTTACTGGTAACCAACAACAGTGACCAGCGTAATAAATAAAAGATGTCCTTAAAACTGAAAAGTCTTATCACTTTTGACATGACAAAAGACCAACTGAACCATAAGTTAATCCATCAAAACTTCATTAACCGACAGCAGCATAAATGTAAACGTGCCAGCTGGAGTCTTAAACCATTGCAATCGCGTCTCAAGTAAAATAATAACTGTAATATAAGCAGGGCGGACGAGAGCTGTGAACGGGAATAACGAGCGTCAGCTGCGTGCTGCACCGGTCTCGTATCTCTCACGGAGGAGCTCCGGAAGCATAAAAGGAGGAGCAACAACAGTGAAGAATGAGAGAGAACCAGGCCTGGATTTATTTTATGGTTTTATAATGTTTGTGTGGACGGCAGATGTCCGTGAGGGTCTGCCAGCATTTTACTTTTGTTTTGTTGTTTGTTTATTTTGAATATTATTAAAGTTATGTTTAGTCAAGTCAAGTAACCTTTATTTATACAGCTCTTTTACAATGCAGATTGTTTCAAAGCAGCTTTACAGTGATAACAGGAACATAATTGTGTCTGTACAGAAGCTGTTGAAAAATAGTATCATTGTCCAGCTTAAGTAAGTTCAGTATTGATTCATTCCATTGTAAAAATCATTAGTTATTCATTTAGTTAAATATACAGCAGCACTAGAGAAAACAGTGACGTCATCGTCCAGCCCAGTTCAGTTCGCATACAATGGTGTCAATGCAGGCAGATCAAAACATTGTTGATTATCAAGTGTCCCCAGCTAAACAAGCCAAAGGCAACAGCGGCAAGGAACCCAAACTCCAACAGGTGACAAAAATGGAGAAAAAAAATCTTGGGAGAAACCAGGCTCAGTCAGGGGGGCAGTTCTCCTCTGGCCAACAGTTTACAGTGCTTGATTATGATTCAGGCAGCGTTACAGGTCTTCAGACAGATTGGGATCGCAACAGTCAAAATATTTAATCCAGTTCCATCTGGTTGAAGATCGGATTCATCATACCAGTATGGAAACTGGTTTGTTGGTGATCTGTGCCACTGGCTGTCATGTTGATGAGGCCTTCACAGGGGATGATCTAGTTGACTCAATCTCTGCTGACACTTCAGCATTGTGGTCGTGTCTAGGCGCAGGTCCTCCTTCATCTGGATACGGATGAACATATGTTTACGGGATAAACAGAGAGACTGATATTTGCATAGACGCCAATTTTCTTATGATGTATCGAGTACATTCGGTGTTATACGAAGTGTTCCTGGTTCCAGCTGCAGCCTAACAAGACAGGGCCTAAGACACATTCACAGACAGGGCTTAGCCTAAACCATGATTAGGCCTTAGTTCAATTAGAACATTTAAGTATCTTTTATAAACATACACTAGAAAAAAACATTACTGGTGTGCATCTTGAGACAAAACAATGGTCGCTTTCAGTTAAAACAGCTCAAACATGCATTTATTCTGGGACTAGCTTAAGCCTTGACTGTGAAACCGGGGGATAGTGTTCGCAGTTTTATTAAGAAATATTCATTTTCAGTTGACTCAAATGAAATAAGTTCACAGTACTTATTTCAGTACAGCTGCCAGTATTTTGCTGTAAAAATTGTTTTACAGCACAATTTTTTACAGTTTCGCTTTACCCTTTTTCCAAACTTAAAATAGTAAGATTAAACACAGAGGGCCTATTTAAAGTCTGATCAATCAGATTTGGTTTGCATGAGTCATTTACATTTGGCCACATGAATGTAACAAATAAGTATAACAAACCTGTATCCTTGATCATTCAAATGATAGACATTGAAATTGTGCTACTGCTACTCTTGAGGTTGCTTATACAGTGAGGTGGCTAAAACTGCTTCAGTGTAGTATTCACGACACCAGCTGCAGTGTAATACACATCGGCGCCAAATCGATAATAAACCTAAAATAATGCGATGATACCAGTATTTCAGCTGTACCTGCATCAACTCGCTACCCGCTGATAGGGGCTGTATTCAAACAGTCCCATGTTTGTATCCTTGAAGAGTCTAAAGTTTCTTATCTACATCATGTTTTTACAGCAGTGAGCAATGAGGCCAGTCAGAGGCGTCAGATCAGAAACCCGCTCAAAATGGCAGTTCTCATTTAACACTTGCTCAGACTGCATTCATTCTCACCCCTCGTGAATCATTTCACTATAACTAACAAAGTGTAGACATGATGTTAATAAGAGATTCATTATGCCCTGTATGCAGCTTCAGTTATTATAATGGGAGATTCGAAAGAATGCAGAACGCTGTGTCCTCGCCATGAGATGAAGTGAGTGACTGTTTCAGCAAGCGCTGAATTATAACACTTCATTATAAACACTAGTTAGGCACTTTATTTCTACTTTTAAAATATTTTCTTCATTTTTTATGGAAAATACATGTCTTTCCGATCTGATATATGACGGCAAAAGACGGAATCGAACTCAGGTCGATTGCGTCCAAAGTTACTTCCACGCGCCATACTCCCTACAGCTTACAACACAACAGACATTGAAAGGTGCATGCCTTTTTAAATCTTGTGTGGCCCAACCAGACATTGGTGGGCATTACTGCCATCTGCCTTGTAGTGTCTTGTTTGCTGTGTATCTAGTTCCAGTCCTGTCCTGCAAACAGAGCTTCTCTCCACTTACTCTCCCTGCCTAGCAGCAAGACTAGTACAGTGTCTGAGATACTAATGGATAGAGAGTCGGACTTGTATCCCAAAGGTCATGGGTTCGAGTCTCAGGTCCGGCAGGGATTGTCGGCGAGGCGAGTGAATGTCCAGCACTCTCCCCACCTTCAATACCACGACTGAGGTGAGACCCTTGAGCAAGGCACCGTACCCCCAACTGCTCCCCGGGCGCCGCAGCAATGGCTGCCCACTGCTCCGGGTGTGTGTCCACGGTGTGTGTGTTCACTGCTGTGTGTGTGGACTTGGATGGGTTAAATGCAGAGCACAAATTCCGAGTATGGGTCACCATACTTGGCCACATGTCACTTCACTTTCACTTTTCTATAGTCAGTTGTGCATAGAGTACCTGCCTGGCCATCGCTGCTATCCTCTGTTCTCACTCTGCCCTGCCATAACTGCTCTCCAGCCTACTGTAATCTAGAGCTAGCAACATTCCCTGCCTGTTTGGACGGCGTTCTCATCATTTTTAAGCTATATTATAGACACCGTTCTATGGTTAAAACATTGATTGGATTATTACATGCCTTTCAGTCATATTAATTTACATTTCATCAAATTGCTCTGTATCTTTCAACATACTTTCTGATGTTCATTCCTGTTTATTTTGTGCTAGAACTATAGTTATGTCACTTGCCACTTAAACTAAACAGCTTGATCATGAGGTTTAAGAATCAACATCGAGATTGTTAAAATGAAGATGATTAAAATTGAGAAAATCTAAATTTTCTTTCCAGTCCCAATAAAAATCATAGAGCAAATTGGGTTAAACCAAACCCACAAGCAGTGCAGTCTGAAACATGAAGAAGGAACAAGGAAAACATACTCAAAATTCCATTAACAAGAAATAGTCTGCTTTATGGGTAATGACACTAGCAGCAAAAATGACGTCAAAACCACACTGTGGCAGATGAAATCAAAAGAATTTAGAAAAATATCTGCCATATAAAGCCATAGAGAAAATAGCGATATTATGATAGTATGTTATTTCAAATTTAGCCACCCAGTTTTAAACCCTTCACGGTAACGCTTTAGATTACAGCCCGGAAAGTACTGCGTAATTACAAAGAATTTACAGCGTAACTTTCAATAATTATAGTGTAACTATACAGTAAGTATGTGTAAGTATAGGGGAACAATATGCAAAGTCTGGGGAATAAAGGGGTAACAACCAGGAAAATAACAAATTGTTTATACTGTAAATATATTATATCTAAGGGGTACTTACACTGTTATGATAGACAACATTCTTACGTTTGGGAGCAATTTAGCGATAAAGTGCACTGATTAAGTTGTTTCAAGGCAAGTAGAAAGAACTATTACAATCTTTTTTAATACATGGGGAAATATGTTTTTGTTTCGTGTAGTTACAGGGTAAATATGACATTACGGGCCGTAAATTAAAGTGGAGCTTGTTACCCTCTTATTTCATGTAGTTACAGGGTAATTAATTAATAAAATGCAAACAATCTGTTATCACTGACTCCGAAACCTTTATTTGAAAAACAACTTTATTAAAAACAGGTCTACAACACTTATTATTCATTTTTTTTTAAATCAACTTTTCATTTCAAACTCTAAAGTCCTGACAGTAAGTAACAAGTTTTGTCAATTTTTTGATTGTTGTTGTTTCTCGCTTGGCTCTTGTTTCTCAGCTGATGAATCTTAAGAAGGAATCCCATTGCTATTCTGTATTATAAGAAAATACAGTACACCCTGAGATTTTCTCATGGTTTAGGCTATTCATCTTTTCGCTTCTGACCAGCTGTCACCAGCGCCTGCATGAGAGTCGACTTTGCGCTCGACGAAGCACATTGGAATGAGCAACGTGAAGCTTTCATGACGTTCTTGCGGGAGATTCATGTGAAACTCGAACTGCCATCTCTGTTATTCTGTCTTGTTTGTTTCTCATTATCATTATCTGTTATTCTGTGTATTTTGTTGTGAGCATTAATAAAAAAATTAATAAATAAATAAAAACTGACGGCATCCAACATCTGCGTGAGTTTCTCGGCACGCTTACGTCACGCTTCAAGTTACGTCAAGCATGAGCTCTCAACCCTCGCATGAGGAGGCTGAATCCAGCTTCTTANCTATTTTCTCTAATATATCAGTGTTATTTGCATTTCAAAATAGTTTATTTTCCTTTAATTCTGAAAATAGACCCAAAAAGCAACACAGTACCTTAAAAAGCGCGAAAAAGAGAAAAACCGCACTGTCCCTAAGTTGAGCGTGAATAAGAAGCTACAAACGCGGAAGCGTCACGTCTTTTAAGGTGGACCGGATAGCGTCAATAAGAAGCTGCGAATAAGAAGCTGGATTCAGCCTCCTCCTCGCATGCACGCGCAGAAGACAGTTGGTCGAAAGTTTAAAATGTTTTTAAATATTTGGTATTTTTCTTACAAATACGTATCGTTTCACTTCAGAAGACATTGATTTATCCATTGGGGTCATATGGGTTACTGTAGTTATTGATGTTTGTGCTGTTTGATGCTTCGACTTTTAGGAACACATGAGCTTGCATTATAAAGCGTTCCCAGATGATTTATTTTTCCTAAAAATCTTTTTGTGTTCATCTTAAGACGTAAAGTCGTATACATCTCAGATGGCATGAGGGTAAGAGATGAGTAAACGGTGAGCACATTTCCGGGTGTACTGTATTTTCTTTTAATACAGAATAGCAAATGGGATTCCCTCTTAAGATTCATCAGTGGAAAGAAAGAAAAAAGAGGAACAAGAGGAGGAGGAAGCCAAGCAAGAGAAACGAATAAGAAGTGTTGTAACTTTAAAGGTACAATATGTAATATTTTTGCAGTAAAATATCCAAAAACCACTAGGCTAGTGTTATATATTTTGTCCAGCTGATTACTAACAATATCTCTAATGTTTTCAACTACTTCTAAATCATGAGAAAATTCCCATTCTAAACAGTGACACGGGGCAGTGGAGTCGCCTGTCAAGGACGTCAGTTACCCTTTGTTACGGCCTTTACTGACGTAGAAACCACATGACAACAGTGTCGTGGACTAAAGCGGAAGCAGCGCTGGCGATTGTGTCATAATAAAAGTCCCACTGCTCGTGAGGCGTGTGTTGATCAATCGCTCCAGCGGCCTCGTTCAGCTCCCACAACACTCGGTCCTGCTCTGCTTCCCACTACAGTAACGTTAATAATCGCATCCATTAATATGTTTTCTTCCCAAGTCCTATTGCACTGTCTGTTGAGGTGGAGACCACATGTCCCAAGATTCCACACTCAAACTTGCCGTCATCAAGCTACGCCTTTGTTTTGAATAGGCCTCTAGCGACCTCTAGCGGACAAAATTATCGCATACTGCACCTTTAAATCTGTTTTGAAATAAGTTGTTTTTCAAATAAAGTTTTCCAAGTGATATGACTGTGATTACTTATCCTGTAACTACATGAAATAAGAGTGTAACAAGCACCACTTTAATTTACGGCCCGTAATGTCATACTTACCCTGTAACTACATGAAACAAAAACATATTTCCCCATGTATTAAAAAGGATTGTAATAGTTCTTTCTACTTGCCTTGAAACAACTTAATCAGTGCACTTTATCGCTAAATTGCTCTCAAACGTGAGATTGTTGTTTATCATAACAGTGTAAGTACCCCTTAGTTCTAGAATACTTACAGTATAAATAATTTGATATTTCTGCATTGATTGCCCTGGAAGAGACTTGCAACAGAAACTCATCATGGCAGCATGATTTGGGCATTCAGAGTATTCAGAGGGCATTCCCTGTTTAAATGATTGTATCTTGCTTGCAAAACATTAATGTACAATAGGTTTCACATTAATTTAATTAGTCCACAATTCAGTTTACTTTTTTTTTTCATTTACATTTTAAATGAACTTTGTGCTTTTACAGATTTCACAAAATGTGTCAGATAAATAAAACTAAACAACTCAAGTTCCTTGTAATCATGTGACAAACTGGTATTACGGGAAAGATGAGCAGGAGACGTCCCATTCTCATACTGATTATTAAAAAGTTTCCCTTGAGACTGACTTACGATGAGATTTGCTGTGAAAACTCCACAACAATACGGTCTTGAATGGTGTGAGTATCATAAATAAATTATCTCAGAAATAACTTAAGCATGCTACTACATTAAATATTCTTTACATTTAAGGATATTTAATAAGATCAGCAACAGCATACAAGTTTGTATTATGTGACTTATTTACTTCCTTGATACGCATGTTACACAAACTGAAATTTGCTAGTAACTTAATATTTCAAAGATTTAGGCTTTTCATGGAATTCCTTAAGAAAGGAAGCTAATTTTATTATTTGATCGAGAATTATGCACAAAAGAAGAAATTGAGAAATGTCTTTGTTATCCACACAATGAAAGTCAATGGACTTTCAAAGTTGTTTGGTTTCCAGTGTTTTTTAAAATATCTTCTTTTGTGTTCCACAGAGGAAATAAAGTCATACAGTTTTGGAACGGCATGAGGGAGAGTAAATGAAGACAGAATTTTTGAGTGGACTATCCCTTTAACCCCAGCAACAATGGAATCATCCAAAAATCGCTGTCAGCGCAGCAGCAGCATGAATGAAGGTTACAATGTGCCGTAAGAGNTAGGCTACAATAACAGCACAATACTTGCATCAAACAACTCAGTAGGCTATGTATTATTAGTAATTATTATTCTTTTTGTTGATCCATTTCATTTATTGACGAACTTTAAGATGTGAATTATATTACTGAAATAAACATATTAGCGTCGTCAGGCTTTTATTTGTGTTTAATGGATAAAACAACGGAGCTGCGATCTCAGGTTTATGGCTGCTGTAAATTTTACCTGCCACAAGATGGCACTGTTTCGACACTTTTGATGCTTTGAAACCATTCCCGAAACGTTTAGAGAAAAGCTTCAAACATTTAAGAGGCTTCATTTTTCCGTCCTTATGGTTTTAGGCCTTATTGTAAATGTTTCAGTCGAATTTTGATGTTTTATTGAGCGTTTACTCATTTTGAGCTTGTTTTTTAAACATTAACCATCTGTAACGTAATATCCAATCAGATTTCTTTTCACCCATATCCCCCATGCCCTTACAACACACAAATGCACACCTTCATTTTTATACTCATTCTGTCTTGCTCTCTTAATATGTAATGAGTTTACGCAGATAGATTTTTAATAATCAATTTTTAAAAAATTTGTAAAAAAAAAATTTTTTAAATAAAAATAGCGCCCTCTCATGGTATACGCACAGTGCGTACACTGGCATTGTTCATTGGTCAGGCATCGACCAATAAAACGGCTCCCCCCCCTCCCTGCTCTCTCACGTCTGTTTTCAAGTGCTCAAGTCAGTTTTGCACCAGGAATATCGCAAAAAGAGTAGCAAAAGTCAAAGCGCCAGGAATTGAACTTGTACGGCCAGATCTGAGAGGTTGTAAGCGCCGTCTTGAAGCTGTACAGTGAAACTGAAGTAAAGTGCAACAGTAAATATGTCTCACACATTTGTGTCTGTCATTTTGTTTAAATGTGAATGCCATTTTACACATTTGTAACTATTAATCTGCAACTACAACTTCGTAACACGGGTGTTTTGATTGTTGTCTGTGTGTGCAAATCGAAACATTCAGCTTTTCACATCAGGGCTGTGAGTGTAAATTTCAATTTACAAACACAAATATTAATACTACAAGTTCTCACATTCAAATCAGCAACCTCTCGGGTTTCGCTAGTGTTTTACCTTCATACAATTTCTCCTGTAACTGTATTGTCACATTTGTCAAATTCATGGGTCCATAACTTTAAAACTATACAGTAAAAATGTCTGATAATGTGCATGGTGATAGTCAAGTACATTGGAAATAAGGCTCTAGTGCAACTTTTAACGCACCCTCAAAGGCAGCTGAGATATAGCGCTTCCAATTGGGCCAAAAGTGCAATTTCTCCTGTAACTGTAATGTCACATTTGTCAAATTCATGGGTCCATAACTTTAAAATGCTACAGTAAAATTGTCTCATAATGTGCATGGTGATAGTCACGTACATTGGGAATAAGTCGTTAGGGCAACATTTAACGCACCCTTAAAGGCAGCTGAGATATAGCGCCTCCAATTGGGCCAATAGTGCAATTTCTCCTGTAACTGTATTGTCACATTTGTCAAATTCATGGGTCCATAACTTTAAAATGCTACAGTAAAATTGTCTAAAAATGTGCATGGTGACAGTCAAGTGCATTGGGAATCAGGCCCCAGTACAACTTTTAACGCACCCTCAAAGACAGCTGCGATATAGCGCCTCCAATTGGGCCAATAGTGCAATTTCTCCTGTAACTGTATTGTCACATTTGTCAAATTCATGGGTCCATAAATTTAAAATGCTACAGTAAAAATGTCTGAAAATGTGTATGGTGACACTTAAGTACATTAGGAATAAGGCCCCAGTTCAACTTTTAACGCACCCTCAAAAGCAGCTGAGATATAGCGCCTCCAATTGGGCCAATAGTGCAATTTCTCCTGTAACTGTATTGTCACATCTGTCAAATTCATGGGTCCATAACTTTAAAATGCTACAGTAAAAATGTCTGAAAATGTGCAAGGTAACATTCAGGTACATTGGGAATAAGGCTCTAGTGCAACATTTAACGCACCCTTAAAGGCAGCTGAGATATAGCGCCTCCAATTGGGCCAATAGTGCAATTTCTCCTATAACTGTATTGTCATATTTGTCAAATTCATGGGTCCATTACTTTAAAATGCTACAGTAAAATTGTCTAAAAATGTGCATGGTGACAGTCAAGTGCATTGGGAATCAGGCCCCAGTGCAACTTTTAACGCACCCTCAAAGAAAGCTGAGATATAGCGCCTCCAATTGGGCCAATAGTGCAATTTCTCATGAAACTTTTGTCACATTTGTCAAATTCATGGGTCCATAACTTTAAAATGCTACAGTAAAATTGTCTGAAAATGTGCATGGTGATAGTCAAGTACATTGGGAATAAGGCCCCAGTACGACTTTTAACGCACCCTCAAAGACAGCTGCGATATAGCGCCTCCAATTGGGCCAATAGTGCAATTTCTCCTGTAACTGTATTGTCACATTTGTCAAATTCATGGGTCCATAACTTTAAAATGCTATAGTAAAAATGTCTGAAAATGAGCATGGTGATAGTCAAGTACATTGGGAATAATGCTTTAGTGCAACTTTTAACGCACCCTCAAAGGCAGCTGACATATAGCGCCTCCAATTGGGCTAATAGTGCAATTTCTCCTGTAACTGTATTG